>SJYO01048061.1:184346-512751 GCA_006410555.1 Capra ibex
CCCCTCCTCCCCTCCTCCCTCCCCTCCTCTCTCACCCCTCCCTCCCCCTCCCTTCCCCCTCCCCTCCTCCCCCTCCCCCTTCCCCCCTTCCGATCGTTCACTTCTCCTCAGTCCACCCCTTCCGGACGGGGTACAAGATCCACCTCCCACCAGTCGCAGCAGGGACTGCTCGGGACTCCTGTCTGTCGGCAGGGTCGGGCAGAGTCACGTCCACCCTCCCGGGAGGGAGTGTAGGTGGAGACCGGCATTGCTCCCGGCCGGGAAGCGGGTCCCTCCGTCGACAGTCTCCTGGCACACCTCGACCCAGACGCCGGGACTCTGGGCCGCCATGCTGGAGTGGAAGTCTGAAGGACCTTTTCTGGGACACGCACCCCGACTCTTAGGTGTGTCCTCTACGAGAACCAGGGCAGGTTGGACCCGATCCTTCACCTTCCCCGAACAGATTGGTCTGAACCGAAGAAGACCTTGGCTGTAGACTGTACCCCGACAGCGAGGGAGGCGGAGCGACGGGGCCCCTCGTCCACCGGAGACTGAGCCGGCCGTCCAACGGGGCTGCCAGGGACCCGTGCCGAGAACCTCGTCAAAGGCTACTGTGACAACGCAGCCCAGAAGGAGTCTCGAGTCTTCTGGCAATTCAGTTCTTGGGGTCGGACGGTCCTGTGGAAAGACCCGGGACGCCGGGGAGTCGGCGAGTCCTGTCTCTCTCCTGGTCGTTCCAGGAGACGGAAGCCCCTCCCAGACCAGACCTCTGTGTAGGTCTTAACCTCCCCGAACTTGGAGTCTTAAAGACGACTCTCCACTCCACCACTCCGTCCGTGGTGGCAGGGGGAAGGGCTGTTGAAGAAGGGTTTCGACACTCCGTCTCTCCCGCAGAATGTGGAGGCCGAGGCACACATACGCCGACGGGAGCTCCGACATTGACCCTAGTCAAATTCCTCGTGAGTAACCGGTGGTCGACATACGTGGAACGATCTAGAGTCTCGATTCGTCCTCCGACGGACAGGACTTCCGAATACAGGACCGTCCCCTCCGTCTGGGTCCCGGGATTACGGTCGTGGCGCACCTGCCCCGAGGTGTCTCCCACTCGTCGGTCTCGACACCCTTTTCGGGCGTCGCCACGTGGCGGACCGCCCCACCCCACCCCACCTCCCTTCCTCCGTTGTACCCTCCATCCCTCCTCAACTCCTACGACACCCAGTCGACCCGCTGCCTACAAAACGACGACTAACTCGTTCTCCCCGGTCCAAACCCCTGTGAATTCTAAATCTAGTTACGAAGGGTAGGGTCCAACCTTAAGCCTGGGATTTCGTAGAGGCAAAAGGACGTATTTAAGCCCTTCTCACTCTCTGCCCGGACCGTGAGTAGGTTGTGTGGGGTCAAAGAGGGACCCGGAGGCCGTCGGAAACAGAGCTCGGAGAGACCCCCGAGTCTATCATTTCTCAGACGGAAGTTGTGTTCTCTGGGATCAAGCTAGAGACCCACCCCTTCTAGGGGACCTCCTCCTTTACCGTTGGGTGAGGTTATAAGAACGGACTTTTTAGGACACCTGTCTCCTCGGACTACCCGATGTCAGATTTCCCAGTGTTTTTGAGATGTGCTACTCGTTGATTTTGTAAGTGTATGAGGGACCCCCGGCCCGGTCCCCGGTCTCGAGGTCGGTCCCCTGGGACCTACGACACGTCTCTCGTCCAAGGGCGGAGTGGGGACTCTATGGTGGGTAGGACCTGACACATCCTCCCGTTTCGGTTCGACGACAATGTAATTTCGGTGGTGTTGCGACCCCAACGATTGTGTCGAGAATCCAATGCATTGACACGAAGTCGGTCCTCACCCTTTCTGACCCTCCTCCCACCCCCCCGTCCCTCTGGGGTTTGGCGTCGAGACGGGGAGAGGACGCACAGGCCGTAGGCACGGGCCCGTGGACGGCGCCTGGACGCTCGTGTGCCGTCCCCCGGCTGCACGTGACGGGCGGGCCGACGTCCTTCCTGTGCGAGAGATCTGAGCACCTCCACCCCCACCTCCGTCGGACAGACACCCGACTCCTACCCCGCGGTCCGAATTACCCGCCCCCCGAGGTTCCCGACGTCGGGATAGGGGCTCTACCCCAGTCTGACGTCACCTTGGCGACGGGTACTCGTGCCGGGGCCGTGTGCGGGTCCCGTGTCGCTACGACTGGAGATCGTGTCGGACGAGGCCCCACAGGCGACGGGGGCGTCGAGGAAGGTCGGGGGGGCGGGCCGAGGGGTAGTCGTGTCTCCTGTAAATTGTCGTCCCACAAGTTTCACGAGAGCGTCCGTTTGGCCACGACGTCCCGGCACTGACCCCAACCGTCCTCTTCGCGATTTTTATGAGGACCTCCTCGCCTCACCTCGGATCGTCTCGTGCCTCGAGGGTGGCGCGACCCTCGCCCCACCGGTTAATGCCCCCGCCGCCACCTCCCTCCCCGCGCCGTCCCGACGGACGCCCCTCCCGCCCGAGGACGCAAGGGGCGTCCTCCTCCTGGGCCCAGCACCGGACCTCGAACGCCGGGGCGTCCACACCTGTAGTAAAGGTTTGCACCGTTTCCTGGGCCGGAGTCGTTGTCGTCCCGGCGGGAAGTCGTCTGTGTGTGCCTCGGCCCGAAGTCTCGGACACCAGGGGACTCGCCGCCCCCTCTAGACGAGGAAGGATTCGTCGTCGGTGCCCACCCAAGAAGAGGCCTGTTTAGTGTGACCAAGTCTAGCCGACGAGGGAGGGGTGAGAGTGGGTCCCGAGCCCTGTCGTCCCGACTTTGGTGCCGACCGGCCCCGGGCGAGGTCCGGGACGGAGGAGAAGGAGGCGCGTCCGCCCCCAGCGACGGACAGAGGGCGAGGGTCCCAGGTCCCCGAGGGGGGCGGGGTGGGGGTGAGTCCGCGGTAGACAGGACGACAGAGGGTCGGACCTTTGTGCGCTTCCGCAGGTCGGACGTGGCTCGATAAGGGTAGCGCAGACACCAAAGAGGGACCAGGACAAATGGACCCAAAACATTGAGTTCATCGTGCTTGAAGACAAAAGATTCTTGCCGACACTTTGATTGTGTAGGGAAGGACTCAAACCCCTGGCCGTAAACCACTTACTTAGTATTTCAGCCCACACACACACGCACACACACACGTACGCACACGCACGCACACACGTACACACACACGCGCGTACACGCACACGAATACACACACGCGCACGCACGTGCGCGCGAGTCAGCACAGGTTGAGAAACCCTGGGGTACCTGATATCGGACGGTCCGAGCAGAGAGGCACCCTAATAGGCCCGTCCTTATGACCTCACCCAACGGTAGAAGAGGTCCTCGAGAAGGGTTGAGTCCCTAGCTTAGATGTGGAGGACGCGACCGCCCGCCTAAGAAATGGCAGCACGGTGACCCTTTGTCGTATTTCAGGCTATCCCGATTGTCTGTTGCGTGTCCATCCGCTACGGCAATGGCTCTGGTACAGCCTGCACTCCCAATGGGTGACTTTGTGTGGGGCACACGAGTAACATTTGTCACAGAGTGGTTCTCTTTTTCCTGCACTAAACTGTTCTCACACTTGTCGACCACGGATACTCAACCCTCCCGAGGTCGACCCGGGGCCCTAGACGGAGTTTTAACGAGACAAGTGGGAGAGAGTCGCGTCCAGGACCCCTTTAGACTTCTCCTGGCTCTGTCCGTACTGACTACTGTTTCAGTCCTGGGTTTAGGAGTTCTGTCCTCCCTCGGGACCGGACCTGGGACCTCCCGACTCGTGGAACGTTCTCTTCTATACGCCAGGAGGAGCGACGAGCCGTGAGTCCCTACCGCGTCGTCACCGACCTGGGGTCACCTGCACCTAAGTATCTGTTTCTGCGTATCTGTGTCTACGACCCACCCAAGTGTCTGTTCCTGCGCATCTGTGTCTACGGACCCACCCAAGTGTCTGTTTCTGCGCATCTGTGCCTACGGACCCACCCAAGTGTCTGTTCCTGTGCATCCGTGCCTACGACCCACCTAAGTGTCTGTTTCTGCGCATCTGTGTCTACGGACCCACCCAAGTGTCTGTTTCTGCGCATCTGTGCCTACGGACCCACCCAAGTGTCTGTTTCTGCGTATCTGTGTCTACGACCCACCTAAGTGTCTGTTCCTGTGCATCCGTGCCTACGACCCACCTAAGTGTCTGTTTCTGCACATCTGTGCCTACGACCCATCCAAGTGTCTGTTCCTGCGCATCCGTGCCTACGGACCCACCCAAGTGTCTGTTTCTGCGTATCTGTGTCTACGACCCACCTAAGTGTCTGTTCCTGCGCATCCGTGCCTACGGACCCACCTAAGTGTATATTTCTGCGTATCTGTGCCTACGACCCACCCAAGTGTCTGTTCCTGCGCATCCGTGCCTACGACCCACCTAAGTGTCTGTTTCTGCGCATCCGTGCCTACGACCCACCTAAGTGTATATTTCTGCGCATCTGTGCCTACGACCCACCTAAGTGTCTGTTTCTGCGCATCCGTGCCTACGGACCCACCTAAGTGTATATTTCTGCGCATCTGTGCCTACGACCCACCCAAGTGTCTGTTCCTGCGCATCCGTGCCTACGGACCCACCTAAGTGTATATTTCTGCACATCTGTGCCTACGACCCACCTGAGTGTCTGTTCCTGCGCATCCGTGCCTACGTACATACGTCTACACGAAACACCCACGGGCCTGGTGCCTGTGTCCGGGCGAGACGTAGTCCCGAGAGGGGTGGGGTGGTTCTCGGTCAACATTCCGTAAATGGTTCATGCGGAGCTGACTTTCGGAAGACATAGGAATTAAGTTCACTCGACAAAATGGCGGAGACCGAGAGTGAACTTTGAGGATCTCCTGCCGGCCAGGGTGTCGACGGGGGCCCGAGACTGGGCACAGGACACGGAGAGGAACAGGGACGTCCAGACGACTTCAGCGGCGTGCAGCCCGTCGAGACCTCGTTCCGGCGGGAGGGCCACCCCCTTCCCAGTGGGGTGAAGAGGGGGCCGGGGGGTCAGTGGGGCTGTGAGACTTGGGGCACGGCGCGGAACAAGGAGGGCTTCCTGCAGGGCGTCGACGAGACCTCACAGGGCAGTGAATAGTCGAAATACCGGAACCGTCAGAACAGTGGAAATGCACGGAGTAGTCTTATCACCGAATATTTGCACTTATTGTTATGATTGAACTTTAATGCCAACTCTCTCCCTTTGATGTGTGCTTGTCCTTGTAATAAACACAAATCACCGATGGACACCAAAAATCTCGACTATTAGTTAGAGGGTATTTTTATGTAGTCTTACAGTGCCTTTTGAGTTTCCACTCTCTATCTCCTTTATTTTATGCCAAGATCTAATACTCTTTACTTCGACTAGACCTTTCGGTAATCGACAAATCTGGAACTGTTTTACCCCACCGCAGACAGAATCAAGGACTCCTTTACTAAATGTCTATGTGCATCTCTGTCAAGTAGGCCACCTGGGTCGGTCCCCCAAACGATCGTGGACGTCATGCCCATAACGTCCCAAACCTGACCGGAACTGAGAGGTCCCGACACGACTGACAGCACTGCCACCACTACTGGGGTCGACTGGAATAATCCGTAGAAGATACATTCGGTGCCTGGTGTCCGTGAGACTAAGGAGGAAAGACGCGTAAAAGAGTNATCTGTGCCTACGACCCACCCAAGTGTCTGTTCCTGCGCATCTGTGTCTACGGACCCACCCAAGTGTCTGTTTCTGCGCATCTGTGCCTACGGACCCACCCAAGTGTCTGTTTCTGCGCATCTGTGCCTACGGACCCACCCAAGTGTCTGTTCCTGTGTATCCGTGCCTACGACCCACCTAAGTGTCTGTTCCTGTGCATCCGTGCCTACGACCCACCTAAGTGTCTGTTTCTGCACATCTGTGCCTACGACCCATCCAAGTGTCTGTTCCTGCGCATCCGTGCCTACGACCCACCCAAGTGTATATTTCTGTGCATCCGTGCCTACGACCCACCCAAGTGTCTGTTCCTGCGCATCTGTGCCTACGACCCACCCAAGTGTCTGTTCCTGTACATCTGAGCCTACGACCCACCTAAGTGTATATTTCTGTGCATCTGTGCCTACGACCCACCCAAGTGTCTGTTCCTGCGCATCCGTGCCTACGACCCACCCAAGTGTCTGTTCCTGCGCATCCGTGCCTACGACCTACCCAAGTGTATATTTCTGCACATCTGTGCCTACGACCCACCCAAGTGTCTGTTCCTGCGCATCCGTGCCTACGACCCACCCAAGTGTATATTTCTGCGCATCCGTGCCTACGACCCACCCAAGTGTATATTTCTGCGCATCTGTGCCTACGACCCACCTAAGTGTCTGTTTCTGCGCATCCGTGCCTACGACCCACCTAAGTGTATATTTCTGCGCATCTGTGCCTACGACCCACCCAAGTGTCTGTTCCTGCGCATCCGTGCCTACGTACATACGTCTACACGAAACACCCACGGGCCTGGTGCCTGTGTCCGGGCGAGACGTAGTCCCGAGAGGGGTGGGGTGGTTCTCGGTCAACATTCCGTAAATGGTTCATGCGGAGCTGACTTTCGGAAGACATAGGAATTAAGTTCACTCGACAAAATGGCGGAGACCGAGAGTGAACTTTGAGGATCTCCTGCCGGCCAGGGTGTCGACGGGGGCCCGAGACTGGGCACAGGACACGGAGTGGAACAGGGACGTCCAGACGACTTCAGCGGCGTGCAGCCCGTCGAGACCTCGTTCCGGCGGGAGGGCCACCCCCTTCCCAGTGGGGTGAAGAGGGGGCCGGGGGGTCAGTGGGGCTGTGAGACTTGGGGCACGGCGCGGAACAAGGAGGGCTTCCTGCAGGGCGTCGACGAGACCTCACAGGGCAGTGAATAGTCGAAATACCGGAACCGTCAGAACAGTGGAAATGCACGGAGTAGTCTTATCACCGAATATTTGCACTTATTGTTATGATTGAACTTTAATGCCAACTCTCTCCCTTTGATGTGTGCTTGTCCTTGTAATAAACACAAATCACCGATGGACACCAAAAATCTCGACTATTAGTTAGAGGGTATTTTTATGTAGTCTTACAGTGCCTTTTGAGTTTCCACTCTCTATCTCCTTTATTTTATGCCAAGATCTAATACTCTTTACTTCGACTAGACCTTTCGGTAATCGACAAATCTGGAACTGTTTTACCCCACCGCAGACAGAATCAAGGACTCCTTTACTAAATGTCTATGTGCATCTCTGTCAAGTAGGCCACCTGGGTCGGTCCCCCAAACGATCGTGGACGTCATGCCCATAACGTCCCAAACCTGACCGGAACTGAGAGGTCCCGACACGACTGACAGCACTGCCACCACTACTGGGGTCGACTGGAATAATCCGTAGAAGATACATTCGGTGCCTGGTGTCCGTGAGACTAAGGAGGAAAGACGCGTAAAAGAGTAAATTACCAGTATTGAATGAGATTAACGACACATTATTCGTCAAACGGACCAACACAGGGTCCACGGGCCCCTATTGTAAATTCGACGACGTTTGACTATGAAAACTTGACACTACAACCTCCTCTGAGAAGTCTCAGGGAACCTGACGTTCCTTTAGGTCGGTCAGGTAGGATTTCCTCTAGTCAGGACCCACAAGTAACCTTCCTGACTACGACTTCGACTTTGAGGTTATGAAACCGGTGGAGTACGTTTCTTGATTGAGTAAACTTTTCTGGGACTACGACCCTTTCTAACTCCCGTCCTCCTCTTCCCCTGCTGTCTCCTGCTCTACCAACCTACCGTAGTGGTTGCGCTACCTGTACTCAAACCCACTTGAGGCCCTCAGCCACTACCTGTCCCTCCGGACCGCACGACGTCAAGTACCCCAAAGTTTCTCAGTCTGTGCTGACTCGCTGACTTGACTGACTTAAAGGGACCTCTGTGTTCACAGAGACAAGGAGTGTCACCGGGGACCTCTCGAACGCGACTCCTCCACGAGTCTCTCCCCGCCGGTACGGTCGTTCCGACTGGCGCACTCCAGTCGGACGGGAGACTGGACGTGCTCTCCGCACTCTGACTCTACCGTAAGTCAGATACATCTCTGGTCACGTGTGCGGTGCTCCCACCCACCACGGGGCCGAGACGCCCTCTCCCGGGACCCCGGTGGGTCTGGAGGGGCCACGGAGACGGAAACCACCTAGGACTAAGCACAGGGCCTTTTGTCTCGACATTGCCATCTGTCTCGCGAAAAGACCAAGACTCAGTCAGGCACTTAGCGACGAGGGTTCCTCCGGTGCCCGTGGGACCCTAAGTGTCGGGCACCACGCTTCGCCCCGTCTGGCTCCGAGTTCGGACCCCACACCCGCCGTGGAACCACCGTGGAGACGGAAATTCGACGTGCCGACCGGCGACGGAGGCCCGGTCCTGTGTGACGACGGGTGGGTCACCCCGGGGGTCCGACTACTCTTCCGTCGCTAGGCCTCTGGGGTCCGTCGTTCGTGGTCTGGGCGAAACTCAACCACTGTGCCGACTGGGCACAGGTGTGACGTCCCTGGACTCAGAGGCCCCTTTATCGCAAAGGAGACGTGGTTCGGACCGGCACGTCTGGTCCTTGTGCTACTTTTACCTCCCGACGGGCGCCTTTCGGAGGGTCGGCACCCTCGTCTACACGAACGACCCCCTAGTGCCCAGAGGAGTCGTATGACGCGTCCCCAGTGCCCGGTGTCACCTACGGCGGAGGGTGGAGCCGGGGTCACTATTTCTGCCCCCAGAGCCCCAGTACCCTTACAGTTCTTTTCCTTTGTGCACCGACCGCCCGTCTCCACCCGACAGACGGCACTCCTCCAAGACGAAAGGGGAAAAGACGCGGGTGGTCACGCAGGACCCGAGGGACCCCGGCGCACACCGCAGGAGCGCACACCGCCGGCGCACACCCGGCTCACGGCCGGAAACGAATAAAAGTGAGTGCGGGACACCCAAAGCCGTCTACGTGTGCGGCTCGAAATAGAGTGTCGCACGGGGGCCTAAGCTGACCACACAAAATTAGGCCCCTGACGCGTCTTTGTGGCGGAGCCGCCCTAGACGGCCGAGAACTTGGTAGATAATCCGGGACTCTTGGACTATAATTCGACGAGAAACTCAGAGTAGGTCCGCATTACGCACCGTTCCGACTTTCCGAGTGCGCCCCGTTCCGACATGTCCCACATTAGTGTCGGTAAGGGTTCGTAGTCCGTCGGTCCGGACGTCAGGTGCGGCGGTCGGCGTCCGTCGAGCGGCCTTCCTGGCTCCCCTGGGGTCGGACCGGAAGTCTCGAGCCGGTGCCGTCTCCCTGGACACCGGTCGGTAAGGGGACCCCCTGGCCCGGGACCGGGGGTCCTCCTCGGGGACGAGTCCCAACCAACCTTTTCAGTCACATAAAACCCCTGTGACAACGGCAAACGTCGGGGAGGGTCCACCACGGACGTTCTTCCCCGGGAACTGGGGGTAGAGGGAACTCTAGACCTGAGGGTCCAGGGCCGGGGGTCCCGGAGGTCAGTGACGGACCAGGAAGGGAACCCTGACGTCGGGGTCGGACGAGAGACCTTTGACGTCCTTCCGGGCCCTTCAAAGCCAACACCTCCCACTCTACGAGGGGGTCTATCATCTCTACCTGGTCCGTCTCCCGTCTACGAGGGGGCCTATCGTCCCTACCTGGCCCGTCTCCCGTCTACGAGGGGGCCTATCGTCCCTACCTGGTCCGTCTCCCGCCTACGAGGGGGTCTATCGTCCCTACCTGACCCGTCTCCCGCCGAAACGAAGACGACAGAAGTACCCTTTTGGGTCCGTCTCCCGGGGACTTAGACACTACCCTGAACTGGACCCCATCCGTGGACACCCGACCTGAACTGGCGGGGGGTCTCCGTGTCCCGTGTCGGGACGGTCCCGTTGAACTGGGAAAAACTCGCCGCGACGTCTGCCGTCACTGAGCAGTCGAGGACGAGCCTCCTCCCGCAGAGAGATCAACTGACAGCCGGCCTGGGGAAGGGTGCACGGTGACTGGTCCTTTCGACTTCTAAAGACTCCCGGTCCGACTACCCCCCCAGCCTTTTCCACACAAAAATTTATTGCATAGGTTCTCCCCACCTTAATTTTTCGTTCGGGGTTACCATCGAGACCTAAATTAGTTAATTCTTCCTATCGGGACATTATCCCTACCACCGTAAGTCCGTCTAGTGAGTCGCACTGTCCACGTCTGGAGGGTCACTGACCGCCCTACCGTCCACGTCCCGGCCGCCCGGACGCAGTGGTCCCACCCTACCAGTGCCCAAAATAATACGAACACCACAAACGAGTGCATCGTTAGTGGGAACTGGGGTTTGACTTAGAGTGGATACGGTAGAAGAGACGGGCTAGTAGGAAAAGGTACGTCTTACCCTGCGCTCGCAAACTTGCAAGGGCGGACGGAGACAGTCGCCGGCAGGTTCGGCTGCGGACGTGGACCTACGACTGGAGGACACACGTCGCCCCGAAGGCCTCCTCGTCGACTTCGGGGGGCCCTGACTCAGGGTGCCACGTATCGAGAGTCCAACTAGAGAGTCCGGACGTAGGGTTCCAAGGGGGTCTCAAAAGTCACTGGGAGTACTCGTCGGCACCCAGGTCTCAAGAGCTTACTAGGTCGTCTACCCCACGTCCCGGGACCAGTCTGCGTCTAGTCGGCGGACGACGGTCGGGACCCAGAGCACTAATCGCCCCCAAACAGGTCTCGAACGGTGTGTCTTCGGTCGAGAGAGGACAGTCTTTGACAGGTCGACAGTCAAAATTTAGGTCGTTCACATAGATACCCTTATCGGAAAAACATGCGGACAAACTGAAAACACTACGTGAAAAATACAGTAAACTTTACACCCGAACACCACCACCACTCACCAAATCAGTTACCACAAACTGAGAGACCGATGACGTACTCGATATCGGGCGGTCCGAGGGGACAGACACCCTAAGAGGTCCGTTGTCATGACCTCACCCGACGGTAAAGGAGGTCCTCTCAAAGGGTTGGGTCTCTAACTTGCGTCCAGAGGACCAATGTCCGGCGGAGAAATCGTCGACTCGGTGGTCCCTTCGGGGTCGCACACCCGAATTCCCTCTGCGTAGAGCTGTGAAGTCTTAATCAAAGGCGGAGGTTCCGGGACCGCACGGGTCTGAGGGTATGGGTGGACCAGGAGGACGACTCCAAGGGTCTTCGAGGCTCTTCACTCCCGAAACGGGGCTCCACGGGGCGACCGTCTAAGGTCGCGGCGGTTGAGTGGGGTGCGGAGGGGTCCGCCTCGCCCGGGACCTCGGCCCGGACTCAGGGTGCCACGTGTCGAGAGTCCAACTAGTCGAGAACGAGACGGTCCTACACACCCTCTTCGGAGGGATCCGACGACGACGGGCTGTACCTGGCGAGGGGGGAGAGCACCCCAGAGCGCCGAGAGGGGGGCCTCGCCGGGGCCGGGGTCCGGCGGAGGTGGAGGTAGGGGGACGGAGGCGCGACGGGACCCGCCGGGCGGTCGGGACACCGAGACAGGAAAGAAGTCAGACACGAGTGTAGGTGTGAGGGGAGGCGGAGGTGTCTCGCGAGGAGGCTTGGGGCGGCCCGGACCGACGAGGGAGCGCCCGAGGACCCTCCCGGCGGACGGGACCCCTGCGGGGCACACCTGGGACGTCTCGACTAAGGGTGGACGGGACGTTCTTCCCCGAGATTTGTTCGAGAAAGGTGTCCGTCGAGTCGAGCGTCCTCGGACTGGGGAGCGGATACGTGGATTTTATTGCGGGGAGCAATCGTGTAAGTTTCGTCGTCGAGGTTTGGTGGGTCCTGGTCGACTTCCGGTCCGACCACCACCCCGGACTCCACCGGAAGGACGGACCACCGAGGACCCTCTACTACTGGTCGAAAGAGGGGGTCCGCTCCCGACGGGAGGTGTCCCTCTTCCACAAGAATGAGATTAATACGACCATTAATTCGGAGTCCAGAATCTTGAAGTTGGCTCCTCGAGGCCGGAGACCCCTCAGCGCACCCTACTCGCCCGGACTTCGGGGCGACACCGGACACGGACGAGTCCCGAGGGTCCCTCCCAAACACGTGACTCCGCAAACGAAGCAGGACGGAGCATTTGACGACCCCAGGGACCCGAGACACGTGCCACGTGTGACGTCGGACCCCGACCGGGGAGTGGGAGCGTCTGGCTCGACCGTCGGACGTTTGCGACTGAGGAGAAATAGGGTGCCCACGGACGCAGGCTCCTTACGTGCGTCGGTTCTGGGACTCACCCGAGGCACCCACCCGAAACAAACCTCCAAGACGAGGGGACGCACGGAGTCTAAACCGTCGTTTAGGAAAGTGTAGTTGTAAAAGTTTTTATTTTACTCGGCCCATTAGACCGACCAACTCTTTCACCAAAGATGTTTCACTTAGTGTCGCAACTCATTTCCGGCCTCTTTCGGGAGAGTCAGGAACGTACAAAGTAGTCTTGTTGAATCAGGCACACCTCCCAACTCAGATTTACCCGAAGGGTCCGACACTTGTGTGACGTCCCGTCAGACCCGTATCCTAGATTGGACGACGGTCGTGACTATCTCGTAGGTGACCCGCGTAGGACGTGCGAGCCACGAGACGCCCGCGGAACCCCTGCCTTTACCGCCACCGCTCCTGGGGGGTCTCCACCGTGTCCACGGGTGTGGACGAGGAGCTTATCGTCCTACGACCACAGTTGTGACATTCGGGTCGTGTTGGACCCGAGCCCCTACTACCTCTGCCTCCGGGACAGGGTCTGGGCCCCCCAGTGGTCCCCGGCGGACTGACGGAACGAGGTTGACTGGAGGACGAAATGAAGGTTCAGCCATAGTGTAAAATTTCTCATTAAGAATAAATTCTAATATTGTAGAATATGATAAAGGACTTTCAAGATTCGATATATTCCAACAGACCGGTTTGCAAAATTCTCTTTATTTCTGAAGGCTTTGTCGCAGAACTGACTTCCCTACTTGCCGTGTTGGTATCGACCCTTTTATTTGGCCTTTTAGTCTTGGTGTTGGTAAATTTACTTCCCGTCGCCGGCTTAGGGGTTGTCTTGTCGCCCCTGTCAGTCGGCCGGGGAGTCGTTTCTGCCCCTCTTCGTGGTCCTTACGAGGTCCTCAAGTTCCCTGGACAGCAGATTGCTAGCCGCCGGTGACTCGACTGACTCGTTTCCGGAGTCCCCGGTGTGTCCTGTACTTTGCGTCTGAACTGTCCTAATTGAGTCCCTTACATGATTCGTTTGTCGTTGTAATCGTCTGGGACTCCCCTCTCTTAGACTGAAGACCTTGACTGTGCAACATAATGTAGCGTACAGGTTAAAAGTCGTTTGTTAACACTCTGTGCGTCTTTTACTTTTGCATACCGATTATGTGCCCCTTTTCGTCAGTTATCTTCAACAGGGACTCTTCTTCGCGTCTGTAACCCGAAAGGTCTGTTTCCGAAATTTGGTCGGTAAATTTTATACAAGTTACTTGATTTCTTTTTATATTCTTGTTACAGAATTTTTTCAGCTTTTATAGTATTTCCGTCTTTTAATAAAATTTTCCTTGGTTTATCTTTGATACCTCAACTTTTCATGCTATTAATTTTATTCTTAAAGTAATATTCTCGAATGGTCATCTAATCTCGTCCGTACTCGGACACTTGAGTCTCTACATAGTCGACTTTACTAGGTAAGACTTTTTGTCTCTTCTCTCTTTCTTCTTTTTATTCTCTCGGAGTCTTTCCAGTGCCTCCGGTGACTGTGTGTGCACCGGAGACTCCGTTCAGAGTCTTTCTCCCTTCTTCACCTTCCCCCGTCCTTCTTATAAACTTCTTTATTACAGTTTTGGAAGGGTCAGTCTCACCTTTGTAATTAGGTATGTGGGTTCCTCGAGTAGTGTGAGGTTCACTCCATTTGAGTCTCTGAGCGTCGGGTTGTGTGTGGGACGTCTTCCCGCCTTAACACTGCCAGTGTGTAGTGTGTCTTCCTGGCAGGACTCCACTGGCGACCGAAGAGTAGTCTTTGGTACCCCGGTCTCCGTCGCTCTCGAGATTGGCGGTTGTCTTTGTCTTCGCAGTCGGCCCTCGGGACATGGGTCGTTTTGACAGGAAGTTTGTACCCCCGCTCTCCTCGTTTTCGACTCTCGCACACACCGAACGTCTGGACGGGACGTCCCTGACGGCCTTTGGGAACCTGATTTTACGTTCCTATAGTCTGTCGTTAAGGTTAGGTGCGTTACCGTATCTGCGTGGTCATTGTCACTGATGTCTCTATTTATGTAATTACTTTCTGATATTTTGGTGTAAAATTGAGAAAAGAGATTTACTAAATTTCCTTTTATCGTATTTATTAGTGTTTAGGCACCACTACCGTCCATATTTATGATAGACTAGTCATTATTGTATTTTATACTTAGTTAAGTTACGAAAGTACAAATTTCCGTCTTTCACCGTCTATCTGTTTTTATTGTACTAGGTTGATGTCCGACAGCACCGTCTATTTGAAATATACGTTTCTGTATATATTCGACTTTCGTTCTTCTGTCTTCTTCTGTGTGGTGCCTTTGTGAGTGGTTTTCTCGTCACCCGACCGATGTGATTATAGTCTGTTTTCTCCGAAATCCTCTGGTCGACGATGATCTGTATCTCATCCCGTAAAATATTACTATCTTCACACTTTGATAGTCCTTCTATATTTTTAATATTTGGCATATGTGTTTTTTGTCTTATTTTATTTTCCTCTTTGAGTATCTTCTCCCTTTTTTTCAATTAAATTGTTATTGTCAGTTTCTACAGTTGTAGGATGAAAGTTGTTACCTGTCTCGTTACTCTGTGTGTGTAACTATTTCTTTATTATCTAGACTCGTCGTAATAATTGGTTGCCCTCGAAGGACCGGAGACACCTCGGGACGTGGGTTGATACCGTCCTTTCTGTAAGACGGGTTCACTCGTACCTTGTCAGAGGACATGTCCTTCGTACAATCCGGTGTCTAAAGTCATTTCGGAGTTATGTAAATTTTATTATTTCTTACATAGGAGACTAGGGTCGTCTTACTTTGATCTTTAGTCTTCGTCTTCCTTTGGACCCCCAAGTGTCTATACATCTTTGGTTAGATGCGTACGACTTTATTAGTCAGGCAGTTTTTTCTGTGGTATTCCCTTTGGTCCTTTGTGAGACTCTTGCCTTTGTTTTGTCTGTGGACTCACACTCGCCTGAGACAATGCGCTACGACGACTCCTTCGCAAAGGGTCTCACCGACGCCGTAAAAGGTGATAGTGGTCACTTCCCGCTCCCAAAGTCGAAGAGGTGCAGAACCAGTTGGGAACAATAATAGACAAAAAAAAAAAAAATTAGTGTCGGTGAATCTCCCACCGTTACCGCAAAGTGGTGCCCGAGCTGCACGTCGAGACTGCTCACTACCACGACTCGTACAAGCCCACAAATAGCCGGCAGACACACAGAAACCCCTTTAAGACAGGCCAAGGAAACAAGTAAGAAATTCCGCTAGACAGAAAGATGACAGCTCAACAGTCCGCCGAAACGTATAAGCCGACATCTGGGAATAGTCTACCTTTGGAACTTTGAGAAGGGAGGGTAGGACAGCCAATAGAAAAGTGAAAGAACCGCCACAGGAAGCCTGGTGTTTTCAAACAAGAGATCTTTGTTCCGTTGTTACAGCTCGTGACCACCCCTGTGTCTCGCCGGCCTGGACGGTGTGCGGCGTGCACATTCCCCCAAGGCGGGTCGACCTTTGACCGAGCCACCAGAGACGTAAACAATCTGCGTGTGAGTGGCACACTCGGTCGTCCGGGTGCGGCTCCGTGACCAGGTCCTTGTCACTTCTGTACAAAAGTAATCCTCGACATGCACTTACAGACGACGGCGAGATGGACATTGACGACTTCGGAATTAAGACCTTCTCCTTTCGGCCTCCGGTCCCTCCTTCCCGCTCCTCTCCAACACTGGAGTCTCTCCAGTGAGGTCCGTTAAAGTTCCCACTACCTCGAAAAGACATAGAGCTGTCTCCACCACTGGTGTCCCGAGATACATAGCCAGTTGTGAGTGCATAGAAATACGAGGTTTCTGGCTCAAAAATGATTTACATGTAATTTTTAATTTAAAAAACTTTTGATTCTCTCTCTTTTATAAGTCTCTACTCGTCACTGGATCGTTAGTTCTTCGTAAAAAGAGTCCGCGAGAGTCAGTAATCCCACGAGGGAACAGTTGCCGTCATTAGCGACAATAATTAGAGGTTCCCGGACGTGGAGTGCATAACCGACTGGGTCTCGTCTGCGGGGCCGCGACTCAGTTACAAGAACAAGAAGAACCAACCAAAACTGGGGTATCAAAGGACTACCGAGGGCACTAAGGAAAACTAGAGTACCACTCGGATACTTGCTTCCTTTGAAACACGTGGAAAGATCGACCTCTGCCGCCACAGTCGGACCGAATAAATGGGACGAGACAACGGATGTAGAGAACACTAACGACGACAATGCTGTGTGTCATAGTACTCCAATAAAAAGATCTACACTACGATAGAAATGACTTAGACAAGCCTACACTTGATGTCACGAAAATTAATAACAGACTCCATATTCCACGAACATTCGAGAGTACACTGAAGACAAACGGTCGTGATTAATCTGTGACGTATTATTGGTAAAAGTATAAGGATCGCGTCATTCGCCGTAAAGTGTTTCCATGTTTGACGACACGAGTCTCTATAAAATATTTATTCTCGCACTTGTCGTCTCGAACCGCATCCAGAGTGAGGACATAGAAGTGACTGTCCCCGCTAGTATTGTGGAGCCGACAAAGGTCGACCGTCTTCGCGACACGAGGGATTGGAAGTTGAGGGACCATCTTCCTGAATACGTCCCCGACGGGAACTCGGGGACCCCCGGGGGGAGTGGGGGAGGTCCGACGTCCCCCTGACAGTACTACCTTTTGTCCACAACGACATAGTCGAGGCAATGCCGGCTTTGAAACACAGGTGACTTCGGACACTCGACGTCGAGATTGGAGGTCACTCCCACAGACCTCCGAGATCTTCGCCACTCCAAATCCACTCTCACCTCGGGGCACTACCCTGAGCACAAATGTTCTCTTGCCTCGAGGAAGAGGGAGGGAGAGAGAGAAGGGGGTGACTCTTCTCCGATACTGCCTGGGTCGCTCCTCCGCCACAGATGGTCGTGTCCGCTCCAAGAGTGATCCTTGGCTTCCATGGTCGAGGAACTAGAACCTGAGGGTCGGGGGCCGCGGCCCGCCACTCCCGACGAATTCGTACACCGGACACCACACACAATGTACTCGGGTTTGTCTGGTTCACCTGCCGCGCGTCTCGCACACCTCCCTCCGCCCTCGGCCCAATCGGGAGACAGCCCTCGGCGCAAAGACGTCCGCGCACCTGGACTCGACGGCACGCCCCGCGCTTCACAGGGGTACCTGCGACCCCCACCTCCCGTCCCCCGCAGGGGTCGTGGGCACTCCGAGGTCGTGGTCGCGTCTCGCGTTCATACCGGGTCTCGGCCGACGGGGTCCTCCCACCCGCCCGCCCGCCCACCCAAGGAGCCGGCACTCGACGGGACCCACGAGTCGAAGGCCGACGTCCCCTTGGGCCCTTGGAGCGTCCACTTGGGGTCGAAGGAGAGTCCAGTCAGACGCCAAGGGAAACGGAACGACGTGACGGGACCCCCCCAGGATGGAGGTCCTCACTCCTCGGGTGGACACCAGTGGGGTACGGGATGTGTGTAGTCTGTCTTACTGGACCGGGCCGGCCCCCCTACCCGGTCTGGAACTCGGTCTCTTCAGAACAGCCCGGAAACTTTTCGGTTTTGTGCAAAAAGACTTAAACTTGGGTAGTGTTCGGGTGGTAAGGGATACTGGCACTCGACCCGGAGGAAGTGTGACTGGCATAGAGTCAGATTCTAGGGAAAGTGACATCGTCTGTGTTATCAAATACAGGAGAAGACTTACTTGGTGTCTAATACTGTGTGACCCAACGTCCCCTACAGACCAAAAGTATACCTGAGTCTACATTTTTCTTTGCGCAGTCCTGGCAGACGTTCCCGCCGTTTCCTGTCGACAGAGAGTCCTTCCCCGTAGGAGCAGACCGAGAGTGCGTGAAGTTCCTTTCTTGGAAAGTACCTGGACAATCTCTCAGGGCTACAATCCAATACGTCTAGAGTGGTAGGGTTTCTGGTTCCTACGGTTTGTCCCGCCCTCCACACCCGGGAAGCGTTTGCTGTCGCGCGTGGGGACGGTCTCAGTGCCGGACGCAGGAGTTGGGGTCCAACGGCGGTGAGTCCAGTCGAGATTGCTCAGGGTTCCCTGGCCTGCACCGGTCGCTCGGGACTCCCGAAATCGACAAGGTAAACTTTGGGCCACCAGAGGCGCGAGGTAGGTTCCGTCGAACGAGGGACCAGGAGGGCGGGCCGACCGGGCGCCGGAAGGCAGGACAGAGTGGCACCTCTCCTGGGAGGGAAATCTAAGGCTCTGCGTCGAGAAACGACGACGGAGACGACGAGGTCAGACAGAGGACGCCGGGGGTCGGGGGAAGGGGAGGTGAGGTCCGGGGTCTCGGTGCCGGGATTGCGAAGGTTGGGACAGACAACGGCGGTTTTGGACCGAGAGGAGACACGAAGGTAGCTCTGCTCGTCGACGGAAGAGGAGGTCGACGAGGTCTGTCCACTGGGGGACGGGTCGACGGAAGAGGAGGTCGGGGACTCCGACAAGAGGACGGGGTCCTGTCCCCTCCGGGCATAGGAAACGGGTTGGTTGGTCTAATCTCTTGTCGCGGGAACCGGAGAGGAAAAGGACGTAGGGTGCACTTCGACTGGTTGATGCGACACTTGCACTCGTGGAGTTATCGAGAGATTACGTCTCTGTCCGGGTCCTTGAGGGACTTTGACATCCAGGAGACTGACTGATACTACATCCGAAAACGTTCGTACACCAACATGCAAACGCACACGTACACTTGTGTTTAAAGAAAGACTACTCTCCTACAAGATCCCCTCAAAAACCATCCAATCTGCCTAGCGACTTCCTGAGTCTTGGCACGAAATCGTAAACCTGGTGCATAGTGACCCAGTCGGAACGAATGTGTCTTCATTAATAGTAACTAGTGGTTAATCGTAAAAGAGACTGAAACACCTACGAGAAGGAACCGACCTTTAGGGAAAGTTACGAGTAGGTAGAGACGACCGAGAAGAGAGCGCCCCCGACAACACACAAGAGACCCAGGGGACAGGGGAGCGTCTACATTGACAGTCGAAGAGCCCCACGTTTCTTGGTCTGTGGCAGACGGATCTTTCCAGTATTGCGTGTCTCTCCTGCCTTGAACATCCCAACGTAAAGATGTCGACGTTTTTCGGGTTGGTTTGGGTTTCATTCGGACAACTAGTCCGACCTTTTAGTTATCGATAGGCACATTTCAACGGGTTTTTTCTCTTTTGCGCATAACTTGGCTTCTCTTTCGTCCGACCTCACCCTACTTTTGCCTCCGAAATTCCACTGCTAAGACGACGAAAAGTCGCCACGGTGACTCCCAGAGTCTCCGCCACAACGGAAGAGCCCTCAAAGCCGAACAGAAGCTGGACGCCAAGGGTCCGACAGGCCGGCTTTCGCTCACTACCCCACCTGCACAGTCTTCGTTTGCAGGGCTCCGAGGTCGGAGTGACCCGAGTCCTCTTCCGTCCTCCGCCCCGGCGACCCGTGCGAGACAGAGGGACAGGAGAGGCAGCCGAGTCCGAGACTGACGGAAGGGACCTCCACACACTTACAGGGACGGGCCACGACTCCCTAGGTAGGAGTCAGACGACACCGGTCTCCGACTCCCGTCTACCCTCCGTTCGTCCTGAACTGTGCGTTGGAGGACGAAGAGACGGGGACGGTTCCTCTCGACGGGCCCGTCGGTTCTCTGGGCTCCTGTCCGTCCCACGGGGACGTTACTTCTCGGTCGGGGCGACTTGGGTCTGGTCTGAGCGGGTAGGGGCGGGTCCGACTTGTGAGTGTCGCCCCGACCACTCCGACGTTTCCGTCTGTCCTGAGTTACAACGGCAGACGTCCGTCTTAGGGAGGGGAGCCCCGTCTCCCACCCCGAGTCAGAAACGCGACTGTAGGCAGTTGACTACCCCGTTCCGGGTGGTACAACCGCTCACATTAGCGGAAATAAATTTCAGTCGACTAACATCTGCGACCGACACGGATGTTTTACGGAAGTGTCATCGTGGGTCTAAACACGAACTAACTTGTCGACCCATGGTCCCGGGTCGGTTGGTAACATTCTGTTTGGTAGTGTCACTCACATTTACTAACGACGAACTTCGGGGACCCTAAGCCCGACCAAACAATGAGTCGTGACACCCTGGTTGTCGACTGACTGTGGACTCTGTCTTTGTGCAGCCTCGACTCCCGACCGCCGAATAGCAGTGACGGACTACGTGCTGACCCTTAGGCTACGAGCCAACCACGTAAAGCCCAGGGACCAGACGATAGTCGTGTGTCTGGTCTATTTTATTCACGGCGTGGTGCTTCGCCTTACCTATCGTCCCTAGTCAGTAAGTGTCTCCACTACTGTTTGTCGGGAAGTATTGTTAATAGATCAATTTTGTGGTAATTGTTAATTACTGTATGTAGTGTCTTGAATAACTTGGGTAATTTCTGATTAAATGACCGATATTTTTATACCGTAATTCTTAAATACCTAGTAATGGAGAATAAGACCTTACTTTATAACGACTACCCTTGAGAATCTTTGATAACCTTTGTTAATGAGTAATTTCGGTGTACTATAATTTACTATGCCGAATCGTTTTTTCTTTCTTTTCTTAGGTTCGTTTCAAACTTTTACAAAAAAACTCCTCTTCGTGATTGAAACGTACTGTGACTTACCCATTTCTAATATAAAAGTTTGTTCTAATTCTAGATGTTAATTTCTTAAGTTTGCTTCATTAAAATTATACGTTATTTTAGAAGAAAAACCTTTTTACATAATCTAGTACTGACTATTTTTAAGGCTAGTACTAATTAGTGACGGTCCATAAAACCTTGTGATAATTCCTCTCACATTGTTACAATTTTAATTAATTGATTAAGGCGATTTCCTAAAATTTTATATTATGCTACGGTGTCGACAACGTCGAAATTTTTACTAATAAAGAAGAGGCGGGACGTTGGTTTTAAACAGGCAGTCTTTAGTTGGATTAAAGTGACGTTAAAGGTCAGATAATGAGACGTTTCTCTGGTTGAATTATCCCTACTCGGGAACGAAAGATTCTCTGGTCTCCGTGCGGACGTTTGAAGGTCGGACCCTGTCTGCCGTGTACGGACGAAGACGAATTGCGCGCCGAGAGCCCAGACCAGTCTCACTGTGTCCGGTGCGTCGATGAGACGGGACCACAGGTCTCAGACCACGACCTCTCACCGGCCTGTGTTGGCCGAGTTTGACAGACAGTCGAGTCACAACCCCCTACAGGGACGACCAGGTCACTGACTCTGAGGTGGAGGGTGACGTCCCCGGCTACTGCCTAGGGACCAGCCCCTTGCTCTGGGGTGTGTGGCGTCGGTTCGGACACACGGTCTTGGCCTCTACGGACGTACGGTGTCCCTTCTGGGTCCCGTCGGTCGTTCATTTGCTAGTGTCAGTCGTTTCTTTTCACGACTCTACTCTCAGTTAAAGAGGTAGTCACTTTGTCTTAGCATTCGACACTGTCTGCCTTTTCTAGGCCAGGTCTCGAGGACTAAGTATTTCTGTGACTTAGAGTCTCTTCCGCTCACTGGCCGGGTCCCGGTGTGTCGGAAGCGACCGTCCTCGTCTTACTTTTAGCGCAGACACCTCAGGGACAGACCGCAGGGGTGGTCTTCGTGACAGAGGCCCGCAGGTGCACCTCCTCTACGAGGCACCGGGGAGGCCTGCTCGCGACGGTCGAAGGCCTACAAGTGTTCCTATTTCGCAGAGAGGACTCCCGAAAGCCGACGAGCACCACGACTCGTGAAGAACATAACGAAGAATTTTTTTTTAAATTCGAAGAATGACCGTTCACTGACTTTGTTAAATGACCCACGTCTTCACCGTCTTTCAAAGGGGTGGTTCGTGTGTCCTAGGAGACGTGCGGACGGTCTACCGCCTCCGGAGACGTCCGGCTGACGCCAGAGAAGGTCCTCCGCCCGTTCACATCCCAGGGTCTCTCGTCGGAAGTAGTCCTGTAGGTCCGATCGGCGAAGGTCTGGGAGAACGGTACCCATTTTGCCCGGTACAAGAACCAGAGGTCTGACCACGACAGTCGCCCTACTGGGGTTTCTCTGAGTGTTTTAATTCTCCGTAGTTGAGACAACGTCAAGTCAGCGAGTCAGCACAGGCTGAGAGACGCTGGGGTACCTGACGTCGCGTGGTCCGAAAGGACAGGAAGTCACGGAGGGCCTCGAACGAGTTTGAGTACAGGTAGCTCAGCCACTGCGGTAGGATGGTAGAGTAGGAGACAGCAGGGGAAGAGGAGGGGAGAAGTTAGAAAGGGTCGTAGTCCCAGAAAAGGTTATTCAGCTGAGAAACGTAGTCCACCGGTTTCATAACCTCGAAGTCGAAGTCGCAGTCAGGAAGGTTACTTACAAATCCTGACTAAAGGAAATCCTAACTGATCCAAGTAGAGGAACGTCAGGTTCCCTGAGAGTTCTCAGAAGAAGTTGTACTGTCAAGTCTTCGTACTTGAAACCGAGGAATGCTTAGTCAAAATCATGTCGTAAAGAATTGTAAAAGTCTGTAATCCGTGATTTACTTTTGGTTACCAGTGTGGTGGAGTGTCCGACACGCCCGACGACCCCACTCCCCCACCGAGAAAGAAAGGGCAGAAACAAAAGACGTATCTCGCGTCCGACGGGTGCTAGGTAGGAGGAAGTTCTGAGACGTGTTTGAACCGTTGTTTCTTCATTCAAAAGAAGATCTCTACCTCGGTAAACAAAAACGAACCGAAATTATAAAAGATTTGGGTAAACACTAATAATTATATATAGGAACGGAACCTCGAAAGTAAGATCAACGCCTTTATTTATGCACGGTTTGGTATTTTTGTCGGGTCATTTATTTTTTTTTTGGACTATTTACATATCGACCAGGCTCTCTTTAATAACGATATGTGTATAATATATAGTGTTGCACGTGGGTTTGATGAAATATGGGTCTCCCACTAATTGACACAAAAGACGCTTTGTCTTTAAGGTTAAGACATAGAAGGTTTTGCAACAGGTCACTGTGCACAACGCAGCACAGGGGTCCTGTGGAAGGTCGGTTAGGCAAAGACCCCTGACCACCAACTCTACCGGAGTACCTACTACGCTCCTCTACTCGACGCTCTCGAGAAGGGGCACAGGACCCCCGGCGAGTCGCCTGTGCCACCCACAGCCCGGACACTTGAGACGCCTCCGTTCTTGAGGACGGGGTTGCCCCTCCGTACGCTGAGTCCGAGCGGACTGACACCCGGTGTGGCCTAGGGGCCCTCTCGCACGGCGTCGCGGCACTGCCCGAAGAGACGGGAGGTCCCACACGGGAGGCCCTCTGACTGCCGGTCGTCTGGCCTGAGGACGCTGCCCGCGGGGCGGAGGGCGCGGGTCGAGTGGGGGTCCCGGGCGTCGTCACGCGGTGCGTAGGCGCCAGAGTCCGGGACATTGCAGACTCTAAGTTTGGCCACGGGCTTATTACAGGCTTCGACCTGTAGGCGTCGGGCCTGATAGTGGGTCTTGGCAGGACGACCGGAGGTCCTTCCGCGGAGTCTCGTGTCTGAGCGGAGCCCCCACGACCCGGGCGGGGACCTCAGCGGTCCCGGGTCGGGACTCGCCCAGAGTCGACGCGACCCCGCCCCGGACGGGGAGGTAGATCTGGAGACGAGAGGAGACTAAAATATGCAACAGGTTCTGGGGTTCCATGAGTCACTGAGTCCTTGTCTTTGTAGGAAGGAAGGGGTCGAGGACCAGGAGCCATTCGGGGTTTGTTGCCCGGGTCTGCAAGAGTGTCTACTCCTTTTCGTAGGTTTCTAATTTTCCTCCGTTTTGCAGGTTCCCTCGTCGCGTCGTCCGGCCGACATAATACCCACGCTTACACCACCGAAATCCTTCTTGGGTAGACAGAATTCTTGAAAAGGAAGAAAAGAACTGCGGCAGGGTAACAGGGACTAAGGTTGTCTCAAATTAGTGGAAACTACGAAAACGGGTCTTTCTATAAAAGTCCGTAAGTAGAGACAGCAATCAGAAACCTATTAATCAGAAACATGTTAATTCCCTTTAGGATAGACCCAGAAATTTAGAGACGAGTATTTGGTATTTAGTGTGTCGGGGGGGTGGGGGAATTAGTGACGGAAGGAGAGAGGAGCCGAGGCGGGGTAGGGGAGTCGGGAGGCCGAGACTCTCGGGAGAGTCCTTAAATGTTTTTGGACCTCGGTTTCGACGGCTCCGGGGACGGGTCCGGGGTTCGTCGAGGCATGGTCATTGTACCACTAAGGTAGACGCAAGAAGTTGAAGGTTTCGGAACTGTAGATAAATCCCAAGGGTCTTTATCCTTTATCTTTAAGTCTTACGGACTCGGGACAAACTCTACATAAACATGATTTTCTCGTAAGTAACAAATAGACTTCAAGTTTAAGTCCCCCCAGGACATCAAACAGACCGTCGAGACCCTGGAATGCGAACGACCTTGAACCCTCTCAGGGGTGCTCCGTCGGTCTCCGTGGGGGTAGGGGCGGGTGCACCCAACAGGTGACCCTCGGTCTCGAGGACCGAACACGGAACGTACTACTCTGGACGACCAGTGCTCCGGTACCGTAAGTATCCTTTCACGGGTGACACCCGTGGGGAAACCTCTCACGAGTGCGGGTCCCTCGGCCACTGGTGTAAGTGGTGGCCGCAGGGGTGAAAAGGCAGGGCACAGGATGCAGGTTCTGCGTAGACACCTGCTGCGACAGAAGGCACCCCCGCGAGCCAAGTCAACCTACTCGTAGAAGTCTACAAGTCACGGTCCACTCGTGCACCTATTCCACTGGCGGGGCCTCGAGTGCCTGAGAGAACTCAGTGCGTCGTCGTGGCAGGGGCCGAGGACTCCGGAGCAAACGCTCGTCGCAGACGGCTCGGACCCCGAGACAGACGTACCCAACGGTCGACGTGCGTCCGTCCGCGGGACACGGGTCACCTCTTACGACTGGGCCAGGTAGTAGCGACGAGGGCTTTGCGTCGCGATGGGACGGAACGAGTCAAGCGTGAAGTATTGCAGGAGTGTCACTAAAAGTCGATGTACAAAGGGAACATATTCTGACTCGAAACATGCCACATTTCGTGTGTCTCTGTCGCACACCTTCACCTCCTTCAGGTCCCGGCACGACCTGAGGTCCCGTGTCCTCCGTCGACCCGTGACCCTGGTGACTGAGTCGAACCCGTGTTTTACGGCCCCCCGCAGTTGTGTGGGGAAGTACCTCCATTTCTTGCGAAATCGCGTTGCCAAAGTATTTACGTCGATTACACTTCTAGGTGCTCTTTGGTTTACTATCTTAATTTTAATTTTAATCTAACCATGCTGACTGAAAAGAAAGAGAGAGTTCCCAAGGGTCCGCGTCGTAACTGGCTTTAGGAGGGACCCCTGGGGTGTCTCCGACACCAAAGCGACTTTATCACCGCCCAGCCGACAGAGCCCCTACCCTAAGACGTCCGGGACTCGACCTACTTCGGAGCACCCCTGTCCGGGCGGACCAGAGGAGAGACGTTCGGACCGAAGTGGGGAGGTGGGGTCCCGTCGGGTCGGAGAGGGACTGTTGCACCTCGGTGAGGTCAGTGCCCCCACTCACACACCACGAGCAAAAGTCGCTGAGTTTATGCGGAGGGACAAGAGGTTTCAATTCAATGCACTTTCTCACGTGACCCTCAGTTTTAAGTGAACCTTCAACCCAGGCGTGATCCCCTCCCCGCCGGAGAGGGCCGGAGGGTCAACACGGAAGAGACCGAGGTCGTGGAGGTCCGGGGGACCTCGATGGCGGGACACAAGAGGTCACAGACGCAGGAGGCGTCTGCAGACAGACACAGCCCCTCTGTGCGTCAAGGCATCCCGTCCGTCTCGGAGGAGACAACGCAACCCAACTCCCCACGACGGTGACATTTCTCTACAAATCCCGTGAAATCGTCGACGAGACTTGACCCGTGACAGCACTGAGTAAAATCGTCGACGAGACTTGGCCCGTGACAGAACTGAGAGAACTTCGAAACCCTTCTGCGGTGGAGTAGTGACTGTAAACTTTGACCTCTCTGACTGGGCTGCGTACCAGGTCCCGTCTGCCGGGTCTTTCTGCCTCGAGAGGGGCGTGAGGCGTCGCCGGACGGACTTCTCGGTCGGAGGACACCTGTCCCCGGTGGGTCCTCCGTCGGCGACGTTCAGTCCGAACGTCCTTCGGTCGGGAACGGTCAGTCAGTCGACTCGCCCTACAACTGGTGACAGGGATCATTCCCAGGTCCTTCGGTCTCTTGTTGCGTTTACCGCTCCCCGACTAACGATTGACTGTCGGAGGGGTGCAAGTGGGGAGGAAGGTCGAGTCCTGGTTGGTGTCTTGGAGTACGAGGGAACGGACCCTGCGTCCTACGGCCGAGACTGCTGGGTGGGGCCGGTGGGTCCGGCTGTCGGGGGGGTCCCGTGGGACGTGGAGGGAAAGGTTTTCCCTCTCGTCTAAAGAGGACAAGACGGCGTGGCTCAGAGACGGGTTGTGTCCACTCCCACCGGTTGCCGGACGACGTCAATCAAGTCAACGAGTCAGCACAGGTTGAGCAACACTGGGGTCCCCGGTGTCGTACGGTCCGGAGGGACAGGTAGTGGTTCAAGACCTCAGGTGTATTTGGGTACAGGTGACTCAGCCACTACGGTAGGTCGGTAGAGTAGGAGACAGCAGGGGAAGAGGACGGGAGTTAGAAAGGGTCGTAGTCCCAGAAAAGGTCACTCAGTCGAGAAGCGTAGTCCACTGGCTTCAAAACCTCGAAGTCGGACGACGTCACTCGCGGTTTATTCACGTGCACTGGACGAAGAGGACCCCACCAGAGGCAAGTAGAGGCCCCTCGGGGGCCACCGGTCCGACGGGAGTCTCACACCGAACCCTCCACCGCCCGTCCGCGACCTCCAGCGCCAGGGCCACTGAGATCTCTACGTCGGGTCCTCCCTTGACCAAGCTTCCGAGGAGCACGGTGGGTGGAGCTAGTGTCCGGACCCGTCCTCCCCTGCATAGGTGGTGAACCATGTCTCTCTCGAAGGGCCCACCCAGTCGTCGTTTCTTATACGGTTGTTACGACCCCTGTCTCTACACCCAAGCTAGGGACCTAGCCCTTCTAGGGACCTCTTCCTTTGGTGTTGGGTGAGGTCATAAGGACAGACCTCTTGGGGTACCTGTCTCCTCGGACCGCCCGATAACAGGTACCTCAACGAGTTTCAATCTGTGTCGACTCTGTCGTGTCGACACACGTGAGTGCTCTCGGGCGACAGGAGGGTCATCCTGACCTGAAGTCAGTAACGTGTTTCGTGCGTCTCGAAGGGGGTGAATAGACGTCGACTACGTTGAAAAATCCCGAAACCTCCGAGTCGTCGTCGTTGAGGTTCGGACACTAAACCCGGTTGCGCTCAGGAGCGTGCCGTCTGCGACTCTGGCGTCCGAGCGTTCGTCGCACTTCTGTTAACACCGTAAAGGCCAAAGGACCCTTTTGTCGTCAATCGTACGTCTACGTTCAGACGTCGGAGACCGCAGGGAGTCCGGGTCCGGAGTGTGGTTGGGATCTTCGAGGGTGAGACGTGCGTACCACTACTCGAACCGGTGCCCCCGTGGAGGGCGGCGTCAGTCCTCCCGGCGTCTAAGCCCGACTTGTAGCGATCTCTGGTAGCTTAGGATGGGTGAGTGAGGTCTGCCCCTTTACGTCGACGGCTCACCGTCTAGCACTAGTCTGGGGGTGGGTGTGGGATGGGCGCGGCGTCGTCGAGGGTACGTCAGTAAGTTTCATAACTGGACTGTCCAGGGCGGCCCAGTCAAGGGAGACGAAGAGGGACGTCGCGATAAGCTTAGTCCGGAAAACCTCCTTGTCGCACGGACACAGAGAGAATTCGGGTGTGCAGTGTGTGACCACGAGAGAGACCGTGGAGTTACGAGTTTCACTTCAGGTACCCGGTCGTCGAAGTCACAGTGGACCTGCGAACAGTCTTTCCGTCTTGGAACGTCCTAGGTGACGCTAGAGTTTTCTAGCATTCCAGTGGGGTCTAGCCGACCGGGTCTTAGACGTACAGCTGCTCTCCGGGTCCTCACCGCACCGACAGGGTGTCGCTCTCTGCAGAAAAGAAGTAAAAGATAGTCCAGAATGCTTAAAATGGAACAGAAAGGTTGGAGACTCGTAGGTCTTATCATCAGAACCATCGTCCGCCTCTGACCCTTCACGGGTACGTCGTGGCCCCGAAGGGTCCACCACTGCGACTATTTCTCGGGCGGACGGTCGAGTCGTCTGCACTCTCTACGTCTAAGCTGGGGACCCAGCCCTTCCAGGGGACCTCCTCCCGTACCGTCGGGTGAGGTCACAAGAACGGACCTCTTGGGGTGCCTGTCTCCTCGGACCGCCCGATGTCAGGTACCCCAGCGTTTCTCAGCCTTTACTGCCTTCACTGAATCGTGAGTTCGTCGTAGAGGTGGGTTCCTGGGTTGCACCGGTTCTCAGTTGTTTGTGAAGTCCTACTTTCTGTTGGCGTGCAACTACGGAGGGGAGGGGACCCGAAGCGCAGGGAGGTCGGTGGGGACAGAACCACTGGGACTCAGGGAGATTTGGTCACCCAACACGTCTTCGAGAGGGGTCTAGGGGTCGGGGAAACCGAAGATTATAGACGGTTCTAAAGGACAAGGAACCGGGTACCACGAATAGTCAGGCCTTTCCGGAACCTCTCCTCCGACACGTTTGCCCCGAGCCGAGACGGTCGCAGGGCAGAGGCCCCCGGACCAAGAGTAGATCCGGTAGCCCGTCGAGAGGCACGGGAGTCCGCCCAGAACTTTGTTGACATGGCACAAGGGGATCTACGAGAACTGTCCTTCGAGCCAATCGAAGTGTGACTGAACACGATTCTCCTTCGTCCTTGGACTCCGGTCTGCAGAATGATCCGTCTCACGACAAGCAGGGGTTACTTGTGTTTACATTAAAAGAATTTTTCCCTCTTCTACGTTCTAGGGCCTTCCATTAGTCCTCGCTAACCCGATTTAATGTGATTTGTAGAGTGTCGAACTCCGTGTCTAGGACTCGAGAGTGCGCCTCGACACTAGACGCTTCTTAGACCTCGCAGACTTGACGAGGTCGCTCTCCCGGGACTACTTCTTCACGACCTCTCCCCGGGAAAAGGACAAAGACGAGAAACGCTACGTACCTGTAGAAGGGCCCTGTGTCCCATGAGGGCGACCTTCGTCTTCTGCTTTCCTTCAAAATTCCTGGGTCTCGATCTTCACGTGCGCAGGACGCGGCGCGGCGCAGACTGCGAAGCCCTGGGAGACCTGGCGTCGGCGGTCCGAGGAGACAGGTACCCTGAGAGGTCCGTTCGTGTGACCTCGGCCAACGGTACGGGTGGAGGTCCCCTGGAAGGGTTCGGTCCCTAGCTCGGTTCCGGAGAGTGCAGAGGACGCGACCGGCCGCCCAAGAGATGGTGCTCGCGGTCGACCCTTCCTTGCCACCGGGTACTGTGGTGTGGTCCCCCGGTCACTACTCCTCTCACCGGCTCAGGGCCCCTCACCTGCTTTCCTGCCCCGCGGAGACAAGGAGTCACACTGACTTCCGTTCCGCTGCGATGGGAATAAACGTCCTTTATACTCACAGATGAATCCTTGGGTCTTCTGAGGCGACTTTGGACAATCTTACTTCCGTTTGTGTGACTGACGTTCACCCATCTTGTACTTACAAAGCAAACACTTCTTCGTACCTTTGTCGAAAAATTTAACACCACTCTTTGTGCATCAAAGGACAGAATTGGTGGTAACTCCCATGTCGGGTCACACGTAAAGCGAATTATGTGCTTGTCTTCGAGCTGAAGTGAGATTGTTCTCTTCTCGTTCCACTTCGATGTGCCTTTGATCCCGAATGAAGACTCCGTCCTCTTCCAGTCTTCACACATTTGCCGCAACTCCTCCCGACGACACTCACATTTGAGTGACAAAGGATCTCCCTTTCCCTTTCAACGAGCCGCCCACACTGCAAAACGCTGGGGTACCTGATATGTCAGGCACCTTAAGAGGTCCGGTCTCGTGACCTCCCCGTCGGGAAGGGAAAAGGTCCCCTGGAAGGGTTGGGCCCCTAGCGTCGGTCCAGAGGGCGTGACGTCCGCCCAAGACGTGGTCGACCCGGTGTCCCCGTCGGGGTCTCCCTCTGAACCTCCACTTGCGCCTGTGTGTCCGCGTGGACGGGAGGCCGGAGTTCTCGGGCGTGGGTGCTCGAATGAGTCCCTCGAGCCGGGGTCCCGGAGGGCGCGAGACCGACCCCAAGGACACCGAGGGTCGGAACACTCCGAGGGAGGAGCCCCCGTCGACTCGCAGAACATGTGCATCGGATCAGGTGAGTGTCGACACAAGTGGTGCCCCTCCTTAGAGCCCCTGTAATCTTATTACGGAGACCGTTCTCCCTTATTTACGTTTCGTACTTTATTCCCCGGTTTATTCTGAGTATAGATAGTCTTTAGTGTTGTTTTATAACAATGTAGATTCACTCTCCACTCTTTTCTCCAAAGAAGGGAAGTCGAAAAGAAAACCGAATTTAATTTTAATAATTTAGTTTGGTAATTAATAATTTAATTTTAATAATTTATACCTTATACCTTATCTATTTTTCAAAATAAAGGGGTACAGTTTATCAACGTTCTTTAAAGTTGTCTAAATACGTGGTGTTAAACATTTAGTAAAAGGATAACGAAAGATGACTAAAAACAGACACTACTTACCTGTCAGTACGTATATAGAACATACAATAAATTGAAGAGGAATCCTGTTTCAGGACTCTCACCTTGACGACCCAGTTTCCAATGAAACCACTGTCGGTAAGACCACTGAGAATTTTGTGTGTCGCTTTACAGGGACGACTTTTGTCAGTGCGGGGGCTACTGCACTTCTTTCCTGGGCAAAACGACGTTCGAACTCACCTGGTCGGTATCAGCGAAAGTAGTCTTTTGTTAACGAAGTGTGAAATTCTCTTGCGAAATAGTTGTCTTGATCTTTTTGTTATTTATCAGGAGTTCTGTACCTTTGAAATGAGAGTGGAAAACCTCTTCAACCAGGGTACACTCGAGGGTCTGTACGGAGGTAGGACGTAGACACGTGACTACACCCATGGGGCGACCCCCGACACGGTCGCGGCACTCCGATGAGTGGTGGTCGCTCTCGGACCCGTGTCGGTACACGTAGACACACACGTAAACACACATGTGCACGAGTACGCACGTGTGTACACACGGACGCACGTGCACATACACACGTGGACACACATGGGTGCACACGCACAGAGAGACACACGTACACAGACACATGTGCGCACATGGACACACTCGTGTACGTACAGACACACACGTACACTCATGTACGGAACACGTGTGTACATGGGCACACACGTGCACGCCCGTACACACAAGTACACACGGACACGTGTGTGTACATAAACGTGCACGTACACACAAATACACCCGTGCACGCACACGCACACGTACACGCACACGCACACACAAATACACCCGTGCACGCACACACACACGTGCAACGCACCGGAAGAAGAAGTGTGGGAAGGTCGACCTGACGTGACCTCCTCGGGACTCCGTGTGGACCCTTGGTTGGGGAGAGGCGTCGGAAGTGGAAAAAGTCCATTTTCGGTGTCCAAACCAACCTAGACGGTGAGACAGGGGACAGGATTTTCGAGACAAAACGTACAACGGTCTCCGTCACAGCCGGTGGGTCTCTACAGGTCGGGACCCGTGTCGAGGAGAGTAGGTGTTGGAACAAGGAGGGGATTACGGGTCTGGGTCTCGGTGAGTTCGAAAAGTGAGACGTAACTTTACGAAATATTTTAATCAACTTAACTTAAATGTTGAAAAGAATACTGGGTTGAAAGAGATTAAGATTGTTTAGAAAACAAATAAAAAGTCGTGGAGGGAGTGGAAAAGATTTTAGTACTGTGCTTTTGTACTGTGCAGGCTCGAACAGACAAGACTTAGATCCAGAGTAGACTTTTTAATACTCCAAAGTTCTGTACCTTTTGCCGCTTTGCCGTCTTGTTAGGTACCTAAGGCCTCTGCTCACGGGGACGGGGGTGCAGGTGGTCCTTGTGTACTGGCGGAACTACCTCGTTCGCAAGGGATCTTGGAAGAGGTGGAAGGAGGACTGTCTTCATGGAGCAGAGAGTCTTCATCTTCCCGCAAGTCTGAATGGACGGACTCCTGACTCGCGAGCCGCCCGCACGAACGAAGACCCGGGTAGGAACAGACGCCCCACACGGAAGTCCATGTCTCAGGTGGTGGAGGAGAGAGTCTACCCATGGTAAACATTAGGTTGAGGTTAGCTGGATGCGACTACACAGCTGGGACCGATCGACGAGGTCCCGACTCTCCGACTATTCCTTCGGCCGTTCAGAGTCGACGTACCTCCCGTGACAGAGGTCAAGAAGACCTAAAATCGTCCCCTCTGCCCGTAGGCGGTCTCGGGTCAACAGATTCTCGGTCCCCATTCGGGCCCGGAGGAGTCCCTCACGTCGAGTCACACCGGGGTTCGGGGTCGGACGTCCGCGACCGGATCTACCGTCCTCCTCCCTCGTGTCCGCGGCACCGCTCAGGTCTCTCCTTCTCTTTGCGCCGACTTCCCGACCGCTCGACGACCGACACGACGGACGGGGGGCTTCCAGGAGACCCTCGTGGCCGCAGGCAGAGAGGTAGTGGTGTGGGAGAGTCAGGGGTGCAGGGGAGCACGAGAGGCCGGTGGACTCCCCAGGTGTTACCTCTCACCAGGTCCACAAACTACTGTTGACGGGAAACTTGTCGACAAACAGGTAAAACACGGTTCTCCGAGAGTCAGGGACAGTACGGCAATCAAGGTAGGACCGCTTATAAGTCGAGGGAGGGCTAGCGAGAGGTACCTGTCAACCTGGGTCTTCACAGTCCTACAGGGGTCGTCCCAGAACGGGAGGAACGGTAACCCCCCGACCGAGGCCCTACGCCCGTGTGTCGTGGGCGCGACGTCCACGTCGACCTCCTGGTTCTGCCCGCTCCTCCTTTGCGAGGACCAAGAACTTCTGCAGCTGGAAGGTCCCCGTGGACGGGGAGTGTCGAGGTTCCTTCCACGTCGAAGAGTCTCACCGGTCCTCCCACCCGCCTGGCCCCCGGGTGGCCCGGTCCGAGGCGCTACCTTACACATCCGTCTGTCGTCCGACGCCTCCCTTCTCGCTCTACGCCAGTCCCAGTCCCGCACAGACCCTCCGTTCGGGTCGAGGAGGAAACCCCAATTCCGGGTGGGGGGCACCCACCATCATGTCTTAGACCTTTCTCACACCAAGGATGACTGGAATAAGAGTGGTACGGTCGGACCCAACGAGACGAGACGTAAAGAAAGGAAAGAAAGAAAAAGTAATAAAATTAAAACGAGACTCCATAGAATGAACCGTGCGTTGGATTAGTGTTACGCATTCATGAAAAATGTTACTTACATAATAATCAAGGGAGGGGTTTCCGATTACCAAATGGGGTCCGACAAATACTGTGATAGTGGTTGAAGGCAAAGAAAGATCACCTTAGAATGTAACTACCTAACCCGAAGAGACTTGGAGACCACATGGCTCGCAGAGGACTCTCTCAGGACTACCGTCCCAGTGTGAGCGAGGTACTTCCCCGATCGAAGATGTCGACGAAAGGAACGAGACCTGAGTGAGGGTCTGTGTCCCCTTTTCCAGCTATTTAGTGACTTGGAAGTGGACCGTAGCGATCCCGAACTTCACTTCTGAAAGAGCCCGTCTAGTGTGAGTTGTAGTCCCGCATGTAGTACTCCCTCCATTCCGGACGGCGAGTCCAACGTCGCAACCTCTCGATTGTCCCTCTGGTCCACCTCGGGTCTCAGTCCTGGTGCCGGTCGCGGGCCGACACGGGCGGACAGAAGTGTGTCCGACTTCCGTTCGCAAGTCCGAATAACTCCCACGGTAGTTCAGGAGGACAAATTGTGCACACGTAGACTAGAGGAGACCAGGACGAGCAACTTAATCGGGGTTCGCGCAACACGAAAACCACTGGAAAAAGAGTTTATTACGAATTATTAAAATCAACCCAAAGGTACGAGACTTTGTTCCTTATCATTGAGGAACAAAAGGGAGGTTTTATCTCTAACGACCGAAAACTCCAGTTAAACCGAGTATAAGTAAGACATAAAAGTATTTCAGATCCCTTACCGAACCGACCCCACCCCCAGTCTCACGGACCCCTCCTCCACGAGCACACTCCCGTTCTGTCGACTCTCTTGGGACAAAAGTGCACCGGAAAGGTAGAAGATTTCTTTTTTCTCCCACGGGGTACGACTCGGGAGTCGGACACCAAGTTCGGACACCTACGTAAAGTCAGAGTCGGGTCCCTCCAGAGGAGTGTCTCGTTGCGAGAAGGACGTCACTGACTCCTCTTCCTTTTCGACACCGCGGGACCGATGTACCCGTGAGCCTCACGTGTGAGTCTTAGGGACCCGTCCCAAAGGGTGTCCGGAAACATAGTCGACAGACAACGGTACATTGGTTAATGGGGTTTGTGTCAGTAATTTGCAGGAATTAGGTTGTGGTGTCTTCACCTTGAGGTCTGGGGTCTCGCTGAGGACGACGGGGGTCCTTTGGACCGAAGGACGGGTACAAGAGTGCATGCATTCATCTTTAAACACACACAGACACGCTGTTTATTCTTAGACGGACGTTGCTCCCTCTGGACCCAAAAAGTAGGGACCCAACCCTTCTACGGACCTCTTCCCTTTCCGATGGGTGAGGTCATAAGACCGGACTTCTTAAGGTGCCTGACATATCAGGCACCTCAACGTTTCTCAGTCCGTGCTGACTCGGTGGAAGTGGAAGGTAAAAGTACAGTGTTTATTCTTGTCAGTTCGCACATTGTTTTCGGTAAAGGAAAAGTCCACACCACCACCCTCTGCGGACAACGGTGTAGATCCATGAACTTGGTAAAAAGAAAATCTGGGCTTAACTGCAACGGAGATTCATAAGTCACTTTACACAATAGGAGTCACAACAAATGTCGAGGAGTGTCCTCGAGGTCAGAGGGACGAGACTGAACTTGAAGATAAAACACCCTTGGCGTTCAGAGATAGTGCCCGCCCATCAGTCCCAGTGGAGGAATTCGATGTTACACCCTCTCTCCGGTCCCGTGTACACGGTCCCAGACGGCACCCGTCCCGTGGGTCTTTTGCACTCAGGGGTGGGGAAGGAGTTGGCTCAAGGGAGAGGAGTAGGTAGAACAGGGGTTCGACGGGGACCTTTGTTGAACCCGTAGAAGTGAAAGGAACGGTTCGGAGGGAAAGAACAGACATTCGTGACTGGGATCTGCCGTCCGAAACTCGAAGGAACGAAGGTCGGAGGGGGTACGGCCCCCTTCGGGGATCCGGTGGGGTCCGGGGCCACGGGGGACCTCCCCGTCCCGGTGGGTCCGACCCTCGGAGGCGGACGTCTGGGGACGACCCACGAAAGTCAAAGTGTGTAGAAGTGGTCTTACCACGGGGGTACGGGTGGTGCGGCCTACGGCCGAGGTACGTCTACAGAGATTTCGCGGACCGTCTCCAATGTCAGTGTCACGGTCCCGGGGAGACGACCACAAAAGTGAGGGTACAGTGTCTTTTCCCCGAAGGGACCGCCGAGCCTACCCTTTCTTAGGTGGACGTTACACCCTCTGTTCCCAAGGTAGCGACCTAGTCTTTCTGGGAGACCTCTTCCCTTACCGTTGGGTGAGGTCATAAGAACGGACCTCTAAGGGTGTGTCCCCGGACCGCCCGATGTCAGGTAACCAGTCTTCTCTCAGTCTGTGCTGACTCGTCGATTGTGAAAGTGATGTCTATTCTCCGAGTCTACAACCGCACTGGGTGGGTCAACACGTCAAAGATGCCGACTCCGGACGGTCGGTTGTCGTGTCCTCTCACGCAAACGTCTTCGACGAGACAGGGGGAGTAAGTAGTGTCGGGGCCAACCTCCGTCTGTGGGGAGGAGATTTGTAGTCGACGGCTGGGGCACCTCTGAGGAAGAAGTGCCTCTCCGACACGACGGGTATTCGGGTGGGTGGCCCTTCTCGTTCGGGTGTCGTTCGTGTCTAGTGAGGCCGCGTCGTCGAGAATCTTCACTTAGTCCTCCCCTGGGCCCCTGGGGGCCTTGGGAACTCTCCACTCCCAGACCCGTGGCGTCCCTCGTGGAGGGTGCATTTGTCTCTTCGGTCGTGAGACACTTAGGGGTCTCCGGGGGGTAGGGTGACGGAGGTCCCGGTCCAAGTTGTCCGACGGCACGGACCCGGGGTAGACGAGAGTCGATTACCTTTGATCTTTTGCCCCACACCTCTACGGTCCCCCACGCCCAACGGTCACTACTTGGAGCGACCCCCGGAGACGGAGGGGAGGCGGGGACCTGACACTACTCGGTCAACCTGGACAGCGAGACCCGGACACCAAACATTTCACGCCGACCCCCTGGGACCTGACCGGGGAGGCCTTCCTGAACTCCCGGTGTGTATCGGTCCACCAAATATTTGTATTAACAACGGACACTCCCAATATCTGTCGGCGAACACGTGTGGACCCCCCTCGTCCCGGGAAGAGAGCACACCTGAATCGTCTCCTCCTCGTTGCGCCCAAGGCCCGGGACGTGCGGCACAGAAGCGGGGCGATTAGGAGACAGAGGCAAAAGACGAAGCACAACACCTGTGTCTGTCGTCGGAGTGCTAGATTCAGGTGAGTACAGGGAGCACTCCCGGGCCCCTCTCAGAGTTTCTGTGGAGGACCGAAATTACCCCGAATTTTACAGCGTGGCAGGAGCACCGGAATCCCAAGTTGCGTACAACCACCTTTTTTTCTTACGATAATTATGTCTTTTGTGTGCAGGTCACCAAGAAGGCCCCAAATCTGCAGCTGCGTCATGTGCGTCGCGCCTCTTCGAAAGAGATCCCTTAGCGAGTCAAGAGCCTGCACTTCGTCTACCTCTTTGTAAAGACGCGTCGGGTGTCGGGACCGGCGTGGCACGGATGAGACCCCCGTCCTGGTGAGTCCGGGGAGGGGCGGGGGGTTGAGCGAGGAGAGTCAGTGGGGCTGAAGAGTCCTCGGACTCTAATCTCTCTACTGACCTGGGGCGGGGTGTCCTAGTCTACCGGATGCCTCTCGACTCTTCGCCGTCTTCCAAATATGAAAATTCGTCGTAAATCCGTAAATTTTAAGGGGAAATGTAATTTAACAGTGGTTACCGTCCTTCGATCAGCGAGGCAGCACAGGCTGAGACACCGGGGCACTCCCACTTGGTTCAAAGTTCATCAACCAGACTCTAAAGTAAAAGTCGGTGAACCCGTTTTGTGAGTTCCCCGTCTTCGTTCGTTTAGTAGAGTTACTAGTCTTCAGTCTAAAATTTTCCATTGTATAGTGGAAAATAAGGGGGTTTATAACAGAACTGGGATTTGATAACTCTTACTTGCCTACCTCAACGACCAGGGGGGGGGGGGTGGAAATTCAGCCGTCTCTGCAGATGTATCTGAAGTCTCTCCTAAACCCGAGGCTAGGACTCGGGTGGACCCGTCTACGTCGGACGGAGTCTGGGGTCAGGCAGGTCACTCGCTCAGGGGTAGTGCTTCCCGTCTCACGTACGAGAAACTTTACGGGTCGTGTCCGCTCGGCACAGTCTCGGTANGGGGGGGGGGGGTGGAAATTCAGCCGTCTCTGCAGATGTATCTGAAGTCTCTCCTAAACCCGAGGCTAGGACTCGGGTGGACCCGTCTACGTCGGAAGGAGTCTGGGGTCAGGCAGGTCACTCGCTCAGGGGTAGTGCTTCCCGTCTCACGTACGAGAAACTTTACGGGTCGTGTCCGCTCGGCACAGTCTCGGTAGAGATTACCTCAGCATTGTCCCTTCTGAACGTACTTCCGAACCACAGTTCTCTAGGTCCGAGACAATAGGTCAACGGCAGTTTCCTAGTTGTCCAAACGTGACTCTAGCCCGAGTCCCGCCACGGTTCGTTCACGCTCGACAACCGTCGGACGTCTTGTGTCTCCCGCGTGGCCCCTTTTCGTTCCTGCCGCCTCCGCTCGACCGGTGGCACTGCCCTACGGCGGCGCGTCCCTGCCCCGGACCACACACGGCCCCCTGCGACGACCCGTCGGCACACTTCGGGTCTCGTGTCTCCCGTCGCCACTCGAACCCGAGCCCCGGTGTCCGGAAGAGTCCTGCGGTCCGTACGTTTCTGGGACTGAGTCCCCTAGCCCGAACAGTGTCTTTGTTCCCAACGGAAGGTCCGAGGGGGCGCGAGCCCGGTGCCGAGGAGGTAGGAGACCGGCGACCCGGACTCAGAGCGCCCGTCCACCGGCCAGGCACCGGTTTGGGGGCCGAGTCCTATCCCACCGCGGGTCGCGGTAGAGGCCAACGGGAGGGACGTGCAGTGGGACTACGAAACGTAAACAAACTCCGAGCGTAGACGCACGTCTGTTACTCGTCATTAAAATTTGGACAAATCGGACGTAAATTGGGTCTATCAAGAAAACACTGGCGAAGTGAACGTAGACCCCAAGTCACGTTTCTCCAACACTCCTTGTTTCCCTCGTCTGCCGTCGACGTCCCCGGGTCGGGCCGTGTGGGTGCGTGTGAGCGGGGCGAAAGTTTCCGGGGCGACGGTTCCCGCACACGGGCGAGCGACCGTCCCAGCCCGACGCAGGGTGCTGTGAAAGGTACAACAGTCCGTATTCAGCCGGCCCTTGTGAGGGAGTGTCCCAGAACGTCCTCACTCCCTTTGGGAGGTGGGAGTTGCCAAAGTAGGGGTACCTCTACCCCCGTAACGAGGAGAGCGATTCCTTGTTGGGGTGACCGGCACCCCATTTGTGCCAGACCCCGACGGTCAGATACCAAGGTTCCGGACACCCAATTTGGCCTCTGGAACCGTGACCGGACACCCAATTTGGTCTCCAGGGGTTCCGTGACCGGAAGACACCGGACCTTCCTAGGGAAGGAAGAGTGTGGACCAGGAATCTCGTGTGTGCAGACTACTCTCTGTCCACCCGACAAAGACATTGGACCGGTGACAACACTTCTTTCGGCATCACTTGTCCCTCACGTCTATAGCAAAGTTGTAGGACGGAAGTAAAGAAAGTGATTTCTAGACCTTCTGTGGTAGCACGCCGGTGTTCTCTCCTCGGGGACGGGAGACGTTGTGGTGCCCATCTGGACGCGCGTGTCGGGACTCACTCCGCTGAGTTTCCGGTGGAGGCACACTGAAGTACAGACACGCCTTAAAATTTTCCGGTTTACGTACTTTCGTCCCCTGTCTCACTACCCATGGTCCCCGACTCCCACCCCCGGTCCCTCTACGACCAACTTCCCGTGCCTCGGTGTGGGTCTTCCACTCGCTCAGGTCCCTGGGCCCCGTGCCGTCCCACTCCCGCAGTACCTCTGACAAGGGTCTTGAAGTTTCAACGGTCGCCTGCCCAGCAGGTACAAGAGTGGTGTTCCTTTCCGACAAATGTAATGTCTCATCCGTCCAATCGATTCCGATACCATCATAGTATAACACTATGTATTTACACAGTTTAAATACTATGTAAATAACTACCTGTGCAACGTACGGAACCTGAGTGTGTCAAAAGACTTAGTTAGTGTGGAGTCGGAGAGAGAGTGTGTGTGTGTCAAGGTCCAGGTGCGAAACTTGAGCGACAAAGGATTTTCGTCCCATTCTACCTGTCGCCCTCCTCCTCCCCGGCTGTCTCCTGCTCCACCGACCTGCCGTAGTGTCTGAGCTACCTGCACCCAAACCCACTCGAGGCCCTCAATTACTACCTGTCCCTCCGGACCGCACGACGTAGGTACCCCAGCGTTTCTCGACCTGTACTGACTCGCCGACTTGATTGACTTTTCGTCCCTTTGTAAGTTGGGGAGAGAAGGACAAGAGACGAGGCGGGACCCCGTGCGAGGGGTGTCGGCTCGCGACGTCTCGGAGACTGACGGTGCCCCGACCCTGGGCGACGGGATTGCTCCTGCACCCCGGTAGCACTGGCACGAGCCCCCTCCACCCGACACGCACTGAGACAGGGCAGCTCCCGACCCCAGGTGAGACACAAGACCAGGAACAGGGTGTCTGTGGGGACTCCCTGGGGGAGAGAAGGGTCTTGTGCCGACACCCCAGAACCCCTGGGGACTTAGGAGTCCCCAAAGTCTCAGTCTCGTGAAAAAGTTCGGTTTAAGTCTTCGTATAAGTACATTTTAAACAAAAAAGAAAGAGTGCCATAGTTTTTTTCTGTTGTAAAAATGTCAGTGTTCTTCCCACAGTGGAACAAACTGTACTGGCACACGAGGAGTGTGTGTTCCAACCTGTCTACCCCCACCCCCGACGTCGGCGGGGAGGGGCACCCCGTTCCCCCGACAGTCTTTGGGCCCCAGAAGTGTCGTGGTAGCCGTCGGGCCCCAGTGGACTTGCCCGGAGTCGGACCACGCTCCACCGGTGACCGGGTCGCCTCGACTCGTACCTTTACACCGGTCAGGTTTCTGGGTGTAAGAGTAAAAGAAACCAAAACTTAGTAAATTTGGGTTTAAATTTAAAACTTCGATATACTCTGATCGCCGACTGTCTGACCTGACGTGGTTAACTTCAGAAAAGACTCAGAGGAAGCGATACATGTGTCGTTGGGTGGTGCGTGTCACCTGTTGAATATGGCTGTGTTTCTTTGGCGGCGTTGACGTCGTGGCGGCAAGTCCTCTTGTTAGGTGAAAACATTGACCTTTTAAATTAGGAATAGGGCCCGCAAAGAAAGAAAAAGTGACTATGTCTCGTTTTTGACAGGGATCTTTTAACTCTACTCTCTTTGTTTTAGGGGAAGTTAGTCGAGTAATGCAAACGACTACAGGAACCCCCTCTCAAAGATTAAATCGACAAGAAATTAAATCTACAACAAAGAAAATTTTCCGGGAGGAGACCCTGTTATTGTGTCTGTGTACCTAAAAAAAAAAAGGTCTTTGGTGTCTGGGTATATTTCCGTTAATCGTTATAAAAATAGGAAATTTTTTACTTCAATTTCAAAACTTTCTTTTTTTAAAAGTTCTACTTGTGTAAATTTTTTGCTCTAAATGAACATTAAAAGTCTTATACTAATTTCGATGATTAACAGTATTATTTAACACAAATAAAGCATCGGGGGTCGTACCTCTTTCGGGTGCTTATAAACGACACTGGGATATCGGAGACTGGGACTGTGGGGTCAGGACTGCAGGTGTTTCAAGAGGTCTAAAACGGTCCCCAAGGGACCTCCCGACGACCCAACAAACGTGCCACCGAGAGTAGACACCTCTAACAATTGCGTGGGCAGAGACGCAGACACTTCGTGTGCAATAGGGCCCTGGAAGAGCACCCACCGACACTGACACACACATTTCGCACAATCGACGAGTCAGTACAAGTTAAGAAACACTGGGTTCCCTGACATCGGTGGTCCGAGGGGACAGGTACCCTAAGAGGTCCGTTCTCATGGCCTCACCCATCGGAAAGGGAAGAGGTCACTAGAAGGGCTGGATCCCTACCTTGGCCCCAGAGGATGCAACGTCCGTCTAAAAAATGGTAGACTCGGTGGTCCCTTAGGGACATTCTAATCTACTTGGTTGTCTGTCTTTCGTTTGGCCACGACAGGTCTACCGGAAGGACAGACCTGACACCCCAGAGGTCCTGGTCCCGTGTGCGTAGGACGAACAGAGACGCAAAAGCACGTCTACACACAGACATTTACTTAGTGTCCACCGAGTCACCATTTGTCGGGAGGACGGTTGCGTCTTCCGCACTCAAACTAGGGACTCAGCCCTTCTAGGTGACCTCTTCCTTTACCGTTGCGTGGGGTCCTAAGAACGGACCTCTTAGCGGTGCCTGTCTCCTCGGACCGCCCGATGTCAGGTGCCCAACGTTTCTCACCCTGTGTCGACTCGTACGTGTGTTACTTTGTTTTCGACTTCCGCAGTCGTCACCCGTCTACTCCCTCCCGCCACTCACCGGTAGCGTCCCTCCCTTCCGACCCGACCGGGACCCCTCGCCCACCGGCCCCGCCCAGAGACCTTCAGACGAGACGACTGCCGCACCACAGACTGCCGCGGAACACACCCCGGCAGGACACACACGGCACGGCGCCCGACGTGGGGACCGGCGGTGGCGAGCGTCGGTCTCGTGGGGTCAGGACTGCAGGTGTTTCAGGAGGTCCAGAGCGGTGCCCAAGGGACCTCCGCACAAACGCAGGTGACGGGTAAAGACGGTCCCGAGGTCAACGTTTCACGGACTCCAAAGCTGTCAGGCGAGGTAGGACGAGGACAAAGATTTTAAAACGTTTTGACAGAAAAGTCCTCGATACACTACGAATGCCGTCTTTGCGGATTAGACTGTCTGCTGTGGGTAGTTGTTTCTAAGGAGAGACCCTTATTCCGACGACAAGAACAAGTCAGGGAGTCAATACGGGCTGAGAAACACTGGGGGCCCTGACGTCGAGCGGTCCGAAGGGACAGGAAGTGATAGAGGGCCTCAAACAAGTTTGAGTGGAGGTAACTCAGTCACTACGGTCGGTTGGTAGAGGAAGAGACGGTGGGAGAAGAGGACGGAAAATCTAATCTTTACTAAAATAAAAGAAGAAACCCTAATGTATATATAAGGTTTACATGGTATTTTCAAAGAACGTGATTTGACTTTAGCGTATTTTGACACAAATAGTTTAATGTAACTTTTTATTAAGAGAAGAACAACAGATCTAGGAAATTTATATTAGGTCCATCAGGATTGGAACTCCAGTGTTCTTGCAGTGACACTCCACTATTATTAACACGATATTTATATACACACCTTTTGTCTTCGCTCGAGGTCGGCGGGTGGACTTTCGTGTGCCGGGGACCTGAGGCCAGACCTCCTTCGCAGGAGGGCGATCTGGGGGAGACCGACCGACGTCCGCACCGCCACCGCCCGCAGATCAAGGTGGTAGGTGTCGACGAAACGTGGCACCGTAAGGCTGCACCGACACCTTCAGCACGTACTAAAATGGACCCCGATCTCGCGTCCTCCCTTCTTCCGTTACCGTGGGCTGAGGTCGCGAGAACGGACCTCTTAGGGTCCCTACCTCCTCGGACCGTCCGACGGTAGATACCCCAGCGTGTCTCGGGCCGTACTGACTTCGCTGAATCGCCGTCGTCGTCGTCGTCTCACGTCTTCCTCCGGGGAGAGGGTACGTCCCAACGAGACGTGAGAGCACCTGGGGCCGTCGACAGACGATCTCACTCGGGTGCCGGACTGAGTCAGGGTGCAGAAGTCGTCCTTTTGCTCTTTCCGGAGCGGTCGTCGTACCCCAGGCGGCTACAGAGCCACCCCGAACCCTCGGTCTCGTCTACGGGTCTGACTGGACGGAGGACACGACACACGCTCCTGACAAATATTTTTTCCGAGTCCTACCCCGGGTGGTTTGTAGCCCAGGTTCGTGCAGTGGACTGCTTCCGGCCTCGGGTACTCTGTCAGTGTAGCCTGCCACAAGTCTAGTCGGTGCACTTGTAGGCGCTCTCCGACGTAAAGGGAGCACGAGAATCTGTTGTTAATAAGGAATTCTTATCCAAAGAATTCTTTCCGATTCTCTGTTTCTCCAAGAAGAACCTTTGGGACGAGTTATTATTCCATTACCTTACAACCCTCCGCCCGCAGTAGGTTCTGACTATTATTGTATAGAAGATGAAGAGAGTAAAGCAAAAAACGTCCGGTCTGTTTAATTTAATTCGTAGAGAAACGAGTGGTCGGACTCTACTCAACAATATTGCCGAGGACGAGGAAGGTGCCTTACTGGCCGAGCTCCCACCTACCCACACCCCAGTCCCCGACTCGCCTCGGGTCGCCTCTACCTCCCTCCACCTCCCCTCGACCCGGACAAACGTCACTACAGTCGTTGTGACTGTCACGGCTTTGTACTGGTCGCCCCACTCAGACCCCGGTCCCGGGTGCACTGTCTCCTGCGTGCCCCGGTCGACCCGCCCTTGGCACGTCGGTTCTGGAGGTCGGGGCTCCGGCGGAGACGGGGGTCAAGATTGTGGTCGATCTGTCGTAAGCACACGTCGGACCGGTTCTGAGCTTCAATTGTTTGACAAATTTTTGTAGGGGTGAAAAGTGACCATTTGTGGCACAGATGATTATATATAACTCTTTTAATCACAAAAGTACGTTGTCAAAGACCATGTAATGGATTTGAGTTACACGTTGAGTGTGTGCCGCAAAGCAACGATCGTCGTAGCCTTGCGTTACAAAGTGGTGGTTGATCCGCGCAGCACCGTTAATAAACTGTCCGCTATTTTTCTCTTATTTCGAGAAGCCACGCTAAAAATATCAGACAAGGGGTGTCAGAGTCGGTAGCCTCACCTTCTTTACTTCTGTACGTCAAATTGGTCGTACAAATGCGCGTAGGTTGTCTCTAAAAAGACCCCTCTAATTAACTTAATGTGGATATTTTACGAATGTAACATGTGAATAGTCAGGACTCTACCAAACCTTGTTAATCCTCTGATACAAAGGTAATCATTATTTTCTATTGATAGGGACGGGTCGTTGCGACGGTGTCGGACACTTCTCTTGCGCGAGACTAGCCGAAACGATCGTACGAGAAAGTCCAGTGCGGTGCATTGTGTCTTGAAGTGGCTACGTGTGACTGAGGTTTTAGAGTCTGAGATTGACAGGTCCCTGGAACATAGTTTCGGGGTGCGGGAGGTAGGACCGTCGCACCACGTGTTTAGGTCGTCGCCTTCTTCGACACCCAAACACCCCACCCACTCTTTCCGGGACCCCAAAAGGAGCCAAGACGACAAAGCGAAACACACTGCCACCCGACCGAGTCTCGTTTACCTTGGTAGGTGCGGTTCTTTAGGGGAAGTGGCGGCTACCTACCCTCAAAGTAAAAGTGTGCATAAACGTCTTCGAAGAGGGTCAGACAGAAACGAAAACATTTGAACCCAGGGGCCTTCACAGGCACTGGCACCTCTCGGTTCCATAGAGGGCCCGCAAAGGGTAGTCTCCGGCGTGGTCCCCTTGTTGCGAGGAGGAGCGTCCTCTCGTGCGACGAGACTCACACCGTCTCTCGAAGGCCGAGACTCTTGTTTCCGTCCTGGAACGCACGACTCCACCGACGTGGAGAGTTGTACAGGGAAGAGAACCCGTGGGTCGGGACGGGAACTTGAGGCGGGGGAGTCGAGGACTGGGCTGCACCCGAACCCTGGAACTAAGGTCCTACCTGCCTCTAACGTTCCCACTCAGCCCCCACGACGTGAGTCTACTGGGCCGAGGGTCCTGTGACGCCCGAGTTGCCGGACTCAGGGGGTCCCCCTGGGTGGGAGAACCCGGACAGTAGGTGGGAGGTTAAGGTCGTCGTTCTCGCACGGTCGGTTTGGTGCACGGTCAGCTCTCCCCACAGCCCCCGTCGACCCCGGGGTGTCCCAGGACCGACGACCGGCTCGACGAACCCTACACCACCTTAGTCTCAGGGGCTAGTCGGAAGGCAATGACTCGCACGTCCTTCTCCACTCACTCCCCACCGACCGCCCCGGCCACGTCGAGGGCACCTGGGCCACACCTTACATCCACGGGGGTCGGGGAAGCAGGTCTCTTCCCGAACAGTGGGGTGGGGTGGGGTCGAAAGCGTGGTAGGGTGAACCCGGACTTAGACGGACGACTGGAAGTTGGAGGCTGGGGAAGAGTTGACCGTCTGTCGGAAAATTTTCGCGTTTAGACTCCCGGAAATAGGGGTAGTAGCCGAGGGGACCACCGAGTCTGTCATTTCTCAGACTGACGTTATGTCCGTCGGACCCGAGTCAGGGACCCAACTCTTCTAGGGGCCTCTTCCTGTACCGTCGGGTGAGGTCATAAAGGCAGACCCCTCAGGTACCTGCCCCTCGGACTCCCCTTTGTCGAGCACCTCAGCGTTCTCCGTCTGTCCTGACTCGTCGAAGCGTGCGCACGTGTGCACGCGCATAGGAGAAGTCATTGTGAGGAGTCCCTTAAGAGGGACCTTTGACCCTGTCGCCCCAAACCCTCACTCCCATGAGTCGGTGTCCGTAGACACTCAGCGTCAAACACGGCTGTAGACTCTGCACACTGGAGACCCGACGTTGGGGTGCTCCTGTCTCTTAACGGAAACACCGACTGGTGACGGAGGGACGCGGATAGCCGCCCACGCCCTCCCTTCGGGTCCACCGAACGGTCCCTCACCGACTCCACCCTTTGACCACCTAACCGGTCTTTCGGAACCGAAACCATAACTGGAACCCGCACTAGAAGGTCTGGCCTACGCCGGCACGGGTGTACACCCGTCGTGACCCGTACTGACCAGTGACCGAAGTGTCTCGTAGAGTGAGTCCGACACCAGCCGTTCTCCGGGTCTCGTGGGAGCCACCCCGGGTGTGCGAGAGGACGGGACCACCGGGGAGCTCTGCGAGGAAGGTCCCCGTGTCCCCTGTGTCGTCCCCGACCCCTGTGCCGACCTCTGGCCCGACCTTCCCCGTCCCCGTCGCCCGGTAACGTCGTGCGGTGCGGGGGGTGCGCGTCCGACCTCGTCTCGCACGAGCAGGGTGGAGGGACCTCCCTGGACCCGTGGAGGGACTGCGGCGCAGGGGCTCCGGGTCGAGGTCAGGTCGCTCGTGGCAAAGTAAATTTTGCAGTTCCAAATTACTGGGTTTCTTACCCTTAACTACTCCTTTCTGTGCGGTGGGGATTAGAGCTTCGCATAAAGAGTAGTGTCAGTAATTAGGACGATGTTGACAGAAGGAGCCCTCCTTCTCGTCTTGACCTTTGTGCCACCGAGGAGTAGGGCCGGGGGGGCTGCGGGACGAGGAGGCACACAGTCGGCGACCCCGGGCCCCGCCCGACCCCTGTGCGTCCCACGGGGGGACCCGGACGCCCCTCCAGGACGGTGGGAGTGGGGCCCCCGAGCCCGAGGACAGTCGGAGGCCCCGAGTCGCGGAGGGGCGGGGGACGACTCGACCCACTAGGACGGCACCGGAGGGCCGGACGGGACACGAGGACCGCTCCGGTCGTCGACTCAGCGGGGGCTTTCCTTTGGAAAGACCACTGCCTACTCCTCGTCGGGAAGGCAGGTGACACCCCCGGGGTCTCGGGAGACACGTCCCAGGGGCCCCACGTCTCTTCTGGGCTCCGGCGGGGGTGCCAAGACCCGGGCACCCCTGTCTGGGTAGACACCTCCCCCTCTGCGGCACCCCAGTGTCCCCGACGCTGTCGCGGTCCGGGCCCCAGTCTGCGGGTGCCGGTGCGGGGAGGGAGGTCCCGGTAGGTTGGAGGGTTCAAGAAAGGACGTCGTTTATGACTAAAGTCCGACTTTTATGGGTCGACTGGACGTCACCTCGTACCCGGGTCGACTTCTTCCCGTAATTCAGTCTTTTACTGTCTGTCATACAAAATTCCCCGCGACAGTGTTTCCCCCAGAACGTTGTCCGAGCGTCCCGGTCGCGTCTGGACGCGGAGGTAGAGACTGACCGACCTCCGTGGTCCCTCAGTAGAAGGCTGTGCACACTTGCTTTCTTACCGAAGCCTACTTCCACTGACTGGGTCCGGCCTCGTCCGACCCTCGATTGTGACCGGAAGGTCCCCCTCTCTCCTCACACGTCGCATAGTCCTCCCCTCAAAGGACGCCTCAATCCCTCTGTCGGGCGAAACAAGGGTACTCCGGGGGCATCTCCCGTGGTACGACCGTCCTACTCCGGGAGCCGTCCCTAACGAACGCACGCACCTGTCGCCGAGTGGTCCGCCCAGTCGGAAGTGAGAAGGCGACGACAGAGACCACTCTACACCGACCCCGAAGGCGTCGACTGGCGTCGCTCCTCGGACCGCCGGACCCTGGGCGGTGCCCCCGTTCCCTCGACCGGGGGAAGGACCAGGCACTCTACCCTGTCACCGTCCTAGCCGGAGGATTCCACCGACCTTCCTGACCGTGCCGCTCGTCCCGGGGACCGTGCGGGCCCCTGTGTGCACGCACTCCCCACGACAGTCGCCGCGCCCCCGTCCACTTGCCAGAACGTCCTCCGGCAACGACCCGTCCGCCCGAATGCACACAGGTACAAAAGGGTCGACGTCGAGTCGAAACTCTCTTCTTGTTAGCCGTTCACCCTAAGGAACAACTGAGTACGGGAGCCCAGTCCCACCGCGTATACGGAGGGCTCCGGGTCGGCTGGAAGGAAGACCTACCGGGGTACCAGGTACCCTCTTCTTGTTTCCCAATGTACAGTTTCTACCCAGAAAGATTCTCTTCAGAGTCGGAAGACTAAGTGGACGACAAACTTGACTCTCGTTCGTCGTTGTTCGGAATCCGTTCTTCGTCTCATTTATAATCTTGTGCGGAGGAAGGAGGACAACAGTAGGTGTTTCCCGGGTCTCGCAGCCGTTTGTCCCCACTCCCTTCCCCCCCCGCCCACACGGGAGGTCCGACCTCGGAGGGGGCGGGCGGCGTCTCCCCGGCCCAGTAGAGGGGGTCCTCCGTCGACTAGACCCGAGAGGACTCCCGACCTGGGGCAGAAGACAGGATCCGACTGGACTTAAAGGACAACCGAGACCTGCAGAGGACCTCTTCCCTTTCCGATGGGTCGGGCCCAGTCAGTGGAGCGGACCTCTTAGGGTACCTGTCATAGTAGGTACCCCAGCGTTTCTGAGCCTGTGCTGACTCGCTGAAAGTGAGTGAGTGAGTGATCTGCACAGACACTGGGATCGTCTAGTCAACTTCTAAGACTCGAGACCAAAAGGGGGTATTTTATGTCCATGGTCCTCGGCGCAGGGACCGAACCCTTGGTCGACGAGACTGTCCTTCACGGACCACGACTGCGGAGCTGTCACGACTCCCATCTCTGTCGCACCGACAGTGTGACCTCGGGTGCCCGCCGAGGTTCGGTGACGGGTACACGTGGACGGGTCCAGGACAGACCCTCTCCCCGTCTCCCACTCACCTGTCCGAGGCTCCCGCTCGTCCCCAGTGCCCACCCCCAAGTCCTGGACCAGTGGACGAGGGCCGGAGACGGTCGGGGTAGCATGGACTTGTGGTAGGGACGTCCCTCGGACCCAGGTCCTCTGGGGACGGAGGGGGGCTCCCTGACTTCTGGGGACGGAGGGAGGAGCTCCCTGTCTTCTGGGGACGGAGGGGGGCTCCCTGACTTCTGGGGACGGAGGGAGGAGCTCCCTGTCTCCTGGGGACGGAGGGGGGCTCCCTGTCTTCTGGGGACGGAGGGGGGAGCTCCCTGTCTCCTGGGGACGGAGGGGGGCTCCCTGACTTCTGGGGACGGAGGGGGGAGCTCCCTGCCAGGTGTCCTCGGCACCGACGTCGGGCGAGGGCGGACGCTCGCTACGAAGAGGGTCCCTCCCTTCCACGACCAGTCCTCTCGGCCGAGGACACACCTTTGCCACCTCCTACCGTCTGCTCCAGGGGAGTAAGGTGACTTTCGAGAAGTCACGGTACACCCACAGGTGCGGCTACTTTCCGACGTCAGACGTCCCTGGGGCTCTCGAGTGAGATTTTGTCGGGACGGACGTGCGTCCCACGGGCACTTAAGTGAAGAGTGAAGCTCTTCTCGTCCAAAGAGCCTCCTGCTCCACGTAATAAATATTCAGAGTGGCGCCAGGCGGACCACCCTGCCGACCGGACGGGGCGGAAGAGACTGGAGACGAAAGAGGAAGAAAGATGTAAGTAGAAGTTTTGTTTGGGTTCCGTTCTCGCCCTTGGGACGAGGGGTTTGTTCCGTCCTTTTATTTCAGTGCTCCCTCGGGAGGGCAGGCACCTCGGCTCCACGACCCGGGGGGACGTAGGTGACGACTCGCCTCGGCGCACATTACGCCTCCGACGGTGTGTCCGGGTGCCTACCGGACCACCGGGACCCGTGCCCGAGAAACGTCTTTACGAGTCCGGTGGAACCAAGGACGCAGAGGAGTCTGCGACTCGACGGCCCATTTGCCCACCGTAAACCCTCCTTCGGCCGCCCCGACTGGGCTCAGGAGTCCCTCTTCTTCGCGTCTCGCTCCGCGGACGTCCCGCCAGCACACCTGCCCCTCTGTGGTGCCAGTGGAGAGCCGGGCGACACAGGAAGGGCGCGCTCCGCAGACGTGGCACCGCACGATACTGGTTACTGGTAGTGAAGGTCAAGGTGGGTGTGTAGGACGGACTTCGCGGTCCTCGCCGGCACCAGCCGCCTCCGCCACCCGGGGGTCGAGACTGAGAGCCCCCCTGCACTGACCCCGCTACCGACTCCTACGGGTCGGGACGAGTCCCCGTGCGGACCCCCTTTTCACAGCAGTGCGAGTCGGACTCCGACTGGTTGTGGCTTCAACCCCCCGGAGAACACGGAGACGGTCCGGGCCCGGACCGTGGTGAGGTGGGTCCCCTGGTGCACGGGTCCGCGGGAGCCGACACCGAAGTCCGGCGAGTCGGACACCCTGCGTGGTCCCTCGTCGACCCTCGCCCGTCCCCGAGAAGGACCGGGTCGCCGGGACGTGCGGAAGGGCCCTCCGGCGGCCCGTCACCGACACGTGGGACTGGTCCGCACAGGGGACGCTGCTCGACACAGAGACGTGTCTCCAGGACGCCAGGATTGGGGCGGGGTTTGGGACCCTACACTGGAATAAACCTCTATGTCATTCAGGGGATGCATTCGTGGAGGTTGAACGTTTGAAGTCCGTACGCTGTCACACAAGGTAATCGTAGTCCGTCCTCCGGAGAGCCGGCCGGGAGGTGGAGGGCAGCGCTGCGGGGCGTGGAGGAGAGGGGTGACGGCAGTCCGTGAGAGGGACGGGCGGGCGAACCACGGTCGGGCACACGGTCGACAACAGGACCTGATGACACGAAAAGGCCCGCGACAGGACCTTCTACTTTTTGCCAAAGATAGACGCGAACAAAAAGGCGTGACAATCGCCCTTTTTGTAGTGTTTCGGTGATGTCACGTCACGAGGCGTCGACCGCGAATCAGCCCATGGACCCGAGAGACAACCTGAATGCTCGCACGAGACCCTCGTCTTGAGCAGACACGCATCCCCTGAGTGAACCCCGCCCAACCGCCCACATCTGTCCCCCGAGGGTACGGCTGGTCACCGCAGGGCTCTTCTCTGTGACTCCACCTGAGGGCGTCTTCCCCGACGATACCTCCGTCTCCAACTCCCCGGTGCAGGTGTTCGGTTCCGACGGGGGTCGACGTCGAGGAACCCCCCGGTCCGCATCGGAGTACTCCTCGGTCGGGACGCCTGGGGCTGGGACCCGAGGCCGAGGTCCCGACGTGCTCCACTAGGCGAAGACCTGATTCGGCGGACCAGGCGCCACGAAACACACGCGCCGACCCGTCGGGGCCCTCCAACGTCCACCGCCAAGGACGGGCCCTTCGTCAAAGCCAGACACAATCAGGGAGACGAGTGACCGGACGCCAGTGTGACACACGTTGCCTCGTCTGAGAATGGCCGAGACACGGAAAACGTGAAGGAACCTAAATTAAGACAAAATAAAAAACAATTGTGTTTCCCCAGTGGCACTGATGGGACTCGGGGCCCTCGTAAGTAACCACACTACACAACGACCACCGGGGTGTCACCGGTCTGACCTTCGAGTCCGTAGTGGCCCCTTCGGGCACTCGCTACCCCTGGGGGCTTAGTCTCTGAGGACGTCGATTCGCTGGACACGGAAGTGTGTCGGCGACCCGCTCAGACTCCCTCGACTCAAACGTCCGACCAATGCCCTTCGAGAGTCATTCGCAGTCCTGGGAGGAACAACAAGTCGGTGGTTCAGGGCAGGCTGAGAAACGCTGGGGTACCTGACGTCGTGTAGTCCGAAGGGACAGGAAGTGGTTGAGGGCCTCAGACGAGTTTGAGTACAGGTAGATCAACCGCTACGGTAGGTTGGTAGAGTAGGAGACAGCGGGAGAAGAGGAGGACGGGAGTTAGAAAGGGTCGTAGTCCCAGAAAAGGTTACTTGACCGAGAAACGTAGTCCTCAGATCAATCACGATTAACATACGTCCCTTTATATAGGTTGTAGGACCCTATGTGGTACTACCTTTTCTTAAAAAACTTTTTCTTACGTATATACACATATTGGCTCGGTGAGACGACATGTTGTCTTTAAGCCAAGTCAAGTCAAGTCAAGTCAGCGAGTCAGGACAGGCTGAGGAACACTGGGGTACTTAGCGACGTGCGGTCCGGAGGGACAGGTAGTAGTTGAGGGCCTCAAGTGAGTCTAAGTGTAGGTAGTTCAGGCACTACGGTAGGTCGGTAGAGTAGGAGCCAGCAGGGGAAGAGGAGGACGGGGGTTAGGGAGGGTCGTAGTCTCAGAAAAGGTTACTCAGTTGAGAAGCGTACTCCACCGGTTTCATGACCTCAAAGTCGAAATCGTAGTAAGGAAGGTTTCTTTAGGGTCCCAACTAGAGGAAGTCTTACCTGACCAACCTAGAGGTACGTCAGATTCCCTGAGAGTTCTCAGAAGAGGTTGTAGTGTCAAGTTTTCGTAGTTAAGAAGTCGCGAGTCGGAAGAAGTGTCAGGTTGAGAGTGTAGGTATGTACTGGTGTCCTTTTTGGTATCGGAACTGATCTGCCTGGAATCAGTAGTTTCAATCGTCTTTAATTGTGTGACACTTAGTTGATATGAAGTTATTTATTTATTTATTCTGGGTATTCTTCATCTCTTCGTTAGTCTTGGAACCAAGGGCCCCGACGGGACCGGCGAGTCACTCCCTGGTTCCTCCCCCCGGACCCACGGTTGTGGGGACGTGTCGGGTAGGGGGAAGGAGTCGTCGTCGAGACTCCAAGGACGTGACCTCCCAGGGACTCTGGGCAGGGGTCGGTCGTCGTGTCGGAGACTCGGAGCGAGTCCGAAGTCTTAAGGTTGGGCACAATTGCACTTTTCCTGTCTCCAATTTCCAGCGGCCCGCCCACAGGTCGAGCAGAAACCCATTCGACTCGTCTCTACTATAAATGTCCTCGGAGACGAGCAGACCTGCGGCCCTGAAGTTTTGTGACCGGACTTGAGGTCTGCGACGGGGGCCGGCACAGACCTGGTGCGCCTCTCAAACTTTACAGTGGGTGGGTCTTAGGCTACGCGTAATAGCGCTACACAAACACATCTGACAGTGCGAAATCTACTTTCGCGAAGTATATGGCACGAGGGGTAGTACAGTAGTTTCGTCCTCCGTGAGTCAGACTTAATCGGTAAAACCACATAATAGGATTATCTCGTAATAAAAATTTGATGGCGCTATAAAATTAATGTAAGAGTCGTACTTAGTAATCCATGGAGTCACTTTTCCATGAAGACTGAGATTAACGTACGACTTCTGGACTCTGTGTCAGGTACTTACACTCGGGTCTGTGCCGGGCTGTCCGACCACCAGGGTCGACGAGGAGTGCGTGTTGTGGCTGGTACACTTCATCTCGTCCCACAGCCCCCCACAAGAACCTCGAGTAGGGTGGGAGACCTAATTCGGGGGTCGTGTGTGGTCGCTGAGAAACCCCGAGGTCCCCTCGGGTGCTCTGAGGGACGGGGGAACCTCGACCGCAAAATCGTGTTCTCCACGTTTGAGCGGGTGTGCCTTCACAACGCTGGTCGGTGCCCACGTCACACCCCCGGGCCCCGTGACCGACCTCCCGTGGGACCCCGCGCGTAGGCGGGGAGACCCGTAGTCGCACAGGGAGGGGCCGAGGGTCGTGTGTCCCAGAGGTCTTGGTGAGGTGTTCCTGCGTGAGAACCAGGACCTTGTGAGCACACCCTCGTGCTGCGAGAGACCGTGTTAGCGGGGGGTAACCACCCACTTGGGGTTCGTGGATTCCGGTGACTCGGACGGGTGTTTCACGGACACCCCAAGTCTGTCGGTCCTCCGTTGTCGGACGTAGGACACCAGGGAGGCCTGTTAATAGACGGTGGAGGTCGCCTCCCAGGGGGACGGTCCGCTCGGGCCGAGAGTACACGAAAGAGTGCGCCCCGGGAGCCTTCTGAGTTCGCACCCCACGGGAGACGTCAGCGACGTCTACGTCGGTGCCCTCGGCCGATGACGAGATCCTCTGGGGCACGGGCCCGGGGAGCCCACTCCTACGGAGACAAGACAGGTGTCGGTGACGCAGGGAGGAGAGCCGCCGGAATCAGGACCCGTCCGTCCCTTTCGTGGAGGCGTGGGTGTCGACGGGAGGAGGGGTGCCCTCCCGACCGAGCAGTGACAGGCAGTGACCGTCCTGTGACGTCGGAGGACGTGGGGACGTCGCTCGTCCACAGAGGGGTGACCACTGGCGTCCAGGAAGAGACTCGGGACGAGACCCTCCGGACGCATCTGGCTGGCGGGATCCCCAGAGAGCACGACCTGGGTCCTCCCCTTTGCGTCCTTCGTCCCGGTTCGCCTCGGTCACGAGGGCGGACCAAGGACCCCGCACCTACTGCTCCCATCAGAGACACTGAGCCCCCGACCCCCCTCCGGGTCCCCCTCCGGGTCCCCCTCCGGATCCCCCTCTCCCGCCTCCCGGCCCCACCGACCTCGAGTACCTCTGAGGAGGTGGTCCTCCGGGCTTAGACGTTTCGGGCGGCCGGGCGCACGTCCCCTTGTGGGGCCCGGTCCGCCACTGCCGACACTCGGCGCCCTGGGTCACGGCAGAAGTGACCTTACCTCGGACCTCCCGAGGGCTCCTCCCGCCGCTGGGGCGCCCACCTTTGGCCTTGGTGGGTCCTTGGTGAGGGTTCCAGTCTTCGGCCCCGGGCACGTCGGAACCGGAGTGCGGGGGACGAAGTTTGTCACTACCACCCGTCCTCACAGACTCCCACGGTCGGGACGTCCCGTTCGTGGCCCCAAGTTTAGGGCTGAGATGGTGCGGGGCAAAGGAGTGGACGTGTCGTCCCCTGGGGGAGACGCCACGTCGGACCGCCTCGGAATCGGTGGTACCCGTCGACGAGGAAGTATTATTTGTCCTACAGTCCCGGGTCCCCTGTCCGGGACACCGGACAGGTAGCCCGGACTACACTCAAAATAGTGGGCGGTCGGGACGGCGTGCCGAAGTTTGTCTGTCACACCTGCCCTACGGGCCTACCGAGCCGTGTCGGAGCCCTCCCCCGCCCCTCCCCCGGGAGGACACGGGACCACGGGTCGTCGTCTTCTCATCGGTGAGAGCGGGTCTGGGACCATCCACAGACATACGGGGTCGTCCGACGGGCGGTCCCCCTCTCTTGACACACTCCAGACGCGTCGTCGACTCTGAGTCTCCAACTCATTGCCCGAGCCACAGGCCCAGTCATTCGTTTCCTGACCCGGGATTCTGGTTCGGACTACACGCTAATTTGGTTGTTGGGTGGGGGTTTTATCCGGCTTCTGGACGTGTCTGTAAAGAGGTTTCCTCTACACGTCTACCGGTTGTCCGTGTACCCTCCTACGAGTCCTAGCGAAGACTAATCTCTCTACGTTTAGTTTTAATTTTGCTCCCTAGTGGAGTGTGGCCAGTCTTGTCGGTAGTAGCTTTCGGGTGTTATCGTTCACGACTCTCCCGCACCTCTTTCCCGAAGAGGTGTCAACGACCCTTACACTCACCCACGTCAGTGATACCTCTTGTCTTTTTTTCGAAATTTTTGATTTTTATCTCAATGGTACACTGGGTGGTTAAGGTGATGACCACATGTAAACCTTTTTTACTTCTGTGAGTGAGTGTCTCTATGTGCGTGGGGTCGCAAATGTCGGTGAGACGAGTGTTAGCGGTTCCATGCTTTCTTCGGACTCACGGGCAGTCGTCTGCTTGCCTATTTCTCCTGCACCCCGTGAGTGCGCTGCCTTGTTTGTGAGTCGGCATGCTTCGTACGCACAACGGCAGACGTCGTTGTACCTGCCCGGCTCTCTTATCATGTACGAATCGTTTTGGTCTGTGTTTGTGGCATACTCGTGAATAGACACCTTAGGGTTTGTATTGTGTTTGTTAACAGATACGTTTTGTCTTTTGTGCCTATGTCTTTCGTTTGGTCACCAATGATTCGCCTTCTTCCCTCTCGCCGGGTCAACGCAGACTGAGAAACGGTGGGGTACCTGACATGGAACGGTCCTAGGAGAGACGTACTCTAAAAGGTCCGTTCTTTTGATTTCACCCAACGGTAACGGAGGAGAAGTCGGATCAATTTCAGCACAGACTGAGAAACACTGGGGTGCCTGACATGTAAGGTACTTTAAGAGGTCCGGTCTTGTGACCTCACCCATCGGAAAGGGAAGAAGTCCCCTAGCAGGGGTAGGTCCCTAACTTGGGTCCAGAGGACGTAACGTCCGCCTAAGACCTTCTTTCTTCACCCCTCCCAGGTTGGTCCCCATACCCTAATTCTCTATTTTTACTGATACAGGTGTCATCCATTCTTTGTTCCAATATAAGATACTGTACCCCTAGTATCGGTAATAGAACATTATTGAAAATGACCTCATACTAAACATGTTTATGACTTAGTGGTACGACATGTGGACTCTTATTATATTATAACATTTAGTTGATATGACGTTGTTAAAAAATTTTTCCACACTGACAAGACGATGAAGAGGTTACCTTGGTAGAGTAGAAATCTAAAGACGTTCCGCCGAATCGAGCATTGCAAATGTAAAGGAACCTCTTCTCCGGAGAGCGGCACCAAAGCCAAACGGAGAGCGGTACCAAGTGTCACGACGTCAGAAGAGCGCGTGAGTAACCGACAAGCACAGAGAAGGAACCACTTTACAGATAAGTGTAGAAACGGGTAAAAAATTTGACCCAAGCACAGACAAACAAGACTCAGGATCTCCAAAGAAGATATAAGACCTACGTTCAGGAAATAGTCTATGTACTAAACGTTTACAAAGGAGGGTCAACCACTGAACAGAAAAGTAACAGAATTTCATAGGAATCTTCTTGTCCACGAGAATTAAAACTAATACAAGTTAAATAGAAAAAAAAAGGAAATATCTAGTACGAAAACCACAGTACGAATTCTTTAGAAACGGCGTGGAATGTATTTTTTAAAACTTTTTTCAAAACTTAGTGTTTTTCCTTATCCTTGTTTCTCTTTTCTGTTTACTGATTCACCTAGTTTTATAAACTTGAGTGTAGTATTCCACGATTAAACAGATCACCTATTTCTTGAAGATTTCAGTTATTCGTTTTCTGGTCGGGAGATCGTTTTAATTACCGTCTTTATCTCGTCTGTCTTGTGTCTCTTACTTTATGTTCACGGAGAACGTGTATTCTGAGGATTGAAAGGAGTATATTTCTTTTTACATTTAATTTTGATATCACTCTACGGTGACAAAGGGAGAGTCAAACAGTTTCTAGTTTGCACTTTCATTTTCAGTGAGTCAGCCCAGACTGAGAAACACTGGGGTACCAGCGCTAAGGTATGTCAGGTACCTTAAGAGGTCCGGTCTTATGACCTCACCCATCGACAAGGGAAGAGGTCCCCTAGAAGGGTTTGGTCCTTAGCTTGAGTATAGAGGGCGTAACGTCCGTCTAAGAAATGGTCGACCCGGTGTTCCCTTCGGGTTCTTCTGACCTCACCCACCGGATAGGGAAGAAGTCGTCTGGAAGGGCTGGGTCCTTAGCTTGGTCCCAGAGGACTTAACGGTTTCACCCTATTTGAGATACCTCTCTTTACACCGTTAAAGGACAGTTTTTAAGTATGTGAAAAAATGGGTGTTTAACGAGAAGTTCTTTAAACGGAAAATATTCATAACTGATCACGTTTTATACATACGAGTTTCTGTCGTAATCGCAGAAGTCAGTGAAGGACGAGGATATCTATGCAGTCCTCCACAACATTGTGTCCGGGGTCGTATGATTAAGGTTTGGTAGAGTGACATCCTAAACGGTCTTAGTTAGGATTTGGGCTGACATAACTTTTTTCCCTCCGTCCCAGGGTTTCTCACTCACACCCAGGTGGCCACTCCCACGGGGTCTTTACGTCAGACAGGGACGCTCCCCGTGCGTCCCAGCCAAAGGCACAAGTGAGGAGACTACCCGAAACAATATCATTTTAGAAGACTTCGGGTGAGAGACACGGGACCAAGTGTGCCTCCAACTTTGTTTCGAGGTGCGACAGATAATAAATTTAATCGCCCATCGTCTGTCATCTGTAACGATTTCTTTCCGTTACGGTTTCTTACAAGTTTGATGGTGTGTTACCGTGAGTAGAGTGTACGATCGGTTCATTACGAGTTTTAAGAGGTTCGGTCCGAAGTTGTCATGCACTTGACACTTGAAGGTCTACAAGTCCGACCTAAATCTTTTCCGTCTCCTTCGTCTCTAGTTTAATGGTTGTAGGCAACCTAGTAGCTTTTTCGTTCTCTCAAGGTCTTTTTGTCGATGACGAAATAACTGATACAGTTTCGGAAACCGAAATACCTAGTGTTGTTTGACACCTTTTAAAAATTTCTCTACCCTCAGGGTCTGGTGGACTGGACAGAGGACTCTTTAGACATGTGTCCAGTTTTTCGTTATCAATCTTTACCTGTACCTTTCTGCCTGACTAAGGGTTAACCCTTTCCTCATGAAGTTTCGACATATAACAGTGGGACGAATAAATTGAATATACGTCTTATGTAGTAGTCTTTACGACCCGACCTACTTCGTGTTCGACCTTAGTTCTAAAGGTCCTCTTTATAGTCATTGGAGTCTATACGTACACCGTGGTGGGAATACCGTCTTTCACTTCTCCTCGATTTCTCGGAGAACTACTTTCACTTTCTCCTCTCGCTTTTTCAACCGAATTTTGAGTTGTAAGTCTTTTGATTCTAGTACCGTAGACCAGGGTAGTGAAGTACCGTTTATCTACCCCTTTGTTACCTTTGACTCTCTGAAATAAAAGAGCCCGAGGTTTTAGTGACGTCTACCACTGACGTCGGTACTTTAATTTTCTACGAACGAGGAACCTTCTTTTTGACACTGGTTGGATCTGTCGTATAATTTTTCGTCTCTGTAATGAAACGGTTGTTTCCAGGTAAATCAGTTTCGATACCAAAAAGGTCATAAGTATATACCTAGACTCTCAACCTGATATTTCTTTCGACTTACGGCTTCCTAATTACGAAAACTTGACACAACAACCTCTTCTGAGAACTCTCAGGGAATCTCACGTTCCTCTAGGTTGGTCAGGTAGGATTTCCTCTCGTCAGGACTTATAAGTAACCTTCCTGACTACGATTTCGACTTCGAGGTTATGAAACCGGTGGACAACCCTTCTTGACTGAGGAACCTTTTCTGGGACTACGACTCTTTCTAGTTTCCGTCCTCCTCTTCCCCTACTGTCTCCTACTCTACCAACCTACCGTAGTGGCTGAACTGCGTGTACTCAAACTCGTTCGAGGTTCTCAACCACTACCTATCCCTTCGGACCATACATCGTCAGGTACACCAGTGTCTCAGTCTGTGCTGACTCGTTGACCTGACTTGACTTGACTCTGTCGCAATACCCCGCAGGGACCATCGAGTCGACTATTTCTTAGACGAACGTTACATTCTCTGCGGCCAAGCTAAGGACCCAGTCCTTCCAGACGACCCCTTACCCATCTGGTGGGTGAGGAACAAGAGCCCGAGGGATCACTGAGTCCGCCATTTCCTAGACGGGCGTTACACCCTGTTTACCCAAACTAGGGACCCAGCCCTTCTAGGAGACTTCCTCCCTTACCGTTGGGCGAGGTCATAAAACGGACCTCTTAAGGTACCTGTCTCCTCGGACCACCCGATGTCAGGTGCCCCAGTGAGGTCTGGTACCACACTGTTTCTCTGTACTGACTCACTCAACGTGAACGTCTGTCACAATACCCGAAGGGACCGTCGAGTCTCCACTTCTTAGGTGGACAGTTATGTCCTCTACATCCAAGCTAGGGACCCAGCCCTTCTAGGAGACTTCCTCCCTTACCGTTGGGTGAGGTCATAAAACGGACCTCTTGGGGTACCTGTCTCCTCGGACCGCCCGACGTCAGGTGCCCAAACGTCTCTCAGTCTGTGCTGACTCGCTGATTTGTTGGTCTACCGCAATGGATATTTACTTCTTTTTTTACTGACCTTTCTTTATTTAAGAGTATTTACTGATTTGTAGTGGCAGAGATCAAAAAGAGAAGATAAAAAGTTTTTTATAGATTCTAGTCATACGTGCAGAGAGTCGCAAAATATAGGCTCTTCCTTTACCGTCGGTCACAAGAACGGACCCTTTGGGGTACCTGTCTCTTCGGACCACCGGATCAGGAACCCCAGCGTCTCAACCTGAGCTGAATCCCTGCCTCGTACGTACGTCTACCGCACCTCTGACGGCCGGTGTTCGTCTCCTGATCGTCTCTCCCACACGTCGAACAAGGGAGCCGGGACTGAGAGGTCGGCCTTCACCCAGACTCTAGTCTCGCCCCTCGGGGGCACCCCCCCAGACGTCCGACACCCCCGCCCGTGGGGGAGGACCGACGGAGTCAAGAGGGAAGTCCGTCGCTCTCACCCACAGTCCTCCGACAGACACGTGTCCAGTCTGCCGAGTCAAGAGGAAGAGTCGTCGTAGGTAGCGGGTCCTTACAGACAAAGTGGGTTTTGGATCTCCCCGCGGACGACGGCGACGAGGACTGGGAAAGTCGGTGGTTCCTTCTCGTTGACGCGAGCAGTGTAGCTGACCCTAGGATTGGGGGCCGGGGACCAGGGTGGTGGGGAGGAGAGTGGAGGACGGGTACAGGGGTTTGGAGCAGAGGTTATTAATCCGACGTGTACTTAGTAAAAAATTACAAACCAAGTTATGTATGTCTAAGAAATTTGTTTTTTTTTTTTATTATTTTAGTCGTTTGTCGTAGTGTTAGACCTTTAGAGAAAGAATTGTATCTTTTGCCAAAGAATTACCGTATCCCTTTCTTGAGTTGTCGTTCGAACTGTTGTATTAATCTTCTAACAAGGGCCCTTCCCTTCTCGTAAGAAATAGGTCGAGAATGATGAGAGTTATTCTAATAAGAGGGACTTATCGATTAGTCGAAAAGGGTCGAAGGGTTTAGGCACACGAACTTCGTCGAGAGTCGAGAGGAATGGGCGATTTACCGTTTGTCACTGTGGAGCCTTTCCCTTTAAAGTTCGCAAGTGGCTTACACTCGTTTGTCGCGCTACGTCCGACGCCTACCGCTCGAGGGCCGTCTAATCGCCGTTAAATCCTTCTACCTCGACAGTGTGGGACCAACTGTCCCCACTGTCGTGGACACTAGGGACGAGGTAGAGACGAAACTCACAGTGCAAAGTTGTCTTGCTCTCGTCGCCTCTTTTCGGGGACCCCCCCAGCGACCTCCAAAGGGTCGTTCGGAAGTCCCGTCGTCCTTGTTTCCCCGAGATCCGAGGACGTCGGCGACGGGGGCCCGGCCCGGCGGTCCAGAGGCCCGACTCGCGCCCACCTTCCCACTCTTGGTTCGTCCCCGCCGACCGGGACTCCAAAGACCCCACTGGGACGGGAAAGGGACGACCTCGGCACCGTGGGCCAGGAGAGGTCCCAGGGCACCCCCGACGTGAAGTCCTACCTACCACGTCCCCAGGCGCTCCGACGACCCGGACGACTGTAACAGGTTTGTCGGTCTCCCGTTCTTCCGGGGCTCGCCTCGTGGGCCCGGGCCACTCCCACGACTCACTCCTGTACAGCGGGTGGGGTCCGAGACGTGAGGTGCCCACCGACGCCTGCTGCGCCCTCTTCTGTCGTCGGCGGAGGCGGCCCCCTTCGGGGCCGTAGACGGCTGCGTCGGAAGGCGCCCGGGAGCCCTCGCCGCTCGCGTGGCGAACCACCGGCTCCTGCGCGAGCCCTCCCGGCGGGGCTCCACCAGCGAAACGCTCCCCCGTCGGGGCCTCGGTCGGACGCGCCGACCCCTCAGTGAGGGGTTTAGGGTGCCTCCCGGGAGTCCCGGACGCCGCGAGAGAGGGCACCGACCTGTCTGTGTGACCGACCGTCCGTCCCCGTGTCCCGTCTTCGGAGGCCTTGCGGCTCGGTCGAGCGCCCCGCGTCGGGGCACCTGGGCCGTCTCCCCCTCAGTCCCGCGACTGGAGGGGACCCGTGCGGTGGCGGAGCGGAGTCGGAAGGCCGCTACAGACGAGACTCAGAGGCGGCTCCGGTGGGGTGGACCACCTCTTCGCGGCGGGAGGACGCGCAGGTCCCCGCAGATGGGGCGCAAATTCCTCCTGCAAAGGCCCCTCGAGCACCTGCCCTCCGATTGGGCAGGTCGATTGGCAAGTGCCGCCCGCACTCCCAGGACTCACAAGGACCCCTCTCAGCCCCGAGCGCTCGGGGCTCGACCAGAGACGTGTCCCTCCCCTGGTCCCGAGACGGGGTCCCGCGTCGACCACAGCCGGGTTCCTGCCGGCACTAGGGTGGTCCCCTCGCACCCGTCTGGGGGTGGGATTACTTGGCTGCAGGGCCCGAGGGCCACGCTGTAGGCACAGGGGCGTAGGACTCCCCGTCGCCGTCGAGTAGTCGTCCCAGAAGGAATCGGGACCTCGTCTGTGTGCCTTCGCGGGGGAGGGCCGGGCGCCCAAATACAAAGACAGGACGGGTGCGCCGCGTAAATGGACACTTAAGTGCGGAGAGGCGCAGAGGTGCAAACGGGTGGAGAAGGGAAAAGGCGAGATCCGGGGGCGTATCGGAGGAGAAGTAGAACAGGGGGTGCCAAAAGGTGGCGTAAAGAAGGGGACCTACGAAGAATGCAGGTCTCCGAGGAGTGTATGTCGACATGTCCGGTGCTGCACGGTCCCACGCCGGGGGTGTCGTCGGACAGGAGACCAACGAGGGCCACGGTGCGTCGGGAGGTCGGTGTGTGCAGTAGGGTATTCGAGCGTCCTTGGCGCTTGTCGCGCCGGGTCGGGGTGTGAGGGTGGCGTGCAGACCAAGGGGACATCGAGCGACAGGGAGGAGTGAACGCGTGACGTCCTCGGAGGCTACGTTTCCGGCGCTAGGAAGAAAGGGACGTGCAAAGGAAGGACGGGTGTCGTGAAACGGCGTAAGGTCGTAAACGAGTACGACGAAGTCGCCAGACTTTCGGAGGTTAAAGTCTCTCTTACTTTAACGGATTAACTACGTGTAATTTGTAGGAGGAGGTACCTTGTGAGTAAACCCGTCAGGTTCCTCATCGGAAGGTTAATAAAAACGTACAGTGGGAGGAGGTAGGTCATTTTGGGACTAATCTTACTCTACTACCACAAATAAAAGACAGAGATCTCTTCCTTCCGAAGATCCAACTTTGGAGACTACTGTGGGGTCGAGTCCTCTCTTTCAATCCGTTCTGGTGTCGAAGTCAGATTCTTAGGTATTATCAGATAGGATTGTGTGGGGGTTTATAAGGGCAAAGTAAAGGAAATTATGGTTAACTTCAGTCTAAACAGTAACCTCCTTCTTAAATGGTCTAATAGTCTAACATAAACTTTCATAACCCTTTTTACACAGAATAAAATACCCTGTTGCACATGAAGTGTAGTACCTAATTGATCAGAGGGTAAACCCCCAGTTTACATTTCCTTGTGTTCGAAAAGTTGAATCTCTTTCACTCGACTTGGGTTCGACGAGTAACTTTTTCAGTCGGTAGTGATCACGCTGTCGAAATTGACTGTAGGTGTCTGATTCCCTTTTCCGTCGGTGGGTGAGGCCGACCACCACCACAACGACAAGGCAGACACTGAGGTACCTTACGTGTGGTCCGAAGGGACAGGTAGTGGTTAAGGGTCTCGAACGGGTTTGAGTACAGGTAACTCAGCCACTACGGTAGGTTAGTAGAGCAAGAGACAGCGGGGGAAGAGGAGGACGGGAGTGAGAAAGGATCGTAGTCCCAGAAAAGGTTACTCAGCCGATAAACGCAGTCCACCGGTTTCATAATCTCGTAGTCGAAGTCGTAGTCAGGAAGGTCACTTATAAGTCCTGACTAGAGAAAATCCTACTTGACAAACCTAGAGGAACGTCAGGTTCCCTGAGAGTTCTGAGAAGAGGTTGTGGTGTCAAGTTTTCGTAGTTAAGAAGTCGTGAGTCGGAAGAAGTACTAGGTTGAGAGTGTAGGTATGTACTGGTGACTTTTCTGATACCGAAACTTACATGCACATGGAAACAACCGACCACTATTGGAACTGAAACCTAATTGAGTCTAAGGTTTACCACTGTAGTAGCAAAAATGTGTGTTCAACGACTCTTTTATTTAGTCACCCTGTTCAAGATTAAGGGACAGATAAAACTAACAAGTCGAAGTCGTGACTGGAGTCATTATTCTCCGTAACGTTCCCGACCCCTCCGGAGACAGGTGAGGCAGTCTGTGTGTCCGTCGGGTAATCGACCACGTTTCAGTACCGGTCCCGTGTCACGCGCAGTAGAGCTTCGGTCAGAGACCAGGGGCCGCGTAGGCGCCCCTTCGGTAGGTGCGTCTACCGGTCGTCGAACCGACTGCGGCCGACGAGCGGAGTCACCGGGGGTTTCTGGGTCGTGTTGTCAGAGGAAAAGGGTGGACGGTGTTTGCAAGAGGAGCTGGCTCCTACTTCAGTGACAAGTCAAGTCAACGAGTCAGCACAGACTGAGAAACGCTGGGGTACTTAGCGTCGTGCGGTCCGGAGGGACAGGTAGTGGTTGAGGGCCTCAAGTGAGTCTGAGTGTAGATAGCTCAGTCACTACGGTAGGTCGGTAGAGTAGGACCCAGCAGGGGAAGAGGAGGACGGAGGTTAGAGAGGGTCGTAGTCTCAGAAAAGGTTAGTCAGTTGAGAAGAGTACTCCACCGGTTTCATAACCTCGAAGTCGAAGTCGTAGTAAGGGAGGTTTCTTTAGGGTCCCGACTAGAGGAAGTCTTACCTGACCAACCTAGAGGAACGTCAGGTTCCTTGAGAGTTCTCAGAAGAGGTTGTGGTGTCAAGTTTTCGTAGTTAAGAAGTCACGAGTCGGAAGAAGTGTCAGGTTGAGAGTGTAGGTATGTACTGGTGTCCTTTTTGGTATCGGAGCTGATCTGCCTGGAATCAGTCGTTTCATTACAGAGACGAAAACTTATACGACAGATCCAACCAGTATTGAAAATAAGGTTCCTCATTCGTAGAAAATTAAAGTACCGACGTCAGTGGTAGACGTCACTAAAACCTCGGGGGTTTTATTTCAGACTGTAACAAAGATGACAAAGAGGTAGATAAAGTACTTCACTACCCTGGCCTACGGTACTAGAAGTANAACCAGTATTGAAAATAAGGTTCCTCATTCGTAGAAAATTAAAGTACCGACGTCAGTGGTAGACGTCACTAAAACCTCGGGGGTTTTATTTCAGACTGTGACAAAGATGACAAAGAGGTAGATAAAGTACTTCACTACCCTGGCCTACGGTACTAGAAGTAAAAGACTTACAACTCGAAATTCGGTTGAAAAAGTGAGAGGAGAAAGTGAAAGTAGTTCTCCGAAAAATCAAGGAGAAGTGAAAGACGGTATTCCCACCCCAGTAGACGTATAGAATCCAATGACTATAAAGAGGGCCGTTAGAACTAAGGTCGAACACGAAGAAGGTCAGGTCGCAAAGAGTACTACATGAGACGTATCTTCAATTTATTCGTCCCACTGTTATATGTCGGAACTGTATGAGGAAAAGGATAAACCTTGGTCAGACAACAAGGTTCAGGTCAAGATTGACAACGAAGNAACGAAGGACTGGACGTATGTCTAAAGAGTTCTCCGTCCAGTCCACCAGACCATAAGGGTAGAGAAAGTCTTAAAAGGTCAAATAACACTAGGTGTGTCAGTTTCCGAAACCGTATCAGTTATTTCGTCTTTATCTACAAAAAGACCTTGAGAGAGCGAAAAAGGTACTAGGTCGTCTACAACCGTTAAACTAGAGACCAAGGAGATGGAAAAGACTTTGGTCGAACTTGTAGTCCCTCAAGTGCCAAGTGCATAACGACTTCGGACCGAACCTCTTAAAACTCGTAATGGAATGATCGTACACTCTACTCACGTCAACACGCCATCAAACTCGTAAGAAACCGTAACGGAAAGAAACCCTAAACTTACTTTTGACTGGAAAAGGTCAGGACACCGGTGACGACTCAAAAGGTGTACACGACCGTATAACTCACGTCGTGAAAGTGTCGTAGTAGAAAGGCCTAAACTTTATCGAGTTGACCTTACGGTAGTGGAGGTGATCGAAACAAACATCACTACGAAAGATCCCGGGTGAGCTGAAGTGTAAGGTCCTACAGACCGAGATCTACTCACTATTGTGGTGGAACTAATAGACCCAGCACTTCTAGAAAAAACATGTCAAGAAGACACATAAGAACGGTGGAGAAGAATTATAGAAGACGAAGACAATCCAGGTATGGTAAAGACAGGAAATAACTCGGGTAGAAACGTACTTTATAAGGGAACCATAGAGATTAAAAGAACTTCTCTAGAGATCAGGAAGGGTAAGACAACAAAAGGAGATAAAGAAACGTAACTAGTCACTTCTTCCGAAAGAATAGAGAAGAACGATAAGAAACCTTGAGACGTAAGTCTACGAAAATAGAAAGGAAAAGAGGAAACGAAAAACGCAGAGAAGAAAAGAGTCGATAATCATTCCGGAGGGGTCTGTCGGTAAAACGAAAAAAACGTAAAGAAAAGGTACCCCTACCAGAGCTAGGGACAGAGGACATGTTACAGTGCTTGGAGTAAGGTATCAAGTAGTCCGTGAGATAGATAGTCTAGATCCGGGAATTTAAATAATGACTGAAGGTGACATATTAGTATTCCCTAAACTAAATCCAGTATGGACTTACCAGATCGCCAAAAGGGATGAAAGAAGTTAAATTCAGACTTAAACCATTATTCCTCAAGTACTAGACTCGGATTTACAGTGATTTACATCTCGGCCGGGTCTGACAGAGGTCGTGGCTTTCATCGTCTAGCAGATTCTTAAGGTTGAAGTACTTCTTCGATCGCGACGCAGGATTCCTTTTGTAGCACAGATCTGACTCTTCGGACCCGAAGTCAGGGACCGAAAGTAGACTTCCTTCACACGTTCTCTCTTTCGGGTCACAGGGGAGGTCGTGCCCCTCCGACGCCAGCCAAGAGGCTCCTGTCGGGACAGTCTCCCATTTGCATGTCCTACAGTGAGGAGAACTGGAGGGATTGTCTTGGTGGGGCACTCCTCCGGTCCCTTCCCTAAAGATCCAGACTTCGGTCTGTCACCCAATATTTTCGTGGAAAAGTCGAGTCTGTAGTCTCGGACGACGACCGACTTTCGCCATCCCACTCCTCTCCACTCTTGGGTGGCACGGGAGACACATTGCCTCTGCCTCCTGGGAGGGCGTTCGAGTGACACGCCCTCCTCTATGAACCAGACGCCACGCTCACAGAGGCAATGGTGATTCCTGCCGGACTGAACCACGTGAAGTGTGGTCAGCGGTCCCTTCTCCGGCGAGTGGCGACCGAAGAGGTAAGGGAGTCAGAGAATATTAGGGGCGGGGCGGGGAAGTTGACGTCGGTGCTAAAGACGGCCCATTTTGCTCGTGCTGTCGGGGGACGTCGCCCGGACCCGCCCCTGCCGAGGGACGACTGGACACACCTGCCCCCGCCGCGACGGCCCGGACCCTGGGACCTCGGGGCTGGTCGTGGCTCCGGGCCCACTGGACAGGCCGCAGTGGACTTTCGTCGGAGGGTTGGCTCCGTAGACTTTTGCCAGTCGGCCGGCCTTTCTTCGCGTTGAAGGCCCAAGGATCAGGCAAGTGCACAAGACTTCGCCTCCGCCTTGGAGCGCGAGGCTGTGCGCGTCCGGCACCCGCGGGCGTCTCGGCCGGCGACGACGACGACAAGGAGCCAGTGTACACTCGGGATCTGAGCCCTCCGGTCGGCCCTCGACGCTGGGGGCGGGCCGGCCCGTCTGCGTGGGGACGCCGAGACGAGCGTCCTTATCGAAGGATTGGGAGCGTCGGTTTCTGGGGCCAAGGCCCTCAAAGGATCAAATCCGACTTTCCACCTCTTATCTTCAACTTTCCGTCTCAAAGGATCCTTCACACGACTTCTGTCCGCCTCCGTCGCCTGTGGCGGGACGCGTCTCAGCCCGAGGCAGGTCGTCACAGGTGACGCCCCGCTGACCCTGCAGTCCCGGGAAAAGTGTTAGTCACTGGGGAGGGCGACGAAGCGCTGATGGTCTGGACCAGGGGTCCCTCGACGCGTAAACCCAAGACAATGTGTTCCAAGAACGGGGACAATTTTCAGTTTAAATGGAGGGGGACTCTTTCTAGTAATTACGCAATTAAACTTTCTAAAAAAAAAGTCTTAGAAAGACCTTCCATCTGATAGAGTCCCTTTTCTTTCTTTTTTGTTTCAGACCAAAGGATTCGGACCCCTCACCTTCAATCCTCCTCTCTGGTGTCAGAGGGGCTTTCGTCTCGTTGGCGTTCTCCCCACGAGTCCGGAGTCACCCTCCGGGGGAAGGGACCCCCTCGTAGCCCCCTCTTGTGGGAGGCACGAAGACGACCAAGGGCCCGTCGGAAGTTTGGACGGAGGTCGGGTCGGCTTCAGAGGAGACGGGTCAAGAGAGCCTCCCCTGGGGCTCAGGCGACTCGGGGGGTCCCGTGGAACAGACACAGAGAGGGCCCAAGTGCGTAAAGACCCGTCCTTGCAATGGCGAGGGGAGCGTGGGACCGACCATGGGAGACGACGTCTCGTCTCCGACCCACAGCGAACTTAGGGTAGGACTCACACAACTATTTTGGCTACCGACCTTCACGACTGTTCAAAGCCGTCAGTTGTGCCATTAGCAATTGAAAGGGGGATCCTTGGACCGGCTGCATTACTTACTGGGGCACACATACTAGTGGAGGTGATTTCCCATTTACGACGGAGTCGTACACCGCACAAGAAGGCCGCTGTTGTTAGACTCACTTGCGCCCTCCGCAGCGTCCTCACCCAAACCCCTTCTCCTTGCCGGCAGTAGGGACTTCAGTCGGACCCCTCTGTCCTGTCCGACCCCAAAGCCCAGGGCCGAGGAGACGCAGAGGACAGGGACGGCACAATCTACTGCCCGCCGGTGAAGAGGCACCGAGGACCTTCCGCCCACGCTAGTGAGTGCGACCAGGTCGAGTCCCGCACCTGTGCGCCACCACCTCACAGGGGCCGGTCGGTCCTACGCCGCGGTGTGAGGACCGTCGAAGTGTACCGTCTTCGACTGCCAGAGTGTCGGGGCTCCGGTCTCAGGTCCCAGTTCCCCCCTACAGGAGGAAGGACAGGGGGAGGCCGAGGCACTACCGGTGTTACAGTAGAAGACGACAGGAGCTGGCAGAAGGAAGAGACTCACAGGCAGAGGCCCGGGTGTGAAGGGGAAAGGTATCGTCGTGGTCAGGACCGATCGAGACGTCGCTGGGGTGGAGGGTTGTTCCAGTTCCAGTGTCCGTAGGCCTCAGTCTTGTGTCCGCAGAGAAGACCCCTGTGTCAAGTCAGGTACTATCCTCGAGAGCCGGACGGAACTACTGTGAGAGGGAGGGTGGGGAAGACACATCTGACGTAGTCGACAAGAGTTTGGGAATTGGGGTGTCGGGAAACATGATTAGCGACCTTTTGTGTTTGTCGCGAACACAGACGCCTAACATAGATAACTACGAATGGCACGATATTTAATTTTATCCATGCACAAGCGAAATTAATCCGAAGGGACCACCGAGTCCGCCGTTTCGGTCCATTGACGGTCGTTATGCCCTCCGGACCCAAGCTAGTGACCCGCCCTTCTAGGGGACCTCTTCCTGCACCGTTGAGTGAGGTCATGAGAACGGACCTTTTAGGGTACCTACCTCCTCGGAGTACCCGATGTCAGACACCCCACCGTTTCTCAGCCTGCGCTGACTCGCTGAAGTGAAAACGTAATTAATTAATGAAATTAGGTAAAATTTTATTGATGTTATTTAGGAAGCGATCACCGTTGGTTGTGTGGTCGGTCACTTCCTCTGTACTCTCCGCGTTCAAGCTAGGGACCCAGCCGTTCTAGGGGACCTCTTCCTTTACTGTGGGTGAGGTCATGAAAACAGACCTCTTAGAGTAGTTGTTTCCTCGGACCACCCGACATCAGGGACCCCACCGAATTTCGGCCTGTGTTGACTTTGTGTGTCTCATTTGGTTACGTGTAAGTATCTTTGTCGTAAAAATACTTCTACCCTATAAAAGGGTTTTTATTAGTCACCCTTCTCATCGCGACCAGACGTAAAACGTTCGGAGAGGCTTCAGAGCCGACTTCTCCTGTCGACCCAAGAGCAGAAAGACATGACTCCGACGACGACCCACGGCAAGCCGACTTAGCACACCTCCTTTAAGTCGGAGCACGTCTACACAACGACCCCTTCGCTCCTCGCAAACTTATCGAAAAGTCTCTTGACGCCCACACGAGGTGCCGAGGTGGTTCTGCGTCGGCGCGAGTCAATACTTTGGACTTCGGCGTAGTTATTTGAGAATGGGATACTGACATTGTAGGCAACCAGACAAAACGGGAGACTTAGGTTCTGTAACATAGAGCTCACGGTGACAAACCTGTAATAACTACGGGACCTCCATACGTCTAAAAGGTTTCCGACCGTGTAAAATGATCTGTCATAAAAACTTTGGGTTGTGTTGAGAGTCGCCTTTTCAGAAGTTCATGGCCTTGTAGAGTCGGAGAGTCACCACTCCTAGTCAAAAGGTTTAAAAGATTAAAAGTGAACTTGTAAGTCAAAAAGAATAACTGTTATTTACGACATCCAATAAAAGAAACTTCACTACAAAACTCTTTTACAGACGGATTACGGGTGCAGACGTCTTCACAACAAAGGGGTAATTTGTGGGGAAGTCCGTTTTTACTCCGAGATGGTTCTTTTCCCCCACCAAGCCCAACGTTTGACTCAAAAGGGGACTCTGTTTGCACCGGGAAGTCTCCCCGAAGTACGGGTGGGGTCGAAACAGTGTGCCCGTGACTCTTCCGTACCCTCTTCCCAGTTCTCAATCATTTTACGTGGGAGAAATGACGAGACAGGTCTTGTGAGAACTCTCCTGGCCCGAAAGAAGGGACGTGCCCGTTCCACGGGTCCCTCCGTTCCAGCGAGACCTCACGACTACCGGGCGGAGACGTCTGGCACGAACCTCGGGGCGTCCCATGTCCGTAGAGCTGGTGACGGGCGCCCCTTCAGACCGGAGCAGGACGTCCTCAAAAGGTCGCCCTCACAAAGGAAGAATCAAAAGGGACACCAAGTCTTGTCGAAGGGGGCTCTGGTGTGTGTGTGTGTGTGTGTGTGTGTGTGTGTGTGTGTGAAGATAGTCATCTCAGGTCTGTGGACAGAGGACGGTCGTAAGGGCGAAAGTCCTGGTGAGTGGAGGGACCCCGGCATTGACGACACGACTCACCACCCCACCAAATACACTCGGCCTGGATCCTTTAGGTGTACTGAGGGCCCCTCCTTCAGTAAGGTGGAAGTCCTGGCCTTCGGTCGAGACGGGGGTCTTAGGGACTCGGGGAGTGTCGGGGCGGCGTCACCTGTCAGGGAGACGGGGACGGCGGCCCAGTGACAGGGCGGCGTCCGGGGACCGGCCCGGAGGCGGCGGGAAAGACGTCGCAATCACCTCTTGTTCCGCGACAGGGCCGGAGATCCCGCTGCAGACACTTCTCAGTGTCTTTACGGACGGAGTGCCTCTACTTGAAGGTTCCCCGTCAGTCTGCCCTTTGCTTTTGACTCTTTTGGTCTCCAGACAAGCTTTTCAGGAAGTCCTTGTCACCGGGTCCGACGTCACTAGCCCGGTTCGTCCCACAGGTCCCAGGGCGACCCTCCAACAAACTTGTCCCTGTCCCCGTCCCTCCCTCACTCGGGCCCCACAGACGTCGCCCGTCACGTCTCCCGTCCCCGCGGGCGAGCCGGACCTCCTCGTCCTCGGCCGACCCCCGCGCCGCCACACCCTCGACCTCAGGCGCCCGGGCCCCTGGGGGACGCGGTCGAAGTGTGGTCGCATCCCCCAGGGCAGTGCAGGACGACTGGAGGAGGAAGGAAGGTGGCGGGACCTGCGAAGAGCTGTCCGAGGTGCCCGCCGAGAGGAAGGACCTTAGAAGATCGACAGAACCCCGAGGGCGGGCGCAGTGACGAAGTCCTCCTTGAAAGGACACGACCGACGGGCGGGACGCCCTGGGGTCGGGTGCCAGACGAGTGTGAAAGACCTCCCCACCCACCTGACCCCCTACACTACTTACGCTTCGAAACCCGGTACAGACACAAGGAACGATCTGAGATTCGAGACCTCTCCCTTCCAGCGAGGGGCAGGTGGGGCCCCGGAGGTCTTGCACCTCAAGACCCCCAAGTCGGACCTTTACTCCGTCCTGATTGGACACGACTGGGTCGACGGGTACAACCGACTGCCACCCGAGGCGTGTGCTTGTCGGAGTGCAACCCGTGGCCAGGCGACCTAACCCTCTACCCCCCACTTCAACCCGAAATTTGCACGAAGGGACAATCCCCAACTCTCCCCGGAGTCGGCCCTTTACAGGAGGGGACAGTGTCATCGTAGTCTCAGTCGCGAAGTCAGTATTGTACATCCCCGCGCCCAGGGTGGCGTCGGGACCACCGGTCTGCGAACTACAACCTGACTTTGCGAAGGGTCTTCCGCGGACTTCCCACAGTCCCACCGACGGGTTCTTCGGTCGGAAACAGGGGCACTCAAGACGGCGCCACCTTCGCGTCGGGACCTCGCGTGTAAGGCTGAGGAGTCACGAATTGGCGCACACTCAAGTCTCGAAGTCTGGACGAGAACGGCGGAGAATGGGACTTTATCGGGAGGGACCCCACTTCGACTGGCACCGGGGGCCGAGGGACTAACAGGGAGGATGGGACCCGATCTTCCTCCCCGACACTGTGCGACAATGTCCACCACTCGTCCGGACATTGAGAGATTCTCGACGAGTGATGTACGTTGGTCCTTATGGACGCCGTAGACACGGGATAAAGTTGGATGTTTAGTGCGCGTTTCTGCGTTACCGGCAGCACTCCTTTAATGTATAACTACGGACGGTGACACCAAGTTCTCACTTCACTGAAACTTCTCATGTACGGCCGGTGTGTAGAGTCTTTCACGGGGCCCGGGCGCAGGCGGGACTTCAGGGTGGGCGTCGTGGCCGAGCAATGACGAGAACCCCGTTACGGGAAAAGAGGAAGAAATGAGTGCCCGCGGACCAAAGTCGTCCTTTCTTAGGTGGAGGGTCACGTCCCTTACGTCTTCTACGCTCGAGTCGGGGACCGAACCCGTCTAGGGGACCTCCTCCTTTGTCGGTAGGTGAGGTCAGGAGAACGGACCCTTTAGGGTGCCTGACTCGTCGGACCACCCGCTGTCAGGGACCCCTCCGTGTCTGAGTCCGTCCTGACTCGCTGACTGTGCGTCCGGACCGACGGCCGGGCGGACCTGGCGCCACTCCGAGGGTCCCTCGGTAGGGACAGCCAACCAAAGGGTGGAGTAAGGGTCGTGACTTTTGAGTACTCTTATCCACCCTGTCTACCTAACGGTTTGTGTATCTTACCATAGCACAAGCCGTCTAGACAGAAATCAAGTGTGTGCATTAAGTGTGTTAATCCCTCAGAGGCCCGAAGGGATTAACAGGGACATTTGAGGGTTGTACTCACTAACTTGATACACGGTCTGTCTGTCCATTTATAGTTCTTTGATAGGGATTCTGAGCAAAACACCACACACACACTTATTTAGTTACTCGTGGTATTGTACTCTAATACCCTTCCCCATAGACCGAAATTTACGTGTGTAAAGAAAGATCTTCCATGAATGCCTTTAGTCACACAATTATATAATTCCTAGCAAGGGATCTGAGGACGAACAGAAATCGGTTACTCTCTAGTAAAGTCTCGCTCGCCACACATGGAGTATTCGCAATAAGTGCTCGCCATCAAGAAATTTTTTCTACGCTAGTGTCGGCCCCTACATTTATTTATTAACTTATACAATAATCTGCTCCCACCTCTCTGTGCAGAGGGTACGTTTCCTTACGCTTTGTTAAACACCTTAAATACGCTGACAAAGTGGGAGAGGAGGGACTCGGACCGGACACGTCCCACCGAAGGCAGGGTCCACCTGTCTGTCGTTGTATCTTTCTGCTTGAACCGTCTCTCGACCGGGCGTGGGAGCCGGTTGTCCGCTCCCACTGTGGGTGCCCCTCCAATCCCCCTGTCCGAGGTGGGCTGCACTGCCTCCGCTTAGCCTCCTTGAACCACTCACCCGACGTCCCGGGTGGGGCTCTCATCTACTGTCCACCCGAACTCCTCCCGATCCGACCCGTCTGTCTGGGGTACAAAGGGTTGTGTGACGGGGCGAGACCCCGACACCCACCGGGAGTGTCTCGGGTCGGGTGCAAGGTTGGGGCCGGTGGGTACGACCAGAAAGTCTTCCAATTTGGACAACTAAAACGACTACCTTGTTACTCTGGATTAGAAAAATTTACTCTTTTTTTTTTAGTGCGAAAGAATGTAGGACCTGGTAAACGGAAGTTTTTTAGTGTGTGGCTCTACTATAATTTTAGTTCTCAACAAAGTGTGAGTTTCTGGTCGTCTTACTGGGCAATGCATATTAACCAAGGTTGGTAGGGAGGGCACTGTTCAAAAATGTTCGACAGACTTCCGTGAATCCCATCTTTCTCTTTTCCGATTCGTTGTTAGTGCGAAATACACCTACGCTCACCTCAGGGAGGGTCGTAGAAGTAACTCTGCCCCGGATCCTGCTCGGACACTCCTCTGTGCCTGTGTGTGCCTCCTTAGGGGTCGGAAGTGGAGGGCGGAGTCGAGTGGAAGAGATTCTGGGAAGGCCCTGAAGTCTTAGAGGAGCGACACGTGTCTAGACTGTCGTTCCCCCAAATTTATGGTAAGAGGTACATGACCTGGAGTGTATAATTATAAGTCCGGTCCTCGTCCAATTTTAACGTGTCTTGTTCGTGCGAGCGGTTATCGAGTCACCCTCCGACTCACATTCATCGACGGTTAGTTGTCCGACCCGGTAACACTCGGGTCTGTCGGGATTGTTGTGGGAGCGCCCCAGGGGCAGCGACGGGAACGAGGCGCCCCGGACCTCCTTCGCCCACCTCCCTCCCCCTCCGGCCCTGGGTTTGTGCCTCGGGCTCCACCCCGGTCTCCAGGCCCGGTCCGCCCCTCCCTCTACGCCCCGATCCCGTCCTCCAGGGCCTCCGGGACCCCGGGGACCCGTCCATGACGTGGGACGCCGTGGAGGGTCCCCAAGCATCCGCTACTCCCCGAACCCCGGACGTTCGTCCCGTCGGGTCGTGTCCGGCCACGCGGGACTCCCCAGCCGGCCCCTACCCGGACGAGAAGGCCCCGGTGCACAGAGGGTGAGGCCAGACTCGCCCGTCGCCGGGGTCGGCTCCGGCGCCCTCCGGCCGACTGGCGGAGGGTGTCACCTCAGGCCGACCGGAGACCAAGGTGCGTCCGCAGGACCCCCAGCCCGAAGGGTCCGTCGAAAGGAAGGTTTGCACACCAACGGGCTGAAACGGACTTTTCTTGGTTATCCTGGCCCTCCGACGTGGCGCGCCGGGGTAGACGCTCGCGTCCAGTGTACCAGAGTTACTGGCGCCGTGCCGCGCCACTCCCCGTCTCGCGCAGGACGGCAGGGGTCCCTCGGCGGCGCACACTCACACACACACACACACAGGAGGGCTTTGTGTGCGTCGAGACTGGTGTTCGTCGTGGCCAGGACGGACCCCAGTCAAAGATGGTTTTACTTTGGGTAGTGGATCCGACGGTGGGGCCCCTCTGCGGGGTAGTGGTTCTCGGGCCCCTCTCCCCTCGTCGCACCCCTCTGACCTCCCCGCCCACCGCCCCCCTGGGGGTCGAGACTCGTCCCGCCACCACCCCCCACAAGTCCTGTTCGCCTTCGACTCAGGTCGCCCGACCTCCCTCGGCCGACGGTCCTGCGACTCCTGCGCTACGGTTGGACACTATTCCCTCTACTACCGTGTGCCTCAGGACGGAGGGCGGTCCACTTGCGCACTTTCTCGAGCGGAGGGGTCCGCGACCACGCCTTCTTCACGTGCGCCGAAACCCTTCGGAGACTCCCTACCCCAACACTCGGTGGGGGGTCTCTCGTCGTCGTCGACTTTGCGACGAACGACACCAGCGCCGGAGAAATGATCCACCAGTCGCCGGTCGTACCCGTAGGTCCGTACCTGCCCCGCCCCCGTCCTTTGTCGAAGGTGTCGCCAGGTCCACCGGGTCGGCGCAGGAGACTACGGGAGTCAGGAAGTCTCCTGTCCGTGCAGACCTGTCTTCCTTCGCTCCGTTCGTTTCAGGGTACGGGTGCCCCGAAGACAGAGTCCCGGTCCGACCGGTCGGACCGTCGGTATTCGGTCCTGGACTTTGACCTTTACTAGTGTGAGGTCCATGTGCCTTTCAGGGCGGGGGCGGGGGTAATGGTCGAGAGAACGGCCGTCCGCCGTGCTGTTCGTCTCTCACCGGGGTCAGGGTCCTGCAGGAGAGTTGCCCCGATTAGAGTCACACGCCCACTCGTGCGTCCACATCCACACTGCACGCAACGATGACGCGTACAGACACGCTCACGTGCACACCTGCTCGTCTTCCCGCCAGCCGTTCGAGCGCACGCTGAACCCGACTCGTCTTTGTTCTTTCTTGTCGTGCGGTACGAAACTCCGTCTTTCAGCCCTTCCTTAAGTCGGTGGTTGCGCCCCGAGACCCGCGGGGGAGGGTCGGGTCAGCGCGCTCACGGCCCTTCGTTCCCAAATCTGCCACGTCTCCCCGAGCGACGCGAAAGGTCTGTGAGTACAGTTCAGGCCCACCCGCCGGGGGTACTCGGTCGCAGTGACGCCTGCGACTCTAAGTGTCCCTTGTCGGCGAGTCGACCCGCGGCCCGAGCGTCCCAACCCGAGACTGCGTGGCCCCCGTCCCGGAGGCGGAGCCCCTACGGGAGATTGAAGTGAACGGTAGTGCTGGTGCTTGTTTGGGGCGACCGGAGCCGCTCCCGGAGCCGGCCCGAGGGACCAAAGGGTCGACGAAGGAACGGAACGCCCCGACGTGTCGTGGTCTCGACGGGACGCAGAATGGCGAGTAAGACCCTAGATTTCATTGTTGAGGTGTATTAGCACTGTGGAGGTTTTGTTCTTTGTGCAACGGAGACGAAAATAGTCGATGAACGATTAATTAGGTCGATGCCTGCGTCACGTCAGCGACTCGGGCCTCTGTCCCTGTCTCTCGACGGACAGGGTGGACGGCCGACCGTCAAATGGTTGCGTCGAGGTGAAAGGCGTCGTGCCGTTTGTTAGCCAAACGTTTGGTGCGAGACGTTTGCCAAGAGCGGGGCTCGGGGCTCCGCTCGGTGAGCGACTCTAGTGAAATAACAATTCAAGGTTGGTTTATATGTGTATGTTCGTGGGGGTTTAAGGTGTGTACCCGTGGGATGGGTCTGTGCGCGACGGTGGCCTTTTTCGTCAAAGTAAACGTCGTACAGTAGACAAGCAGCGAAAATACGGAGGCTACACCGAGACCCTCTTGAATAGACGTGCTTGTCTTGTCTATTACTCAGATTTTATTATTAGGACCCCTTTCTCCGTGTGTGGGAGGGCTCGCGAAGGACGTCAAGGGTCGAGGGAGAGGCGGGGGTCGTATACAACGACCGGGGAGAGCGAAACCACAATTTAACACGAACAAGAAGACGCAAACGGAGATTCCGACACGTGCCCAGAACGGGAGGATGCCCCTGACGCGCCCCACGTCCGAAGTCGAGGGACGACCCCGGAGCTCAGACGAGTCCTCGGTCCCCTGAGCCGAGTCGAGGACTGAACCCGTGATTCAACACGCACCGGCAGTCTTTTGATGAAACGAAGGACCTTGGAGTCGAAGGAGCAGACAACGAGTCCCTACGACCGTTACGACTTACCTCTAGATCTAAACTGCTCCTGACTTACTCGGTTGTCTACGTTTCTTTCTCTACCCAGGAACCGTGTCGCTAAGACGCTAGTCAAGTCGAGTCAGCGAATCAACACAGACTGAGACGCTGGGGTACTTGACGTCGTTCGGTCCGGAGGGACAGGTAGTGGTTGAGGGCCTCGAGTGGGTTTGAGTTTAGTACGAATAAAGATAACCAATCCTACCTTTGAACTAGAGTGTGAAAAACATAGCAACTGTAATCGTCAACGTGACCTAAGTGTAGTCTAACGAAATTTTAGCAAGAATAAATCGAAACTCGTACGAAGGATAAAAGTCGACTAAACCATTAGTCGGACTTGTGATTTAATGGACGGTCGAGGACTGAGGTATATGTGTGGCACAAAGTTTGTGTGCTTTGGCCTCCAAGTCTGTACCTGTGTCCGAAAAGAGAGGTGGACTTTTCTGAAAGGTTCGGAAGGAACGGAGTTTTAGGTCAAACTTCCGTGGAAGCAGCCCCTTTACGAGAGACCTCTCGAGTACGTCTTCCCTCTCAAGGAAGACTTTACAAGACTTTACAAGATCGACGAGACTGTGGCGTTTGGTATGTGTCAGTGCACGCACAGTAGGGTTAAATGTACACAAAGGGTCCGTCGAGTCGACCAATTCTTAGACGGACGTTACGTCCTCCGGGCCCAAACTAAGGACCCAGCCCTTCAAGAGGACCTCTTCCCTATCCGATGGGTGAGTTCATAAGAACCCAAAGGGACCACCGAGTCTACCATCTCTTAGACGGACGTTTCGTTCTTGGACCCAAGTCAGGGACCCAGGTTTTCTAGGGACCCTCCCGTACCGTCGGGTGAGGTAATAAGAACGGACCTCTTAGGGGTCCCTGTCTCCTCGGACCACCCGATGTCAGATGCCCCAACGTTTCTCGACCTAGGCTGATTTACTGATTCGTATCGTGAGGGGAACTAACCCTTGGGGACTTGGTTCCTGGTGTCCCGACGGTGCCTCCTGTAGACCCTTTACAAGACTTACTGACTACACCTTTTCGTTTCGAGTCTCGTTCGTGTCGGTAGTGACGGACGACTCTGACACGCACCAGTCAGTCGGGTCCTTTCCGGTCTTCCGAAGATCGGCGAGGGTCGGGACGGAGGGTCATGGATCGGTACGGGACCCACCATAGGCGGTCGATAGATTTATGTTGTAGGGTATACTGTGTCCGCAATGACTCCACAGAGATCGAAAGGTCCCCGTACGTCTCCCAGACCCAGACGTTCGGGGGACGTACTTGTCGTGTACACCGACCCAGTCCTAGACAGTTGGGGACTGTTACTTCGATTCCTCTTCGCCAAAGCTCGTCCTCCTTAATCGGTGCACGTCTCCCCGTGTGGAGGTCCCTGTCCGACCGTGTCCCCGACACACGACCGAGTGAATAGAGTTAGGAAGTACTCGTCGAACCGAAGTCTGGGTGACGAATCGTGTCCCTTCTCCTGCCCCGGTCCTGCCCCGATCCTGCCCCGGTCCTCCGCCGGGTCGAGGAGGGATCACCTCTGGTCCGACACCTCTTCAACTCTTTCTGGGGTTGGGAAAGAGACGTAAAGACCCAGGTTCTGTAAGACCTCTGACTTCAGGAGAGGACGACACCGAGTGACCACCGTCTACTTCCGGTGGTCGAGCGCCCCGTCGTCCTGGAGGTCGGTGCGCCCCGATAAATACCAGGAAGGGATGCTTCCGCTATACAAAATTACATCTTTCCAATGACACGAACTAATGTTTTACTGTAGGTCTCCGACACGCTATACTTCCCCAATCAGGGAGTCAACGCAGGCCGAGAAACGTTGGGACACCTGATGTCGGACGATGCGAAGAGACAGGTCCCCGAGGAGGTGCATTCTTATGACCACACCCATCGGTAAGGAAAGAGGTCCCCTAGAAGGGGTGGGTTCCTGACTCGGGCCCAGAGGACGTAACGTCCGCCTGAGAAGGTAGACTCGGGGGTCCCTCCGGGTAACGCGGCATACACCACGTGTGTACGTATACACATCTATCATATGTCTGTCTAATAAAACTTTGGATTTTTAAGGTTTGAGATTTTGTGTAGACGGAGGTACCCAAAACCGTGTTTCCAACCACCCGGACCCCAATTCAGAACAAAACCCCTGGGGACACTCCCTGTGGTCCGACACCGCCCCCCACTCCGTAGGGTCCTCTCAGCTCCACTGTCCGCACAGACCCACTGAACAACCCTCCGCCCTCAGTGGTTCCCCGACACAGATGTTTGGGAGACCGACCCACCACCCTCGTTCTACCCCTGTCCCCGGACCCCCTTCGAAACGTCTTTGGTGGGGCCCTGTCGGGGAGGGACTTCGGGGGGAGAACCGACCACTACCCCGTCGAGAAGGGTCGTTCTCCGGCTTTGGTGGCGGGGGAGGACCTCCCACCTGACCGGAGCCGAGACTGGACGTGTCTTCACTGGGACTCGGTCAGGGTCCTGGGGTCCCGCGACACACGTAGACGGGAGTAGGAACTGGAAGACGGGTTTAGGAACACTCGACGGTCTGGTGGTCCGACCACCGGCTCTCCGGCCCCTTGACTCAGATACAGTCGCACACAGGGCCGGTTCCGACGTCCATGCCCCCTGTCGTCCAGGCTCGTGTCTGCGCCCGGTTCCCTGGAAGCGGGTGGCGGTGCATCTGGGGGTTTCACGTCTTGTGCCCGCTCCCCTGGAAGCGGGCGGTGGTGCATCTGGGGGTTTCACGTCTTGTGCCCGCTCCCCTGGAAGCGGGCGGTGGTGTATCTGGGGGTTTCACGTCTTGTTCCCGCTTCCCTGGAAGGGGGCGGCGGTGTATCTGGGGGTTTCACGTCTTGTGCCCGTTCCCCTGGAAGGGGGTGGCGGTGCATCTGGGGGTTTCACGTCTTGTTCCCGCTCCCCTGGAAGGGGGTGGCGGTGCATCTGGGGGTTTCACGTCTTGTGCCCGCTCCCCTGGAAGGGGGTGACGGTGCATCTGGGGATTTCACGTCTTGTTCCCGCTCCCCTGGAAGGGGGTGGCGGTGCATCTGGGGGTTTCACGTCTTGTTCCCGCTCCCCTGGAAGGGGGTGGTGGTACATGTGGGGGTTTCACGTCTTACGCCCGCTCCCCTGGAAGGGGGTGGCGGTACATGTGGGGGTTTCACGTCTTGTGCCCGCTTCCCTGGAAGTGGACGGTGGTGCATCTGGGGGTTTCACGTCTTGTTCCCGCTCCCCTGGAAGGGGGTGGCGGTACATGTGGGGGTTTGACATTTTGCACCCACTCCCCTGGAAGGGGGTGGAGGTGTATTTGGGGTTTGACGTCTTGACGCTCACTTGGTCTGCTAGCAGGAGAATTGGGTACTTTACACCCCTCCCGACGGTTCACACCCCACGATGGGCCATATATAGGTCCTTTCCTCCTCTGTTTCTCTTCTCGGGTGTCCGTGGTGGTCCGGGCAGGGCCGGTCCTGTGGACGCGGGTGCTTCCTACTGGGCTGCGACCGAGGGCGGGGCGGGTGCAGACTCCCGTCTCTCGGGTCTCGAACAGTGTCAGGGTCCTGGAGTAACAAGGAGGCAGACACCGATGGTGTCGTCCTAAGGAACACTAAGGAGACTCTCTGTCCTCCGACCCCAAAAGAGACACATAGACTAATGGTCCAAATTGGTCCTTTCTTCTTTGACTTACCAGTATTTAACAGGGCGCTCTTCTGTAAGGGTCCGGTACTCCGGTGGTCAGGGGCCTCTTCGTCTGTCGACAGTAACCTTTCTGTGTGTGACGAAACAAGGTCAAGACTGACGTCAGACCCTGGACTTTGCCAATCGCGGCACCTTTGGAAACGAAGAAGAGCGTAACGTCCGACTCACGTGGAAGGGTGTCGTGTCACTGCGTCCCTCTTGTTCGACTCTCGGAGCCACCGAACAGCCCTGCGGACCCGTAGATCATGGTAGATCACGGCGACTACTCTGTTTCCCGACGAAGGGACTAGGGACGTTGTCCTGGGGTCCCAAAGGGGACGTCAAGGACACAGGGACGTGCCTCCAGGAACCCACCAGGGACGTGAAGAAGAACACAGGGACGTGCCTCCAGGGACTACAGGGGGACGTCAAGGACACAGGGACGAGACTCCGGGGACCCACCAGGTACGTGAAGGACACGGGACCCCTCGTGGGTCCAACACCTCAGTCCGTCTTGGTCCGGTAGGAGCCCTCGACGGGGATGAAACACTAGGACCTCTTTCACTTCGGGTCGCCAGAAAGGTGGAACGCTATATCTCCCTGAGGGGGGTTACGGTGTGGGACATCCGTCACGACCGAAACTGTAAACGACCCGTACACTGAAACTTTTCGATGGGTTCGAGAGGTCCAGAGACTTTAGCATAGAATGTCACCCCTATTATTGTCGTTCACAAACGACCGAGAACACTCCTAATTTCCTTTAACTCATCTGAGACTCTCGTCCCCAAAGCAGATCAACGAGTGCATCCATGAACTCGTCCGGACCGTGCATCATCCGCCAGTCATCTATAAACGACTGACTCTCGTATAATCGGTCGTGTCACGTATGTAATATCGGTAACATGGGCCGGCTGTAATCATTTGCGTATCCATGCACGCCGGAGAGCGCTCGCGTCGGGGCACGGCAGTCGCAAGCCATTTGTAATCGACGACAATGTAGGTGATAATGATAGTAATCGGTGAAACGGAGTGCCCCGACGACCCTCCTACACACTTTGTGTGCCCGAAGGGACGAGACGACTCGTTATAAGGTTCCAGTTCCTCCTTTTCGCCAGGTGTTTATGTTTAATAATGACAGTCAGAGTCGACGCAAAGAGTCTCAGGGTGAGACCCGTGTAATAAATGGGACAGTACTCCGTCCCGAAACGAAAACCAGCCCTACGACACTTACTCGCGGACTGGACTCCTTTGCCCGTCTAGAGTGTGACGCCTCCTTCAGCACCGCCGAGGACCAAGGGGTCTGCACGACCGACACACGAGTCACCCACGTCTGCAGAGTCACGGGCGAACGAGATCCGGGTTGCGTCCCCTTTGGACGAGTCATGCCAAGGGGTTCTGGAGGAGGTCGGTCCTCCCGCAGCTCTCCGAACAGGGTGGGGCCTTCTTCCGGAAACGACGGATAACAGATGGACGACCGAAGAAGGTCGCCAGTTCGGGGTCCAGTTTCCAGCGAAAGGGCGAGTGGGGTGACTCTAGTACTCTCGGACGAGGACGGGCGCTGAGACCCACCGCAGGGGTCGACGGGTGACCTAACGGGATGACGTTAGGAGAACTGGAGGCAGAACCGGAGAGGACTCCACTCTGACGTCGTAGGACCCGTCGGGTCACAGCGACCCGGATTTCGTCCTGCCTGCTCCACCCGGACCCTTGCCTACAAATACCTTACGGACGTCTGACTTACGCTTTGTCTGGATTGTGACGCGTCTTGAACCCAGTCCGGGCTTCGTCAGTCCGATCCTTAGTTTACTCTTCGTAGCGGGAGGCCCCCTGGGACTGTCGGTGGTGGGGTCCCGAGACGACCGGACAGGGACCGTGTATTTTTCCTGTCGTAAACCTACCGTCTAAACCCACTTGTCGGCTCAAGGGCCGGTGGGGGCGTCGACGAGCTCCGGGTAGAAAGACCCGTGCACGTTGGTAGGCACCGGGGACAGTGGGTCCGACCTGTCGAACCGTCACCCGGTCAGGGAAGGTGAGTCTCAATGTCTCTCCTCTCAGATGCAGGGGTCCGTCTGCCACTATTCGGAACATGTTTAACGACATATAAGACTACCCTCTTTCGGTGTATCCTCTCAGTCCCCACTGTTCTTTCTAAACTACCACGGGGTCCTTCTGGGACGCGAAAGACTCCTGGAGGGACCGGGTGACACGACCGCCGGCTTCGAATGTCACTAGGACGGTACACTGCCGTCCACGCGCACACAGCTCTGAGTCCGGAGCTTCAGAACCGGTATCGACCAGGTCTAGTCTTCGTCTCTAAAGTCTACGGGACCTAGACAATAGGATTCGCCACATCGGTCCTGGTGTTGTCCGAGGTATTCCTGATGACTTTTGAATGAAAGTAACTTATTTGAAAACTGTCGCGGTGGATGTTGGAGTCTCAGAGTCCCTCAGCCCTCAGCGGACACTCGTCGGACCGAACCATCCTCCGTAAGTGACCCAGGGTACACTCCGAGAGACACGAGCATACTCAGACTATTCAGTCGACCTCGCCGTCTCGACACGACTCTACGACCGATGGACCCCAGTCACAGAGGGCCCCCTTCCCTCCCTTCGTTCAGATATGAAAGGAAAATTCGTTCAGTTCCTGTTCACTCGAAGAGATAGAGGACAACCAGATCTCCCAGAGCCACTGCTAGTGGGTCACTTCGCGGAGGAACCACGTAGACCCGAGAGTCTAAGATTGTTGACTCTCGGACTCAGTCCATACGAACACACACGAGGCAGGGAGTCAGCGCCTCCTGACATCGGACGGTCCGGGGAGACAGGTACCCTAAGAGGTCCGTTCTTATGACCTCACCCGACGGCAAAGGAAGAGGTCCCGTAGAAGGGTTGAGTCCCTAACTTGGGTACAGAGGACGCAGAGGTCGTGACCGTCCACCCAAGAAATGGTGACCGTGTCGGACCCTTTTGGCTCTCGGTCTGTGGCACCCGGCTCAACGTAGGGGTCTTCTGTCCACCTCAGGTCTGGGGTCTTGTGCCGGATAAACCTCCCCCCCAGAAACGTCTCCCTAGACAATCCTACTCCAGCGGGACCTCGGCCCACCTGGGAGTAGGTTATCCTGACCACAGGAGTACCTTTTTCCCTGTGTCCCTGTGTCTGTGGTCCTCTTCTGCCGGGCACACCTGTCTCTATCACTTCGGACGCCTCGTCCCCGGAGCCCAGTGACGGTCCTCGGAGGCCCCTCTTGGAGGACTCGGGGGTCCCTCGTTGGTCGGGACGGGTCTGGACGCAGGTCTCGTCCCTCATTCCCGTGACGACGACAAAGATTCGACGAACCAAGCCACGACCCGACGTCTCCGGTCCTTTGTGGCTGGTGCACCTCTTTCCTTCCGGTGGACCAACTGGGGGTCCGACGGAGAGGGGTTTGTTGGCTGGATGCGGAAGTCCTACCCCACAGACTCAAGCCCCGTGGGGCGACGGAACCCGCCTCGTCGACACCTGACTCCCACCGGGGACGTGTCGTCGTGCCACTGGGACACCTCCCTCCCCCGTCTTCGGGACAGAGAGGGGCCTGCCGAGGGGTCTACCCCCGACCCACGTCGCCCGTCCTGCTCGAGGTGAAAGGTTTCCACGACAGGTGTCACAGGGGTCTTTACAGAGTCCTGTCGTCGAGCAGTGGACGTTCCGGGGGTCGCTGTCGTCCCACTCGGACTCCGGACCCTCCACCGGGCACGAGTGCTACGAGGCCCCGGGGGCCTTCGGTGCACGAAAGGGACGAAGAGACAGGCCGGATTTCGTGTCCGTCCGGAAAGAGACGGAAAAGGGTGTGTCCTCGTGTGACACCCGATTCTTACGGACCCTGTAAGGGCGGGTCATCCGTTCGGGACCCAGACACAGGGAGGGACACCACTGGACGTGAACCAGGGACCCTTGGCTCTCAGCTCTACTCCGACCTCGACGTCCAGTAAACCCCCGTCCCGAGTACCAAGACCTCAATTTAGGTATTCCTTCCATTAGGGTCAGACCAGTTCTAATCCACCCCTCCTTGTCGAGTCGTAGTGGGAGTCCACAGGTTGGCCCACGGCCCAGTGAGTCGTGGGACCCCATTTCAGACCCGTGTAAGGGCCCCGCCCCCCGCCAAGCACACGAGTAACGGACCGACCCTTCTTACCAACCCAGGACACACTTCACTTTGTGCCAGTTCTGTACTAGTAAAAGACCCTTTAGTTATTTGAAGCGTCCCGTGCAGAATATCGGAAACATCCGTTGAGTTAACGTCCGCCACACGGTCACGTCCTCTGAGTCCTCTACGTCGCAGCTAGGGACTCAGACGTTCTGGGGCCTCTTCCCCTACCGTCGGGTGAGCCCCTGCGAACGGACCTCTTAGGGTACCTACCTCCTCGGACCTCCCGATGTCAGGTGCCCCAGTGTCTCAGTCCGTGCCGACTCGAGTGTCCTGTGTCAACAACTAAGTCGACCAAGAACCCAGAATATTTGAGATTGGTAGGTCGTAAGGTGACGTTGTGGGTCTGTACTCGCACACAGAACTCTTCCTAAGGGAGGTCTCGAGACACAACGGTAAATGGAGACGGAGAGACCTTGTCGATGTACGGAAATTTTTATCTGAGAGTTGGATTTTTTCGTGTTGATACGGTAAACAAGAATAGGTATATCCCTGTGTCCGTCATACGGTCCGGATGTTCTTTAGGTCAGGTATTTGAACACTATACACACGAGATTCTCTTTGCGATAAGAGGTTCAACAATCTTATCTCTATGTTAAGTGATACTGTAATTTGATTTATACTAAATTTTAAAGAAATTGCTAAGTCTTCTAAGACGTCTTGCACGGTGAGGAGCCTCAATAGTTATAGGAGTAGTTATATAATATGAGATGTGTTCTTATTTCTTTCTTTTCGTTACGGTTTCTTTCAAGTTTGATGGCGTGTTGACGTGGGCAGAGTGTACGATCGTTTCATTACGAGTTTTAAGAGGTCCGGTCCGAAGTTGTCGTACACTTGGCACTTGAGGGACTACACGTTCGACCTTCATCTTTTCCGTCTCCTTGGTCTCTAGTTTAACGGTTGTAGGTGACCTAGTAGTTTTTTCGTTTTCTTAAGGTGTTTTTGTAGATAAAGACGAAATAACTGATACGGTTTCGGAAACACACCTAGCGTTGTTAGACACCTTTTAAGAGGTTCTCCACCCTTATGGTCTGGTGGACTGGACGGAGAACTCTTTAGACATACGTTCAGTCCTCCGTTGTGAATCTTGACCTGTACCTTGTTGTCTGACCAAGGTTTATCCTTTTCCTCATGCAGTTCCGACATATAACAGTGAGACGAATAAATTGAATATACGTCTCATGTAGTACTCTTTACGACCCGACCTTCTTCGTGTTCGACCTTAGTTCTAACGACCCTCTTTATAGTTGTTGGAGTCTATACGTCTACTGTGGTAGGAATACCGTCTTGTACTTCTTGATTTCTCGGAGAACTACTTTCACTTTCTCCTCTCACTTCTTCAACCGAATTTTGAGTTGTAAGTCTTTTACTTCTAGTACCGTAGACTAGGGTAGTGAAGTACCGTTTATCTACCCCCTTGTCACCTTTGTCACTCTCTGAAATAAAAGAACCCGAGATTTTAGCGACGTCTACCACTGACGTCGGTACTTTAATTTTCTTCGAACGAGGAACCTTCTTTTCGATACTGGTTGGATCTGTCTATAATTTTTCACCTCTGTAAGAAACGGTTGTTTCCAGGTAGGTTCGGTTCGATACCAAAGAGGTCATCAGTACATGTCTACACTCTCAACCTGATATTTCTTTCGACTCGTGACTTCTTAACTACGAAAACTTGACACCACAACGTCTTCTGAGAACTCTCAGGGAACCTGACGTTCCTCTAGGTTGGTCAGATAGGATTTCCTCTAGTCAGGACCCACAAGTAACCTTCTTAACTACAACTTCGACTTTGAGGTTATGAAACCGGTGGACTACCCTTTTCGACTAAGTAACCTTTTCTGGGACTACGACACTTTCTAACTTCCACCCTCCTCTTCCCCTACTGTCTTCTACTCTACCAACCTACCGTAGTGGCTGAGTTACCTGTACTCAGACTTATTCGAGGCCCTCAACCACTACCTGTCCCTCCGGGGTCACACGACGTCAGGTACCCCAGTGTCTCTCAGTCTGTGCTGACTCACTCACCTGACTTGACTTCTTCTCTTCGGGGGTCACTTAACTCCCAAATCGAACGCCTAATGATCTAGGTCAAACAAAAAAGAAAGAATTTATTAATCGAGTTCTTCACAGTAATTCTCGAGGACGACGGCAAGTCGGTGAGTCAGCACAGGCTGAGAAACGCTGGGGCGCCTGAGTCGTGATGTCCGGAGGGACAGGAAGTCGTAGCGGGTCTCAAACGAGTTTGCGTACTGGTAACTCAGTCACTAATAATTCTCATCGGTGATCTTTGGCAAATGAGACGTCTAACCAATATACAACTGTGATTAAAAGCTCCAAATTTTTACTTTCTTTATCTTCGCTTCTGTTTTAGACTTCTCTTACACCAGAGACCCCCGACCCACTCTGTCAGAGACCCACCTTTTACAGTATTCTAACACCATACGTTAAAGAAGGCCATTTCTAACAGACCTCTTTCGTGTCTACCTTCTTCGGGCCATTGCTCCGAGACTGAAGTGCAGACTGATACTGCAGCCGAGCCACAAAGAACATTCTGTTCAGTGACTCACGAGAATCGTGCTGAAATAGACGTCATTGTTGAGATTTGTTGGAGTCTACAAACGGCCGGCAGTCGGGGAAGAAGCCCCGGAACCTGCGGAGCGAAACTGTCTGGTAAACGGCCAGTGGACCTTGTGTAACGGTGGGGCGCAGCACCGGTCGGAGAGGGTCCTTCGACCGAAGGGGCACCCGGACTGGCGACGTCACTGGGTCGGTCGCACCCTCACGGCCCGGGGAAGGGACGGGAGGACACACGTTACACGGTGCAAGGGGCCCCGCCGGGACCCGACGCCCAAATCTTTAGCTAATCTCGACTCTACCCGACTCGACGCTCTCGTGCGAGGTGTCGGCGGAGACGTCCCGTGCCGAGCGAGCAAGCCGGCCTCTTCCGGGACGGATGCCTTAATTACCCCTCGGGTGCCGCTACGGACGCCCCGGGTGCCCGCGGGACGGACTCGGAGCCTGCGCCGCAGGCCCGGAGGACCTCCGCTCGGTCGTCGCGGGCTCTCCCGTTCTGTTAATTTGGAGACATTCAGACACGTCGTGAAGCTCCTCCTTTCCGTGATATATTTACGATTCACAACAGTAGTGTCCCGTCTTCCTTCCCGTCTCTGCTTACGATTCTCTCTTCCGGGACGTGCTATCTCGCGGGCCCGTCTCGCCTCGCTCTAATAGAGTGTGGCTTCAAATTTTTCAAATTTTTTTTTTATCCACTCTTTCGGTCCGAGTCTTTACTTTCCCTCCGAGGTCCTTCATAATTCTATTTAATACGCTAAATTACGTTGAACTCCCTCAGCCTCCAGTGACTCTCTGTCACCCCTGAGACCTTGTACCAACACTATTAATTAAGGATTTTTTTTAGTTAATTATAAAAGAGAGTAGCAAGTGCTTCCCCTGACCTTGCCCCTCCCGTGCGTGTACAGAGTGGGCCCTCCTCGCTCCTACCACTCCTTGGGTCCTAGGACAGCTGTGCCCTCTAGGTCTTCCCTCACGGACACTTCCCCACCCGCGTGGGTGCGAGTTCGGACGTCCTTCTCCCGCCCCTCTGACGTCCGACTCCGACGGTCCTCACTGGGGTTCGTGTGATGTAGATCCCGAAGTGCTCCTGCTATTCCTCGTCCCTGAACAAATAAGGGATCACCTATGTTTCCCGAAACCTCGAAGACTGTCTTTTCTACCACGCGAGTCTCTTTGTGCGTCTGTGCCTCGTTGTGTAACCTCGGTTCGAGACCCCGTAGACGAGCAACCACAGGAAAAATTCCAAAAAAATTACTCCTAGTAAAGATTTCAGAAGTGACGTGAACAATGACATAGCTAAGACAAATACAAAACCAAAAAGCCGGTTCTCCGAACATGACAGAATCGAGGGGCTGGTCCTTAACTTGGGTGTGCGGGGTGTCACCTTCCACTTCAGAATTCATGACCTGGTGGTTCTTTCAGGGAGTGACCACAAGAACTCCGTCGAATTCTCAGTGGAATCCCTTTCTACGACGACGACGACGACGACGACGACGACGATTCAGCGAAGTCAGCACAGGCTGAGACACACTGGGGCATCTGCCGTCGGGCGGTCCGAGGGGGCAGGGACCCTCAGAGGTCCGTCCTTGTGACCTCACCTAACGGTAAAGGAAGAGGTCACGTACTTTCACTTTTCACTTTCACTTCCGGGAGTCACCACAGGCTTAGACACGCTGGGGTACCTGACGTCGGGTGGTCCGAGCAGGCAGGTACCCTAAAAGGTCCGTTCTCACGACCTCACCCGACGGTGACGGAAGAGGTTCCCTTTCTGCTGGACCACTCTTTGTTGCCTGTTGCGGTACAAGCCTCCCGCAGAACGAGTCACGGAATAGTGTGTCGTGCGCCGCAGTATTTGAGAAGGCAGCCAAACAAGACTTCTGCACTTTCTTTTCTTTCATCCTCTCCGATCTGAACCCTCCGGTTCAGGAACCTAGTATTTAGCGAGTAGACCTCTGAGTGGCGGGAGCTCCACCTACTGCGCCCGTTTGTGTCGCAGGTGGCCCTCGTTTTGTCTGTGCACCCTCCGACTGCCAGACGTCCCTGCCGTCCCGCCCGTCCCGACCAGGTCAGGTCCCCTCTTCTGTGAACGTCGCCCCTCCTGTGCTCGCTGCTTTAAGCGACCAACCCCGCTCGTCTGTTTTCATCTCCGCTCCCCAGGTACAGTGAGTTTCCCTGGCAACGCTCAGCCATTCACCCCTTGTGTCAACTCCTCCCTCTTTCCTTTCTCTGACTCTACTCCCTGTCTTTAACGCTTTCCCGTCCACCGGCTTTACCACTGTCCGCGTGCCACCGGCACTTACCTGTGCCTCTACCTCTGTCTCTAGTCTGCACAGTAGTCGCCCTGCTTCTGCAGTCTGGTCGTCGCCCCCTCGGCCGCGATTTGGTGTCCTCCTGCGGCCGGCCGCGGCGGCGCGACCCCCGTCCCGGTGCGACGCGGGGCACGCGCGCCGAGGTGGGGCCACGCGCGCCGGGGTGCGGCCACGCGCGCCGGGGTGCGGCCACGCGCGCCGGGGTGCGGCCACGCGCGCCGGGGTGGGGCCACGCGCGCCGGGGTGCGGCCACGCGCGCCGGGGTGCGGCCACGCGCGCCGGGGTGCGGCCACGCGCGCCGAGGTGCGGCCACGCGCGCCGAGCCTCGGGAGACTAGAGTCGCACAGTCCGCTTGTCTCCCGCGCGTCCGGCTCCGGGCCCCAACCGTCGCCTCGGGGGCACGACTCCTTCCTCCGCCAGCTCTCTCTGAGGGCAACCCTCTCACTGCTTGGAGCTAAACATAAACATGTGTTTAGAGTGGGGAAACCCTAGGACTGGGAATAGTCGAGTCCTAGACCGGCGAGTACAGACGCTCCCCCGGCCGTGCGGACGGGTGACCAGAGGCCGCTGCGCCTAAGACCCAGGGCCAGGAGGGCGCCCTCGTCTCACCCGTCGGAGGACACGCGCCGAGGAAGTCTTTTCTCGTCCGGCCGCGGACGCCAGGAACTGCGCAGGGACGTCGTCTTCAGGGTCGCGTTAGAGAGACGGCCAGACGGTTTTGGACGTAGGGAGCTTCCAGCTGCGGTTGGTGTGCCGTAGGCCCTTGACCAGGGAGGAGTTTCTTCCCCGGGAGGACACAAGTGCCCCCAGATCTCGGGCAGGACAGTCGGCGTCGACGAGCTGGTGTGCACACAGACTGCGCGACGGCAAGACGAAAGCGGCCAAGTAGAACCAAAACAGTCGAAGCAGGGAAGAGTCGACGGTGACAGAGACCGGAGGGTCCGCAGGGAGGGCAGGAGGGTAGGAAGGGAGGAAGCCTGAATGGATGGAGATAAAGGAAGAAAATTCTAGAATATGACCTTTGGTTTCGGGTGGTATAAGTACGAGGGGTCACGTTAATTGGTGACACTTCATCTGCACTTTTGGTCAAGTAGACTTCCGGGTCAGGACACGAAGAGCGCCATCCATCCCCCCAAAGCCCCCAAATCCCAACCCCCACAAAGTCCCCAATTCCCAACCCCCACAAAGTCCCCAACTCCCAACCCCCCAAAGTCCCCAACTCCCAACCCCCACAAAGTCCCCAACTTCCAACCCCACAAAGTCCCCAACTCCCAATCCCCACAAAGTCCCTAACTCCCAAACCCCACAAAGTACCCAACTCCCAACCCCACAAAGTCCCAAACTTCCAATCTCCACAAAGTCCCCAACTCCTAACCCCCACAAAGTCCCCAACTCCCAACCCCCACAAAGTCCCCAACTCCCAACCCCCACAAAGTCCCCAACTCCCAACCCCCACAAAGTCCCCAACTCCCAACCCCCACAAAGTCCCCAACTCCCAACCCCCACAAAGTCCCCAACTCCCAACCCCCACAAAGTCCCCAACTCCCAACCCCCACAAAGTCCCCAACTCCCAACCCCCACAAAGTCCCCAACTCCCAACCCCCACAAAGTCCCCAACTCCCAACCCCCACAAAGTCCCCAACTCCCAACCCCCACAAAGTCCCCAACTCCCAACCCCCACAAAGTCCCCAACTCCCAACCCCCACAAAGTCCCCAACTCCCAACCCCCACAAAGTCCCCAACTCCCAACCCCCACAAAGTCCCCAACTCCCAACCCCCACAAAGTCCCCAACTCCCAACCCCCACAAAGTCCCCAACTCCCAACCCCCACAAAGTCCCCAACTCCCAACCCCCACAAAGTCCCCAACTCCCAACCCCCACAAAGTCCCCAACTCCCAACCCCCACAAAGTCCCCAACTCCCAACCCCCACAAAGTCCCCAACTCCCAACCCCCACAAAGTCCCCAACTCCCAACCCCCACAAAGTCCCCAACTCCCAACCCCCACAAAGTCCCCAACTCCCAACCCCCACAAAGTCCCCAACTCCCAACCCCCACAAAGTCCCCAACTCCCAACCCCCACAAAGTCCCCAACTCCCAACCCCCACAAAGTCCCCAACTCCCAACCCCCACAAAGTCCCCAACTCCCAACCCCCACAAAGTCCCCAACTCCCAACCCCCACAAAGTCCCCAACTCCCAACCCCCACAAAGTCCCCAACTCCCAACCCCCACAAAGTCCCCAACTCCCAACCCCCACAAAGTCCCCAACTCCCAACCCCCACAAAGTCCCCAACTCCCAACCCCCACAAAGTCCCCAACTCCCAACCCCCACAAAGTCCCCAACTCCCAACCCCCACAAAGTCCCCAACTCCCAACCCCCACAAAGTCCCCAACTCCTAACCCCCCAAAGACCCCAACTCCCAACCCCCCAAAGTCCCCAAGTCCCAATCCCCACAAAGTCCCCAATTCCCAATCCCCACAAAGTCCCCGACTCCCAACCCCCATAAAGTCCCCAACTCCCAACCCCCCAAAGTCCTCAACTCCCAACTCCCAAAGTCCCCGGCCCGGAAGAGTCCGCCGTGTACCATTTCTTAGGCGGACGGTAACGTCCTCGCGATCTCTGGGCCAAAGCTAGGGACCCACCCCTTCTAGGGGACCTCTTCCCTTACCGTTGGGTGAGGTCACAAGAACGGACCTCTTAGGGTTCCTGTTCCCTTGGACCGCCCGACGTCAGGTATCCCAGTGTCTCAGTCTGTACTAACTCGAGTGTGTGTTCGAGATACGTCCCCAGTCGGGTTGCCAAGGGGGTATCGGGAGAGACGGGACCGGAGTCTTTGTGGACTTTGTCCGTTCCCCTCCCCGACTAGACCACGACCCATAAAGACCAGACGGTCGGGTCGGGGACCAGTCCGCCACCAGCTCCGGGGTAGTGTCACACCACCCCCACCCTCCAACAGTCCTGGGGAGTCCTCCTGGGCCTCGGACACTCCGGGGTCACTCTTGGGGGTCCTGACCCCTCCCGAGTCGTGTAGGTACCCTGGTTCTGGGTCGTGCTCTCAGGACCAAGTCCGGTGTCCACCACGTCCTGGCCCCTCCCGGTCTCCAGTCTCCGCTCGTGACCTCCAGTGCACGAACGTCCAAGTCTCGGACGTCTCGAGTCCGTGGTCCCGGACCCATGGATGGACACACCCTTCGAAAGACGTATCAGCCCCCTCGTGCCGACCGTCCACCCCACCCCGCGACGTGCCCACTCGTGGTCGAGGGAAGGAGGGACGATCCTCCCCTTGTTCCTTCGCCCCGGCCGGAGACGTCTCACGGCCCGACCCGGTCCCCAGGTAGGTGGGGGGCGGGGGCGGTCGGGACGAGTCGACCGAACGTCCCGGGAGGGGCGTAGAGGTGGGATGTGCACATTCGGTGGGTCCCAGAAGGGGTCCCGGTCTCTGGTTCCTGTTGGGTCCACGAGTCGTCTTGTCACTTGTCGCCGACTCTTTTCATTTCGGTCGTTACTGGAAACAAACGGTCCGGTCGTTCAGGGTACCGTCTTTTTGGCCGAAGGTTGAGTGAGTCCTTTGCGACTGAACAGACTTACAAACGACTTGAAACTTCCCCCTCTGTGACCCGAGTGACCACGGTGCAAAGACGGCACACCGACCCAAGGCACGGCGACGAGTACGAGGCTTCGCACTGAACGACTCAAACCCACAACTCACTGAGCGAAGAGGACTGTAACAAGAGACCGAAGTCTGTTCGACTGTGTGCCCCCACCCTTTGGGTGAGCCCCCACCGACACGATCACCCTGGGGGTACCCTCTTCGTGGCGGGAAGGGCTCCGACTCGACCGGGGACGTCCCGCTGGAGTCTCCCCTACGCCCCACGGCACGGCTCGGAGTGCGGACGTCCCGACGACCCTTCAGGGGTGTGTAACGTCCTTGGTCCTCTGCAGGTCTCCTTCGTCTCGGAACTCCGAGTTTCTGCAGTAGAGGTTCCTCTGCACGCCCACGTCCCATCGCCCTGGCCGGTACGTGTGTGCACAGGTCATGACGCCGGACTTTCACGAGGTCGCCCGTGATCCCGAGGTCCTGCGTAGACGGATGATCGACGTTTGTACGCGGGAATTCGTGTGGAGAAGGACGTGGGACTCCGAGGCCCCTGGTGGAAAATGAAAGATAGTAATACGTAGCCCGTACTCTCCGTGATCGATTGCGAAGTCACCGGTAGCCTGACGTTATACACTTGTGTCGTTCAGTGGTACATTTGAAATTTGAATATGTTCACATATGCAGTTTGTATGCAGTTGTGTTTTTAGTATTCAAAAATTTTCGCCCCGTACATATACGGACGTAGTTCATTGTGTTTGTTTGTTTTCTGTTTCCTCCGTACGGTTCTCAATGCCTCTTTAAGTCTACAAAGGAGTCCGTCCTACCTTCGTTCGTGTCGACCCAAAGTCTTCGGGAGGACGCACCCCCGCTTCCACCTCTCTGCACCGAGGTCCCCGCTCACTGAGGTTCCAGTCCAACGTCCGCGGCCTTGAGCCTGCGAGGTGCGACCTGGCACACACACGCGTGCGTACGTGCGTGTGTGCACACACGCGCGTACGTACATACACAGAGACGTACACACACGTGTGCACACACGAACGTACACGCACGCGCACGTACACGTAGGCGCACGCACGTGTGCACACACACGCACGTACACACATACACACGTACGTGCGCGCGTGCCCGAGGTAGCCGTCTCGACGACTGGTACACATGTCACTCACTCCGGTGGGCCGCGTTGGCAGTGGCGCCCAGAGCCAACGTCTGGGGGAGTAAGGGGACGCAGTGGGAGGACAAACCAAAGGGCTCTCGGTCTCGCTTTCCGACGCACAAACCACATGGGTCGTGGTGAACCGAAGACCGATGGTTTATAAACTAACAAAGATAAGGTCGTGCTCAACCCGTTGTGAGTAAGTGTCTACGACAAAACGTCGTCTATTAATTTAGAGTTGTCTCTTTGTCTTGCCGGGAAGTCTGTTAGTGTCCCTACGAGCTTGTACCTTCGAAGGTGACAAGATAGCGACCTGCGTTTCACTGAACCCCCGGAGACTTGATTCTCCGTGTTGTCCGTCCACTCCCGAGCCCAAGACGTCTGAGACACCCGTTGTCGAAAGTCGAGGTCCCGTACCAGTAGTCGACCATGAAAGAAACTGAGTAGGGGAGGGAGCAGGTTCCCAGGCTCCTCACCCACCCGCACTCCGCACGGGAGTCCCCTGAGTGCAAGTAGAGTGCCACTGACGTGGGGACGGGTCGCGCCAGTGCCAAGCTACTCGGGCATGAGTGATTTCCTTGTCTCCCTTTCAGACGAATCTTCTGCATTCTCGTGAACGAGAATCAAAGACTAAATTTCGCTCTTTTTGCACTGCTCCGGGCCCGCGACCTAATCACGTCCACTGAAAGACTTCAGAGAGGAAGAGTAAGACATCCCCCGGTCGGTGAGACTAGTGTTCCGGTCCTGGGGGCTCCGACCCGAAGTCCAAACGACACGACTCCGGGGTAAACGACTTCCTTTACCCCGACGTAATTTCCCCAAGTCATCTGTCGACTATCAAAGTTATTCGGACGACCCGACGGGGTGTGTGTCTCGGTGCATTCCTTCTTCGTCTTTTACTCCGCTAGGCAGGACCCAGGACCCTACACCTTTGGGTCGAGCTGCGCCAGTCTCGGTCGAGTGGTACGTCGAGAGAGACCCACCCGGGGGATGGTTCCCGCAACAGACGTCGTCCTGGGTTTAGAGAAGTAAGTGAGGAAGGAACGTGTCCCTTAGGAAGACAGGTGTTCGTGTGCCTCGGATGTGAGAGAAGCTCCGTGAACCCAGGCAGACCACGTCTCGGTTCTGAAGTAGGGAGCACCTACGGTACGACATTAACCTCCCCGACCTCTTACTCGACACCGAAAGGCACGACCTGTGTCTTGGTCGTAGGCGATCTTACATAGTCTCGACCTCCTCGGGGTCCACCCGTCCACGCCCCTACTCCAAAAGTAGTCGTCCAGTCCCGGTCCGGAGTGTGAAACCTTCCACGACCTTAAAGTCGAAGTCAAAGAACTGGGGGGGAAGGAACGCTTAGTCCGTAATCTGGACAAACATGGGTGTCCGGGGAGACCCTCTCCGGCCGGGACAGAGTCCCGACCTCTCGACTGGCGACAGGAAGGAAGAGGGGGACCCCTCCTTTACCTAGATCTGAGCCTCGAAGGACCCTGGGCACAGTCGGACAGACGGCGACCGGAGCGTACGGACTCGGGAACGGGAGGACTACCCGGCTCACAGGAGCAGAAGTCGGGGGGTGCTCTCCGAGGGATTTTGGGGTGGAAGACTCTCCTCCGGGCCTTGGGGGGCGGCGGGGGTGCGGCTCCAGGGTCCGGAGGACTCAGGCCTCCCTCTACGTCTCGGGGACGAGGCGGGGCGGAAGGTGGGCGCGGAGGGTCTCTGGGAAGGACCCGGCGTCGCGCCCCGAGGAGGTGCTCCGACCGCCCAAAGGTCCCAGCCCGACACACCCGTCTGCCCGTCGGGGGTTCCGGTACGAACAAACCGGTAGCCAAGGGACCACCCAGACCGCAGGCGAGAGGATCCTCCTCTGAGACAAGACACCCAAGTCGTAGAGGGGTGTGTGCGGGGAGACGAGGTCCGCCCGTCCTCGACGACGTTGGGTCGCCCACCAAGAAGGCACAGGAAACGGGAAACGGGGGACTTTCACCAGGGGACTCCCGTCCCGGTACGACTCTGGGGTCCTGGGGCGCCGTATACTGCGTACAGGAGGTCCCTCGTCTGTGGGGGCCCACGTCTTTGCTCCGGGTCGTAGTGTTCTACCGAACCCGTGTGCCGGCCTGTACGGGTCTCCCGGAAACCCTCGCCTCCCAGTCGTACGCGGGCGACGTCCGTGGCACGTCGGGGGTCGAGAGGCCGGACCGCCGAGACCCGAGGAGAATGCATTGGAGGCTGTTGTCTTGTCGGTGATGGGTGCACCGACGCGCAACGAGGACGGCCGCTTCTTGGGTAATCCAACGGAAACTTTAGAGATAGGACGCAGATAGACGTAAGTAATCGTATAAAATACTAAATTTAGATTAATAGCCCCAAAAAGGTTCGCTACTTTGACTTTCACTAGGATCGACTCGTGAAATTGTCTCGGTCTTGTTTTCCGTCTCTTCACCTGCTTAAACTACTTTTCGAAAGAAGTGCGGCCTACGCTGGTTTGACTGCCTTCTAGTCTTTAAATCTCTGCTTCACTTCCGATGGTGGGGCAGCAGTAACTGCCCTTCGAAGGGGCTAGACGAGGCCCCAAAGGACTTTGGTAGGCTCTCTGCGGCACCCTGGTCTCTCCGTCGTACAATTTACGCCGGCAAAGAGGGTCTCTGTTTGGGGTGGAGGACTTGCACCGCAGAGGTCGTCTCTCAGCAATCTTCATGTGTAGGGACCCCGCAGAACCGCTTCCCCACACTCTGCAAGACGCGCTGGGTCCCCAGTCGACCGAACCACGGTCGGACTAGACACGGTGGTCGAGATCATCAGTCACCTGAGTAAAGGATCCCAACTTGACTTTTGCGGTCGAAATTCAGTGTCTTTACGTGAAAAGGTGTCGGACCTCCGGCCTTCGCGTTCCGCTCCCACAGTCGTCCCACCCGAGGGGCCCCCGACACTACCTCTGAGACGAGGACCCGGGGAGACCCCCCCCCCCACCGGGGTCTGTCGGGAGCGAGCGTCCACTGGTGGAAGACGGACGTAGAAGAGCAGCGGAGACAGACAGACAGGCTGAGAGGGAGAAGGATGNCTGAGTAAAGGATCCCAACTTGACTTTTGCGGTCGAAATTCAGTGTCTTTACGTGAAAAGGTGTCGGACCTCCGGCCTTCGCGTTCCGCTCCCACAGTCGTCCCACCCGAGGGGCCCCCGACACTACCTCTGAGACGAGGACCCGGGGAGACCCCCCCCCACCGGGGTCTGTCGGGAGCGAACGTCCACTGGTGGAAGACGGACGTAGAAGAGCAGCGGAGACAGACAGGCTGAGAGGGAGAAGGATGCCTGTGGCTAGTGCACCCGAATCCTGGCGGGGTTCCGGCGTAGACGTGAGTGACAGGAGGGTCTGGAGGAGGTCCGTGCGAGTGTGAGTGTTCGGGGCCCTCTGATCTCGAAGTCGTGTGGTCCCCTGTACCGAGTTCGGAGTCTGTGGTCCATTCGCGGGGTCTCGACCGACCACGCCAGTCGAGAGTGGGATTTCCAGATGAGTCCGCCGAAAGTGTTGGTCTGAGTTGCGTTGAGGAAGAGTCCTTCGAACCGGGTCTTCCATGCCGAAGGGTGTCCGCGGACTGGACTGGTAGGTCTGCCCTTCTCGGTGACCGACGGGACCTTCGCAGGTCCTTTCTTTTCGTTGTCGGGGTCCGGGTCTTTAGACCTCCTTTGCACTGGTGAGCTACAACCCGAGAAGGTCAATTATTTAGGAGGATAGAATTTTCACATTGTATACTTACTAGAATCTCGGGTAGTGACTACGACCCCTTCTAACTCCCGCCCTCCTCTTCCCTGCTGTCTCCTACTCTACCGACCTACCGTAGTGGCTGAGCTACCTGTGCTCAAGCCCGTTTGAGGCCCTCTACCACTTCCTGCCCCTTCGGACCGGACGACACCAGGTACCCCAGAGTCTCTCAGCCGGTTCTGTATCGTTCGCTTCTCGTTGTTATTTTCGTAATGTTGATAATTGCACACTCGCCGACTCGTTGTTGTCCGGTAGTGTGGCAGCGGTGTTCGACCATTTCTGAACCCGATTTGAGGCGCGGCCCCCGCACCCTCCTCATTCCCCTCCCCGTTCCTGTTAGTGTCTCACGTCCCAAGGCCTGCGCGCCGGAGGTCGTCTCGGACGGCTCACCCCGTGCCCGGGCCCCTCAGAGTCGGGACCGGGGGGAGTCGAGATGTGATCGCTGTGACGAGGCCGTCTCGACGGCTCAGCCCCTGCCCGGGCCCCTCAGAGTCGGGACCGGGNACCAGGTACCCCAGAGTCTCTCAGCCGGCTCTGTATCGTTCGCTTCTCGTTGTTATTTTAGTAATGTTGATAATTGCACACTCGCCGACTCGTTGTTGTCCGGTAGTGTGGCAGCGGTGTTCGACCATTTCTGAACCCGATTTGAGGCGCGGCCCCCGCACCCTCCTCATTCCCCTCCCCGTTCCTGTTAGTGTCTCACGTCCCAAGGTCTGCGCGCCGGAGGTCGTCTCGACGGCTCACCCCGTGCCCGGGCCCCTCAGAGTCGGGACCGGGGGAGTCGAGATGTGATCGCTGTGACGAGGCCGTCTCGGACGGCTCACCCCGTGCCCGGGCCCCTCAGAGTCGGGACCGGGGGGAGTCCAGATGTGATCGCTGTGACGAGGACGTCGTCGGGGGCGGGCGGAGGTCGTCGTCGGGGGCGGGCGGTCGCCGCGGGTGCACGACCCAGGACTAGACGTGACAGTCGTCGACTTTGTGGACGGGGGGGGTCCGGGGGGGCGGTCGGGACACGGTGCCTTAGTCTCTGGTACCTGGCCTTTGTGGAACATATACTACCTCGTAGACCTTGCGTTGAGACGTCTCTCCGCCAGGAGAAGGGTCCTCTCTTGATTCGATGATTACGGTTACTCGCGCGTCCGACACCTTTTCCGTATGGACAACCCTGGCTTGCGACTGGCCACCGATTTTGGGGAGTACAGGGTCCTCTTCCGGGCGTGGATTCTGTGACTTTCGGACGCCGGTCACTACAGAGACCCGCTTCGGAAGACCTGGGTGCAACGGGGCGACCGGACCACCTGCCGAGGTCTTCGAGGGAATGAACGACAGACCCCTGTACCGGACTCGGGGATTCTCGGGTACCCTGTTGTTCGGGACTCATCCCGACCCCCCCGACAGGTGGACGGGGTCCGGGGAGGTGTTCCGGTGTCCCGGGTGGGCCGAGAGACCAGTGAAGTAGGGGGGTCGTAGGACGGGTGTAGACGACGAGTGGGACCGAATGCGACGAGAGAGGAAAGTCGGAGGTCCTACGGGCCCCGGGGTACCGCGAGGACGTCCTTGAGGTGGACGGGTCGGGACCAAAGGTCACCGTGACGTACGTCTGCCCGGACGAGAGAGGGCCTCCTGTCCCGGCACACACAGGGGGCGGGGGGCGGCGGTGGGGTCGGGACCGTGACGTAGACCGAGGACCGACTGGAGGGGCTGGGGGGCGGTGCGCGCACGTGGTCGCCCTGGGTTCCCGTGGGTCCGGGCTCGGCCCGTGGTCGACGCCGGGGGACCTGGTCGTGCGGGAGGACCTCCGACTCTGCGGTGAGTCTTCGTCGGGCCGGGCGGCGGGAGGCCGCGGACCTTCCTCCCTCAGTGAGAGACGAGGATGAGACAGGGGTCTTCTTGTCTCCAGGGCCACTACCTCAGTCCTTCCCGTGAGGGGGGCGGGGGCCGAAGACAAAAATCGGGCGCGGACGGCCCTAGACTCCAAGGTACCACTACCCTCGGTATCTTTATCTCTGCCCTCTAGTCAACGGATGTTCCGAGACGTAAGACACGAGGCACGCATTCGCCGACGCTCGACCTCCGACGTGGACCTGGTGGGGGATTAAGTGGGAGACGAAAGAGTCTACGAGGACGTTTGTCTGTCGCGGGCCCCTAGCGTCGTCAAATGGATGGACTCGTAGCTACCTCCGCTGTCGTCGAGCGTCCGGGGGCCCCGTCTCCTTCTCCGTCCCCCTACTAATACGGGTAGTCAGTGGAGGACTTTTCGGGGTTCTAGGGGGGTCGGGGTTGTGAGTTCCGGCCAGATTTCGTCTGTCGCTGCAGATGTCTGTGTCCCAGTGGGGTGGTGGGTGTTCCAGTTCCCGTCTCTTGATTCGGGTCGAGAAATGTGTATTGGGTGAAATTAGTGTGACAAGACGACACAAAACGGAACTTTTGACCTGAGGGTTCTAAGTTTCGGATTCCTTCTTTTCATACCTCAATTCACTTTCGGCGAGTCAGCACAGACTGAGAAACCCTGGGTTCCCGGATTTGTCAGGTGTCCTAAGAGGTCCGGTTTTATCTCACCCATCGGAAAGGGAAGAGGTCCCCTAGGAGGGTTGGGTCCCTAACTTGGGTCCAGAGGACGCAACGCCTGTCTAAGAAATAGTCGACTCGGTGTACCCTTCTTTCTACATTATTTGTGATATTTACACTCTTGGCGAGTACTGTAACTACACCGACAAAACTCTCCGTCACCGAAACGCCCTGGGGAAAGTCCTCGAGTGTCATTTGGGTGCACCACCCATTATGATCGTAGAAAGGTCTCTACCTCCGGCAGAGTCCACCGGGTCGGGATTTCTTGGGTGGACGTTACGTCCTCCGCATCTTGGCCCAAACCAAGATACAACCCTTCGAGAGGACCTCTTCCCTTATCGATGGGTGACGAAGCAAGAACTGACCTCTCCGGGTACCTGTCTCCTCGGACCGCCCGATGTCAGGTCCCCAGCGTCTCTCAGCCCGCACTGACTCGCGCGTGTCTGGTGTCTACCTCTGTAGTCTCCGGCACTCCTCCCTCCTCTGACCTCCCGAAAGATCAGAAGTCTTCGTTGTCTTCGTCTCGGCGTGGGTACAGACGGGACGTGGAAGGTGGGGTTCCGGTCAGAGTTCGGGGTCTCGGAGACGAGGTCGCTCTCAGACTCAGGGTACCTTCCTCCCGTTCCACGGGACTCGACGTTTCAACAGGGACCTCGACCAGTCTACGTCCTGTCACCCCGAAACAGGGCGGTCCTGGGTCCGGAGGGGACCGCCAAGAGCGCACCATACAGAGGGGGACCTATCACCCCGAGGGGGATCTCACCCCCGAGGGGGATCTACCCGGAGTGGGACCTCCCAGAGGGAGACCTCCCACCCAGAGGGAGACCTCCCACCCAGAGGGGGACCACCCAGAGGGAGACCTCCCACCCAGAGTGGGACCACACAGAGGGGGACCTATCACCCCGAGGGGGATCTCACCCCCGAGGGGGATCTCACCCCCGAGGGGGATCTCACCCCCGAGGGGGATCTACCCGGAGTGGGACCTCCCAGAGGGAGACCTCCCACCCAGAAGGGACCACCCAGAGGGAGACCTCCCGCCCAGAGGGGACCACCCAGAGGGAGACCTCCCACCCAGAGGGAACCACCCAGAGGGAGGCCTCCCACCCAGAGGGGGACCTCCCACCCAGAGGGGGACCACCCAGAGGGAGGCCTCCCACCCAGAGGGGGCCTCCCACCCAGAGTGGGACCACACAGAGGGGTACCTATCACCCCGAGGGGGATCTCACCCCCCGAGGGGGATCTACCCGGAGTGGGACCTCCCACCCAGAGGGAGACCTCCCACCCAGAGGGAGACCTCCCACCCAGAGGGGACCACCCAGAGGGAGACCTCCCACCCAGAGGGGACCACCCAGAGGGAGACCTCCCACCCAGAGGGGGACCTCCCACCCAGAGTGGGACCACACAGAGGGGTACCTATCACCCCCGAGGGGGATCTCACCCCCCGAGGGGGATCTACCCGGAGTGGGACCTCCCAGAGGGAGACCTCCCACCCAGAGGGAGACCTCCCACCCAGAGGGAGACCTCCCACCCAGAGGGAGACCTCCCACCCAGAGTGGGACCACACAGAGGGGGACCTATCACCCCGAGGGGGATCTCACCCCCGAGGGGGATCTCACCCCCGAGGGGGATCTACCCGGAGTGGGACCTCCCAGAGGGAGACCTCCCACCCAGAGGGAGACCTCCCACCCAGAGGGGGACCACCCAGAGAGAGGCCTCCCACCCAGAGTGGGACCACACAGAGGGGGACCTATCACCCCGAGGGGGATCTCACCCCCGAGGGGGATCTCACCCCCGAGGGGGATCTACCCGGAGTGGGACCTCCCAGAGGGAGACCTCCCCCCCAGAAGGGACCACCCAGAGGGAGACCTCCCGCCCAGAGGGGACCACCCAGAGGGAGACCTCCCACCCAGAGGGAGACCTCCCACCCAGAGGGGACCACCCAGAGGAAGACCTCCCATCCAGAGGGGACCACCCAGAGGGAGACCTCCCACCCAGAGGGGGACCTCCCACCCAGAGTGGGACCACACAGAGGGGTACCTATCACCCCGAGGGGGATCTCACCCCCCGAGGGGGATCTACCCGGAGTGGGACCTCCCACCCAGAGGGAGACCTCCCACCCAGAGGGAGACCTCCCACCCAGAGGGGACCACCCAGAGGGAGACCTCCCACCCAGAGGGGACCACCCAGAGGGAGACCTCCCACCCAGAGGGGACCACCCAGAGGGAGGCCTCCCACCCAGAGGGGACCACCCAGAGGGAGGACTCCCACCCAGAGGGGGACCACCCAGAGGGAGGCCTCCCACCCAGAGGGGGCCTCCCACCCAGAGTGGGACCACACAGAGGGGTACCTATCACCCCGAGGGGGATCTCACCCCCCGAGAGGGATCTACCCGGAGTGGGACCTCCCACCCAGAGGGAGACCTCCCACCCAGAGGGAGACCTCCCACCCAGAGGGGACCACCCAGAGGGAGGTCTCCCACCCAGAGGGGGACCACCCAGAGGGGACCACCCAGAGTCACCGACGGGTCGACTCTTGCCCTGTTCGAGCGTGCGTCTGGAATCCTCGGGTCGGACCTTTCCTGAAAGAGACCCCAAACCCCCCGAGGGTGGCGGGTGCGAGCTTGAGGTCGTGACCGCGCCCTTCCCTTCCTCTGCGCCCCTCGTTTTACAAGAGGAACACGCTGAACAGCACACCTTGAAAGAAAGCCTTGTTTGTCAAGGTCGCCCGTGTCACCTGCGGCAGAGTGTGTCGTTTGTGTCGACAGACCCCTGTCTCCGGGACCCAGAAGACGCCAATGTCCGCGGGTCGTCCAACCCGGTGGTCCGGTGAGCACCCTCCGTGGAACAACATATCGGTTTGGACTAATAGCGTAAACGCTCGTGTTAGTTTACGGCATGAACCTGTGTTGGGTGAAAATGGAAGAAAAATTTTTGGGCACTTATCTTTATGGCTGCGCCAGTTAATAGTGGGTCCCTCGTCGGGGCGAGACGTCTAGCCGTCACGTCGGTGCAGGTCAGTAGGGCGTTGCACTGCCTGCTGCTGTCTATTTGTCGAGCTGTCTACGACGCACAATATTGTCGTAAACTCAGGTAGAAATGTGGTCATGGGTGAGGAGGCCCGAAGGACGGCGGGGAGTGGTGGGAGGCTTATCGGGCCCGCTCAGTACCTCTTTGTGGTCGCGGTGCGAGTCGCGGTGTGAGTCTTCGGGGGCCTACCTGCCCTGGGACCGGCCGGAAGGGGGCAGCCAGGTCCGAAGTAGAGTGACGGGGGTGGGGAATCTTTGTTCGTAGCAAAAGACCTTTCAGTAAGGTACAGGCACTGGATAAACTGTGAGCCTCAAGAACGCGTGTGACCCAGATGGTACTACAGTACATAAACCTCTGGTTTCCGTTCCTAGACTCAGACTGAATAAATCCTTTTACTGGAGGATTCGAGGTCAAAGGAGTAGATCTCCTTAGACGGAGTTTACTGTGTACTCCCTCCGAAGACTCGTTCAGCTGTCTACCTAGTCTCCCTTGTCCGTAGTCGCCTCGTTACCTGTCCTACTCTTTGACTGGACCACTTGGTGACAAGTGACACTCAGTCAAGAGCAGGGTCTATTTGCACAAGACGAGTCACTGGTCTATTATTTTATTACATTTGTCTACAACCCGGAGGGCCCACCGAGTCCCCCATTTCTCAGGTGGGAGTTACGTCCTCTGTGTCCTCTACGCCCAAGTTAGGGACCCGGCCCTCCTAGGGGGCCTCCCCCTTTACCGTTGGTGAGGTACAAGAACGGACCTCTTAAGGTACCTGTCTCCTCGGACCAGTGTTTGTCAGTGTGAACGGACTTCACTGACTTGTACGCGTGCGCGCGCGCGTGTGTGTGTGTGTGTGTGCGATTGACACTTCTACCTTTTGGTCTTAGACGGTCTTTGGACTCAACATTCCAGATGTGTGATCCCCATATAGACGCTGTGGAACGTAACCTCCTCCAAAGGGTTGACCTGCGACTGGAGACTCGAGAGGACGGGTACTCCCCGGAAGCCCTTACCTTCTGCTTAAACAGGTGGGTCGTTTAAGCCGTTCACAAGACCCAATGACCTTTCTTCGTCACATGGAGGTAAAATTACTGACGCGTTGTATCCGGAAATAGGGTGACGAAAATTTGAGGTGCCTCAGAAAGGTCTTTTGGTACGAACAAAGATTCCATACCCGTTGTCCCCGGACACCTTTACGAATCCCGAGTACCGCCTCCCAAGTCTCTCCCGACTTGCAAACCTTTTGCTACGGACCTACTCACTCTCTCCTTTACCCTAAGGTGCGGGCCCCTCCTCCGCCGGCCCTGCACTAAGAACCAGAGGCGTAGAGTAGGCACGGGACATGACTTGCTACCGACGGACCTCCGGGGGAACCGGGCACCCCAGTCTCATCCCGGAGTCTGCTACGAGCCCTACTTGGTCGGGGAGGGGTCGTGGCACTCCGCACTCCTGTCACTGGAGTAAGCGACCAATGACAGGCGAAGACCCGGGGCGCCACGGGTTTAGTCCCGTAACAGGGCACCCGCGAGACTTAGAGAAGACCGGTCTCACTGACAAACTCCAACAGATACTTCTCATAGATACTTTACGAATCTTGACTTTAATTTATACTTCTCTCGGAAAGTATTCTTCTATCTAACAGTAGGTGGAGCCCATTAAATTCACTCTGCCATAGACGTCCGTCCCCGTTCTACCACTGGAGACGTCCGCCCCTGCTCCGCCACTGGAGGACTCAGGGAAGGTTGGGTTCTAAGGTAGTAGTAAATATATGCAAGGTTTGGTTTTCGTTATAAGGTACAGGCTCGGTTGAGGATCTTATAGAATCCTGTTTTAGACTCGTTTTATGGGAGTCTTAGGAGAAATAGGGCGCAGGAGGAAAAAATTAAAGATTGTTGGCTCCGTAATGTCAGTGGGGTCTCTTTCCGGACGTTCCGTGTTCTACCGTAGAACCACCTGCGTCACAAGGACTGTGGGTCGTAGTCGAGAGGACTGTACTGCGAAAAAATAACATCGTTTTATATACATTGTATTTTCTATACATTACATTTTCTATTTGGCAGTGGTGGTAAAGACTCCCGTGTCGAGTCTCCGTCACTCGTGTGACTAACGGCACGTCGGCGGTGGTCGTAGTGGAGGTCTTGGAAAGGCAGAAGGGTGCGACTTCCCGACGGAGCTCTGGGAGGGACGGGGACTAGTGGTGCCCGGACGAAAGGCAGGTGCTTAGACCGTCCACGAGGGACCGTCACCTCAGTGTGCTGTGAGCAGAAAGACACGGACCGAACAGAGAGGCTCGTAGGGTAGAAGTTCCCAGTAGGTACACCATCGTGCACAACCTTAAAATGAGGGAACGTGCCGACCTGTGACATACATACCTGTAAGGTGAAGAACAACTAAACAGGGAGATAAGTACCTGTGAACCCAAAAAAGGGTAGAAAACCGGAGACACTTGTTACGGGGGTCCCTGTGACCACATAGTTGTAAGCAAACGTTGATATTAAAGAAAAGCCATGTCCGTGCACAACCTCTATTAAACCCAAGTCAAGGTCTGCTGATTTATTCAGTTTATGGTGACCTTTTGTTCAATGTTCTCAAAAAAACAAACAAACAAAAGGGGACTTATGTTTTTACTACAATTGTGACGTGGTATCAGATAATTCACATGTTATCGTAATTCAGATTTCTCGTCACGGGGCTGGAATTAAATTTTATGAAATAACGATTTCTTACGATTGGTAGTTACGTCCCAGCGGTGTTTGGAAGTTAAACATTTTTGTGTCATACACGTTTCCGCTTGGTTTCCTTCCGGTGTTTTGCGACGCAGGACCAGTGATCGGGAATGGGCTATGGGCTGAACGTTCGGAAAGGAGGGTAGGACACCCGGCGGAAAAGTGAGGCCCTTTCACTCAGGAAGTGCGTGTGTTCGAAAAGTGAAACCACTTCCGGGGGAAACAACTGACGTTTAATGCTATAAAATGCTCATCCTACACCGACTCAGAGGACGCCCCAAGGGACTCGCCAAAGTTCACTACCCGTCGACTCTTAGAGCTCTCTGTGTCCCACTCACGAGACGGTCGGTCTCCGGGCGGGCGAAGGAACGACCAGGTCATCCCGGGATGTCTCAGGTGCGTCTCCCGGAAACCGCCCCACCCTACGACCGCCCGTGCCCTCGGTACGGGGACACGACCCGGACGAGTGGACGACGGTAGGCGTCGGGGAGGTCGTCACCCGTAGGGGCACTCACACGCAAGTCTTGGGAAGGGGGAGAGGACGGGCGAGCGGCGGGACCCGGTGTAGTCCCGACGGATTCGCGGGTCGAGTGTCCCGACGTGGGGTCTATCAGAAAGACACTTGCGTAAGCCGTTTGTTTGGCGTTCCGTGGCAGAAATATAGTCCCAAAGCTGGTCACCTCCTTTCTCGGGTCCTCTCGTTAGGGTCTTTCCTGGGGGAAGGATTCGGAAGGGGGTGTCCCTAGCACAGGAGGAGCGGGGCATAGAGGTTAGTCCTCCTAAAGACTCGACTACCTCCTTTCCGCGAACGTCACAACTAAAGTCCTACACGGTGGGCGGGTAAACCAGTAATAGTCGCAAAAGGTGTCGTAAGTCACATTTTGGGTCCCTTTTACGGCGCAAGACATTTCGTCTCGTATAAGACACGAACGGGGAGATTCTTGTTGTCTTTATTTTGTCGTTCTTTTCCCCGTCTTCTTAGGGACAAGTGACCCTGGTGGGTCCCGGAGGGTCCACCGAGTCACCATGTCTTAGACGGACAGTTGTGTCCTCTGGACCCAAACTACGGACCCAGGTCTTCTAGGAGACCTCTTCCTTTACCGTTGGGTGAGGTCACAAGAATGGACCCCTTACGGTACCTGTCCCCTCGGACCGCCCGATGTCAGGTGCCCCAGAGTATGTCAGCCTGTGCTGACTCCCTGAGTCATACGTGTGTACCCCGGTAGGATAGTTTCGTCTACTTAAGTGGGGTGCGCGCGGGTCTCCTTTGTCTGCGTGTGGGTCGTCTACATGTTTACAGTCCTCTCCTCCTTCGACCGCGGCCGTGCACGACCCGTCTCCCCGGTCACAGGAGACCCCTGTTCTCTTGTCCCGAGAGGACTCGGACGCACAATCTGTCTTACTTGACTGGCAGTAAGGCGTGCCTTTAGATTACTTTCGGGTTGCCGTTCTCCTGGGCTCCGGGCCGCGTGGTGCCTGTATCCGGTCGGTACTTATTCTAGTGGGACCCCCGCCCCTAAGATCGGGGCACTCCCATTCGGTCCCCCCCGCCCCCCGGTTCCCTTTCGACACGTCACGTGTCTCGTGTTCTTAGGTCTCCTCGTCCTGGTGTCAGTAGAGGGTCCCCGTGGGCAGAGGGAAGACGTTTGCTGGTCGCGCGTCGTGGGGAAGGGTCACTTCTGTGGAAGAGCGGTCTCCCGACCCTGTGGAACCGCGGGCAGCTGTGGAGCGGGGCGGGACCACGGAAGTGGGTGGTGGAGACGACTCCGGCCCGGTGGAGGAAGTCTGGGACCGTGTCGGGGAACCAGTATGCAAGAACCTTCCCTAGTGCGGCCCTCGAAGGAGCTCCCACGACCAGGGCCGGCGCGGAGTGGCGAGCGCCCCCGAGTCGCCCGCGACCACCTCATTCACTTCTAGTTCCCCCAGGCGCACGCGCCGTAGGTAGGGTGTGACATAAGACCCAGAGCCTTGGAAACCCCCTGCTGAAGTACGAGTGCCGGTACTTCGGTTCGTTTCCTGTTCGCCGGGACCTTTTCAAGTTCCTGTTAATGACCACTTACCTTCAATCGAAAGAGATCTGGCAAGATAACGTCTCCCGTTCTCCTGTCCCACTAGACAAAAGAGCAAAATCACTTCTACGTCTTTATGACGTGAATCTCCCTCGGTCTCTCTCAGTCACTTAGAGTGTGTGAGTGTGTGCGTCGAAAAACCAGTGTTCCTGTCGACGTCCCCTGTGTCTCACACCCCAGAACACCCCGTAGTGACAGTCCCACACCTACCAGAAATTTGAATCGAGTTCCACCCTTTACAGCGGACCAGGAGGACTTTTCTACATGGACCTCTCAGGGATCGGGACCGGGCCTTCCTCTCAGTCTCCGTCCGAGGATACCCCTGCCAGCCGAGGGAAACGGTCCCCGTGGTGGGAACCTGCACAGAGATCCGGCACGGACTCGAGACTGTCTCCAGTCCGGTTGATCGTTCCAGAGTCCATCACAGGACCGAGGGCCCCCACCTACATCGTCCCCGCCCCGTCCTCGTCTCCCTCCCCGACGGTCGACAGGACGAAGGGGGTGTGTGCCCCCGGTGACCCTCGACAACCCGACCGACACGTCTCCCACAGGTGGGTCTCTGTCGCGACGCGACACCTTCTCAACCTTCGTGACCCTTCAAGACGACCCCCGACTGGGGTGGTCGGAGAAGTGGAGGAGACGGGAGAAGGTTGGGGTCGTCCAGTGACTAAAGAGTCGACTACTTACGACTCACAGGTGAACCGGACAGGAGTTTCTTGACGTCCTTTTGGAGGTCCTGTGGTAGTCCTTTTTTTTTTTAGTGTTTTAATTAAACTTGGAGTCCCCGAAGGGCAATCGAGTCACTATTTCTCGCGTCCTCTGCCCCTCGAAACTAGGAGCCCAGTCCTCCTAGGGGACTTCTTCCCTTACCTTCGGGTACGATCATGACAGTGGACCCTTTAGAGTCCCTGTCTCCTCGGACCCACCCGATGTCAGGTGCCCCCAACGTTTCTCGACCTGTGTTGACTCGTTCACTCGTGTTCGTGTCTAAACCTAGATTGTTGGACACGACCCTTAAAACCTTTTAACTCTCCTATTTTTCAAGATCTTTGAGATCTTAGATAGAAACATGTATAATGAAGTAAGGAGACCACGGACCTACGAGCCTCATACAGGTCGGGGTAGACCCCGACGACTCTCTTCGTCCCACCGGGAGAGCTGGACTAGGGAGACGGTAGACTTCTGGGAGTCCCTTGGCCCGCACTCGCAGACTCTTCGTGGCGAGGTCGTGTCCGTCCTCCGCACTGTACAAAGCGGTCTCAGGCGCTCCGGTCCTTCTGTCAGACTCCTTTGTGTTCTACAAGTCGAGGAGTCGACCACGGGTGTCTCCTCTTTTATTCTCTGCGGGCCTTTGTTGCCGGACAACCGGAGACCTTACAGGCGCGCGAATCTCTCCTGACATCCAACCTTGTCTCTCTCTCTCAGGAACCTCGCCGGAGCAGACTTTATACTTCTACAGATTACCTCAGGTAAGGAAAGTCTCTACCCTCGGTCAAGTTCGACAAGGTTGTTTGCATTGATGAAGACCCCCGTTATTACTTTAATTCCGACAACCGAGAAGTCCGTCCTTCCTCTCCTACTCTACGGTTTTGTGCCACGAAAACACTCCCCCGTCTCCAGTTACGGGCTGTCGTCGGCACGTTTTCCGTCCTTTGCGACGTTACCTGCCGACCCGACCCCTATCCTTTCCTACCTTTTCTCGTACGCAGTGGTTTGACCCTTCTGGTATAGTCTGACCGAAATAAAGACAAAGATCTCTTGGGTCATTATGGTCCAAGGTTAATTGTCAGGGAAACCGTCCGAATCCATTCGTGGTCGTCGGTTTGTCTCTTTAGTTTTGGTAAAAAGAAGAGCAACCTCAGCAAAAACTCCGTGTAAAAACCCTTCTCACTGTTCCTCCGACGACCCCACAGACAAGACACCTACCTATTTTCGTTTATTGTCGGTAACCAAATCTTCTCCCGAGGAATGTCTCCTTCCGTACCACTGGTCGTGTCTAATGTTTGTTGCCTAAGAACGTCCTAAGCTAACGTCCAAGGGTCGAAACCGAAGTGGAACCTAGGTGGACAGCTCGAAAGGTTTTCGGGCTTCCGACCCAGAGTACGGATATTTAGACCTACTTTGACTAGACGTCGGTTCCGACGGTCGGTGACCGCACACCTGTAGGGGTCTAAGTCACGCGGACCTGGGTGGACGTCCACGACGAGTTTCCTCCTAGGACCTCTAAACCCAAAGGTTGGGGTCCTGACACCTCAACCTCCCTTGCAGAGGGGGAGGGACTGTTACTCTCAGTCGGATTGAGGTTTCAGTGGGGAAACGTGCTTGGACGGTCCTTCGACCGCAGTGTCTCGTTCGGTGACAGGGTTCCGACCTCCTCTGGGTCGTGAGTCCCTCTCTGCTCTACGGACACACCCCGGCGGAACCCCCCTGTCCTGTTCTGCGTCAGTCCTCCTTGAGTCGGTCCCCCCGGTTCCCCGACCGCCTCCAGTCGCACTCGACCCCGACGTCCGCAGTTCCTCCGGTGTGGTGGAGTGTCCAAGAGAGAGAGGAGTCAGTTGGTCTGTGAACGCCTTTTCCAGTCGCTCTCGGGGTCTTAATCGGGAAGGTCACTTCTGGATCCCTCCTTTCGTCGTCCGTGATCCCTCGTTCCCGGTCTTCGGGTGGACTCAGAGGGGAGGTGCAGGGAGCCCCTGTGTCATTGTGACCAATGCTTCAGAGTTCTCGCTTACTGTCTGTACTTTGGTGTATAGACTATTCGTGTCTTTGGTGATTCGTCCTACTTACACTTCGGTTTCTTTTCGTCAGTGAATCCTGTAGTATGATCTGGTGACGGGTGGCCTCCGCCTGCAGGGCTCCCCTCACCCTCCCTCTCCAAGACACGTGTGTTTCGATCCCTCGGCCCTCTGCCACCCTAGTGTGGAGTTTTGACGCCCTCCTCCCTTCTGCCGGTTGGGACTTGAGGTGTGGGTCTCTCTAGTACAAAGTTTTACTTTCTTCTGTGTTCGGTAAGAGTCCTTTCTTGATTTTGACTACCCTGAGCCACGGTCGTCTACATAAGGTTGTCACTTTTGCTATTTCGTCCTGGTCTGTTCTAGACCTAGACGCGCTTCTTCACCTTTGCGAGACCTCGTTGTCCGTGTTTCCCTTTGACTTTAAGTAGTTAGGCCACCTGTACTCGAACTCGTTTGTCACTCTCTACCACTCCCCGTCCCTTCGGACCGCACGACGCCAGGTGCCCGAGAGTCTCAGTCTGTGCTGAACCACCGACCCGTTGTCGTCGATTGTGCAAGCGAAAATTGTAGGAGACTTTACACTCGAAACCTCAGACCTCACCTCCGCCCTCTCCACGGAGGCCGACCAGTTTAGACTGGGGGAAGACAGATACAAAATGATCTTTCGTCGGTTTGCGTAAGTAGACGTACGGTAGGTCCGTCCAAAAGAACGACACCAACCTCTTGACTCGTCTAAGTCATCCTTCCTACCTCGGCCATTTCGGAATTTATGAATCATAGACCCGGAAATTTCTTTTGGAAACGACTGGGGCCCACATTTCCTTTTGACCATCGTAACACGGAACACACATATCGCGGACATTTTCGCCTCGAATACTGCTTTTCGCGTGTCTTCTCTCTCCTCGACCATTATGTGGCTACACTCCCGGAGTGTACGGTGTTTTTACCCGTGTTTCAGTAAAGTCGTATCTGAGTTAAGGATTTGTGTATGAACTATAAATGTATGTATAAAATCTGACACCCCATTGAGCATTTTAACAAGAGTTCTCTATATTTGATAACCCCCGAAGGGCCCACCGAGTCGACCGTTTCTTAGGTGGACGTTCCTTCCTCTGGGACCGAGCTAAAGACCCAGCCCTTCTAGGGGACCTCTTCCCTTACCGAGGGGTGGGGTCATAAGAACCCGAAGGGAACACCGAGTCTACCATTTCTTAGGTGGACGTTACGTCCTCTGGTCCCAAGGTAGGGACCCAACCCTTCTAGGGGACCTCTTCCCTTGCCGAGGGGTGGGGTCATGAGACCGGACCTCTTACGGTACCTGACACATCAAGTACCCCAGCGTTTCTCAGCCTGTGCTGACTCGCTGAAAGTGAAAGTGAAATATTTGACAACCAGTTCTGTCCTCTAATTTACCTGAGTACGTTTTACGGGTTTATTGGGTTCTCTTACGTCCTGTCCTTCTTTTTCTTTCTGTATGTCTATATTTTTGTATCTTTCGTCGCTTGTCTTGGGTCACCGTACATTCGTATTATTATTGGTGTGTCGACGAGTCCCAGGTAGGGTCCTTAAGTTCCTATCACGTTGTGAGTTTTCATTTGAGTGTTTCCAAGGGTATAATTCCGTGATTTTGTCTTTAAGATACTAGCAGAATTATCTACGGTTTTTTCGTAGAGGTGTTTTTGAGGATTTTAATCATTCACCTATCTCGTTCCAGGGGTCTACGTCACGGAAGGGCATATGGTCGACTCCTCATGCCTGGGACCGGGGTTTGGATGCGCATTAGAGACACATTAGAGCGTCGGGGCTGGTGTCGTTAGTGTTTCTACGGTGACCCGTCTGAAACGTCCCCGGCACGGGAGGTGGGGTGTGGACCCTGTGTCGGTCCGTGGTGGCAGAGATTCCCCTCAACGTGGTGCCGGAGTCCGGGGACGCACAGGTGCAAGGGTCCTACCTGTAGGGACAAACCCCCGGACAGATGGACCCCGGAAGGAGTCCACGACGACAACTCTAGAGGAACGACCCTCCTCCCCTCTGAGAGATTCTGTCGAAACGAGACTGAGTCATGGGTCACGAAATTTTAAGGATCCGGTAGGGGTTCGACGGAGGACGTTCGGGACCCAGGTTTTTGTGTACCCTCGAAAGCAAACCCCGACGGAGTCGTCACTCTACTGGACTGCGGGCGAGACCAGGTGGTCTGGGGTCGACGACGGTTGGATGCCCGTCCTACCTCACACCCGTGACCCCGGAGTAGACCGGGTCGGAGGACGAGGGGGAAGTGCCATCCACTGTCCTCCAACCGACATCGAATAAAAGAATTAGTCGACAAGACTGTAGACCGCCGAGTCGGAAGTCGGGTCGACTCGAGAACTTATACTTGTTAATCTTAAACTTTAACTTCTTTATTATGGTTCGGTATTTCATGAATTCGTGCTTCGATTGTTTCATACACGTCCCAGACGTATGCTATTTGTCGTTTTACGGTCGACTTCTCTAGCCCTTCCAAATTTATTTCCCTCTCTGCAGGACACACGCACTGTGTCTTCCGAGTGACAACGGCTCTACAGGCAGGAGATCCTACACTAGATATCAGTAGAGTTAGTTTCGGAGTGGTCCCGAAAGACGTCTGCAAATGTTCGGCTGAGATTTAAAGACGTCTTCCGGTTCCTGGATCTTAACGGTTCTGCCACGGCTGACCTTCGGAAGCGCCACGAGGTCGCGTGCGTGCACTAGGACTGTCACCGCTTGCTCTTGCCTCTGCCTCTAGCTGTCCGGTGCTACTTCGAGTCTTTAGCTGGGTGTTTTGGTCTCGGTTGACTGCACCCCGTTTTGCCGTCGTAACTAAGTTACCTCTTTCCCGAAAAATTTTCGATCTTTGTAGTATACGACGACGACGACGACGACTCAGCGAAGTCAGCACAGGCTGAGACACGCTGGGGTATCTGCCGTCGGGCGGTCCGAGGGGGCAGGGACCCTAAGAGGTCCGCCCTTGTGACCTCACCCCACGGCAAAGGAAGAGGTTACGTACTTTCACTTTTCACTTTCACTTCAGCGAGTCAGTACAGGTTGAGAATCGCTGGGGTACCTGACGTCGGATTGTCCGAGCAGACAGGTACCCTAAAAGGTCCGTTCTCATGACCTCACCCCACGGTAACGGAAGAGGCTCTAGATGCATTTACTTATTTATTTATTCGGAACTGTGTATGAAGTGGGAAATAGGTTTTTAAGTTAAGTTTCGTCGAGTATACGAATTTATATTTTATGTTTCAATATTTTGAAAGTACTTTTTTTTTTTGGACGAACTGCGACCCAAACCACTACGCGGACTTGAACAAGCCCTCGAGCCGGGACAGACTGAGAGACTGAGGTACCTACCGTTACACGGTCCGAACGAACGTAAAGTGGTAGAAGACCCCAAACGAGTCTGAGGATGGGTGACTCACACTAAGATCTATACTGTAGTTTTTGTACCAAGTTTTTTAAAACTATTTAAAATGAAATAGTTTCATTTTTGGAACAGAAGATACTTTTTATGACAATCTCCCTACTTTCCGGTGTCTCGACCATCTTTTGTGAACACTTAGTCACAGACTGGGGTTTTTTGGAGGACAGATCTGATACATTTCTCGTAAATTTTGAGTTGTTGTTTTTCCTCGTGGTGTTGTTTTTCGCTGTTCTAGGGGCTAGTCTGTGAAGTGGCTTCTTCTATATAACTGCCGGGTGTCCGAAACCGAATACTTTTCCACGAGTTGTAGTGCTCAGTAATTCCTTTACTTTTAAGTTTGGTGCTGTTCTATGGTCGGTAGTGTGCGGTTAATCTTCCCAATTTTAATTTTTGTTTACTTATTGTAAAAATTTTCCTCGTTATGGTTTACAACCGTTTCTACGTCTCTTTGTCCAGGGGGCCAAATAATGACTACCCTTGTGCAGGTCTGTGAAAGATTTTTGTCACCACTAAAGGGTTCCTCAATTTGGGGTGGTTGGGGTACGCACGTGCGACAGCGAAGTCGGTGCAGACTGAGAAACGTTAGTCTACATGATATTTCATGCATATGATTTAAATCATGATTATTACATGATTTACCTGACATCGGGTGGACCGAGGAGACAGGTACCCTAAGAGGTCCGTTCTAATGACCTGACCTAGCGACAAACGAAGAGACCCCCTAGAGAGACTGGGTCCCTGACTTGGGTGCGAGATCCAGAGGACGAGCCGTCCGTCCAAGGAGCGGTGACCACGTTCGACCATTCGGGACACAAGAGTGAGAGTCGTTCTTTTATTTGTTTTTTGGGGTTGGGGGGTGTCGACACGCACTCATATCGTCGAAACGTCCTTACGAGTCTCGTCGTTGTCATTCCCAGTTTGCCGGTAGCTAGGTACGACGTTTGCCTGTCTCGAACTCAGTTAAAAGTGGTTCAATTTCTGCAGGTAGAGTTTTCCGATGACACGACACATTGACGATGGTCTCTGAGGTTTTCTCCGTTTTGTCTTCACCCTTGTCGACCGGTCCAACGGCTCTGGCCGGACCGGTCCTCCCTCCGACCCCGTCCAAGGGAATCGCGAGAGCGACCCGACCGCCACGTGGGGGATCCCCTCTGGGGGCGGGGTCCGGTCGCCCCCAGAACGGGACCTTCGAGACCGTGGACCCGTTCCGACGACAGTCAAGAACCGTTTCGTGGCTAGTTTTCCGAGGACAGAATAAAAAATAGTCTTGTTTATGGGTGAGACCCCATTAGAACGGTCGTTTTGATACTGGAGTCTAACAGTTTTCGAATATAAAATGGTTGCAACAGAATTGTGTCCGACTAATAAACGGAGACGTGCGATTAGAAATTAATAAGTGGTCCGAACAAGAAGAAGTTATTTTACCGTGGTAAAGTTCTTCGCTTCTCTACATGGTACCGCGAGGCAGCAATTCCCATAACCTTCGATTTACTCCCTTTGTTGACAAGAAGGACTGATTGAGAGTGAATAGAAGGTTCTAAGTTAGTTTACCAGTGAAAAAGTGAAAATACAAACATTTATGTGAGATAAAATAACATCTTAAAATGAGTATTAATGTCCCGGACCCGTAATGCTATATTTGCATGGGTGACGATGTTTCCACTAGACTAATTATATAAAAAATTTTTTAGGTCGAAAACCTCCGATTTAATTACTCCCTTTTTTGAAGAAGGACTGATTAAGAGCGAATAGAAAGTCACAAGGTTAATGGCGAAGAAAAGCCGACTCCAAAGACTGACGGGTCCAGTTAGGTCCCCAGAATCGAGGTCCCCAGGTGTCGGGGAGAGGGACGGGGTCTTTATGACCGGTACAAACACACATTGACAAGTGACTAGTGGAAAGGAGGGTGCCCCATTCGAGGTGTCTCCATCCCTGGTGGGGAGGGTTCCGGACCTGGTACCACTCGGTTAGTCTCACTCAAATCCAGTTCTCTCAGGTTTCAGACCCGGACGGAGAGTAGGTGTTCCACGGGTACGTCGGGTCGTCTCCCAGGAACTCACGGACAGCCGACTTTCCTGGGTACTCACCACTCCTACCTCTCCGCTTACCTGTGTATTTATTTTCAGTCACGTGTATGGCACGAGGAGACTCTTCTGGGATTGGGATTGGGCAGATTAGCTTTGAGATTAGACAGACTAAGACGACGGGAGAGGGTGGACGACGGACAGACTGCCGGGGTGGACCTCAATGTGCCCCTACACGGGTCTATCTGGTTTCGCAAGTGGAACACTGACTCTCTTCCTTTGCCGTTGGGTGAGGTCTTTAGAACAGACCTTTTAGGGTACCTGTCTCCTCGGACCGCCCGATGTCAGGAACCCCAACGTTTCTCAGCCTGTGCCGACTCAGTGACTCGTACGTACCTTAACAGGTCGTCTTTTTAGACGGGGTTCGAGGACAGGATTCTTCTCTTCATTATTTTGTCTGGAGTAATTTGTTTCTTGTCGACGCATGCCTCAGTAATTTATTTGCCAATTCTCAAGACCTGGAAATCAAGGTGTCTTTACATCGGTTGGGCTTGGTCCTTCCTGTCCACCCAAAAGCGTTGTACGAAGAGTCTGTGAAAGGCACCTTCCCTCCACGTCTTAAGGTCCACGGGGACCAGAGTCCCGTGTTGGACGAGTGGGGCTCGAGGTCCACTCTGTGACCGAAACTTCCGACGGGCGTACCAATGACCCGAAATTGACACCCTCATACACTAGTGAGTCTAAGGTTAGGCTAAGGTCACGTACACTCATAAGAATGTTTGAGTTGGTAGTTTACTGTGCGATCTGGAAAGGTTGCGTAGTTTACTGTGCGCTAAAACGACTCTACAGGGTCCTGACACTGACGGACCGCGGCCCTCGGGTGGGGAGGGAGGAGTGAGTTGACGTGGTCGCAGTCGTCCTTTCGTACCGGCGTCGATGGGTCGTCGACCTACTACACTTACTTATTGTATCTACGCCCAATAACAGTAGGAGCTCCTTTAGAACACAACGGGGTAAGTTTTCCCTCTTTTTATGCACTTTTCATACTTTCACTCTGCGTCGTCTACAATAGGGCCTCAACAGTTAGAGCAGATGCGTCCACGATTACACAATATTAATAGGGAAGACCGTCAACTACAAATCCTCGGACCAAGGGTGGATCAGTTAGTGCCGACGCTAACAATTCGATGAGTGTAGCGATTATGCGACCCATTATTGGTCTATCCCAAATTATAAACTGTAAACGGCAGTTAAAGGAAAGAAGGCTGCACGCAGAGGAGATGTGGTCGCAGACATGTAACCCGAGAGAGGACGGAAGACGTATTTTACGAGTCTTCACGTCCCTTCTCTTCCCTCTACTTAACTTTGTCTATCGACACACGGAGACGGAGCTAAACGGCAGGACTTAGAGGACCGTTCCTCGCCCGGGACGAGGTGACCTCTACTGGGTCCCCGCAGCTGTCGTGCACGATGCTCCTAATAAAATTTTCTAAAAGAGCTCAAGGGAGTGGCCCCCCCTCCCTAGTGGAAATAAAAACTGGGTGTCTGCCCCACCGGTCCCACGCCTTCCAAGTGTTACCGGACAGTCCGTTCTCCCGGCCGGTCCGCTGTCAAACGTCCGTCGCCGGTGGTCCAAAGGAGGGGTCGTAGAGGGAAGAGGTGTGCCCGAAGTGCACAGTTAGGTCTCGCAAATGTACGCCGACTCCCGTGGGGCCATTCCAGCTGTAGCGGAGAGTCGAGGGATGGTTGGAAAGGGGTAGTACGAAACAGAACTTCGGGACGGGAAGAGGTGACGAGACTTGTGGCGAACGCCCCTTCGGTTGTAAATCACCGTGAAAAAGGACTCCTACTCACTACGATTACCATTTCTTAGACGGACGGTCGCATCCTCTGTGTCCCTACGCCCGAGGTAAGGACCCAACCCTTCCAGGGGACCTGCTCCTCTGCCGTTGGGTGAGGTCATAAGAACGGACCCTTTCGGGTACCTGTCTCCTGGACTACCCGATGGTAGGTACCCCAACGTCTCTCAGCCTGTACCGACTTCACTGGATCGGGTGTCCGTGGGATGGATATCAAACGTGTCACTAAGTTCTGGACTCAGCCCTTCTAGGGGACCTCTTCCCTTACCGTTGAGTGACGTCACGAGAACGGGCCCCTTAGGGTACCTGTCTCCTCGGACCACCCGATGTCGGGTACACGAGCGTCTCTCGACCTGTGCTGACTCGCAGACTCGTGTCGGAGAAAGGACTCCTGCTTAGGTGACTAAGGAGGTTCCTGACATGTCGAAAGGTCCCACAAATGACAAACACGGGTAAACAGTCTACCCACCCATAACTTCTAAAACAAAGTTTAATTAAATTGCCTTTCATTTATAGGTGTTGGGAAGTCCATACGAGGGGATCATTCATTTTAAATGTGACAGTAGAAAAAGTCTGTAAAACCGTTATTTGGTCAATCATTCTACGTGGCGTACTCACTGTTGGTGTGTGAGAGAACTTTTGATATGAAAATACTCGATAATTTACGGGGACTAAGGGACGTCTTCTTTCTCCGAGGAAAGTTCTCCTAAGACGAGGCTCAAATTTATCCTTTCCTGCACCCCGAGACTGTCGGATCCTCGTAATTCTGAAGTTTCGTCTGCTTCGACCTGGGCCAGTAAAACGTTATTTTGCACTTCAGTACACTACCACGGGAAAATTCGGTGAACCCTGAAAAATTCTGAAGTTTATTTTGTGATAATCGTGTCTGTCTATTTGTTAGATTCGGCGACAAACGGACCCCACTATGGGAACACTAAATGTTACCCGTTTCTTTTATGTCGTCCGGGACGTAACCCTTTCTGACTGTGAGACACCTCTGGGGAAGAGATCCGCGAGGTTTGCGAGTAAGGGCCGGGAAGTGTGGACGAGTCGGGGAGTCGGGTGGAGAGCGGGACACGAGGGTTTCGTCGAGGACCAGAGTGCACTCACCGTATTTCCCTGGACTCCTTTGTGACTCGCACTCGCGCTCTTTCGGTAAGTAAATAAAGGAGGCTCGTGCTCTTACGATTCGTGGAGCCGAAACAAAAACGAATATATATCGTTCGCTCCAGTGGGTACCTCCCAGGTGAACCTCAGTGTCTTCGGGCGAAAAGTCCACGGGAAACCTGGACCGACTTTAGTCCTTCCGGGTGGCGGGGTCCCCAGCAGGAGAGTAAAGACTCCCCGGACCGGGGTCGGCGTAGACTCGTGTCGGGGCTTGTGCGAGGTTCACTCCGGCGGTCCTCCCGACCCGGGCCACCCTGTCGCCTAGGGACCCGGGGTGCCGGAGCGATGGGAAGTCCTGGAGGCGAGGTCCTGTGGGGTCCCGCTCCCCCGCCGCCCCCGTGGACCGAGCCCCCCTGTCGCTTAGGGACCCGGGGTGCCGGAGCGACGGGAAGTCCTGGAGGCGAGGTCCTGTGGGGTCCCGCTCCCCCGCCGCCCCCGTGGACCGAGAGCTCTTTACGGGACTTTGGCGTAGAAAGGGGCGCAAAGAGCCGAGGAGGGAGGCCGAGAGTGGTAGGAGCGCCTGAATCGTACTCCGGGACTCCCCTTTCGAGGGTCGGTGGGCGTTTAGTCGGGGGGCGCCGGTGGTCTCCGGCCCACTCCGGCGGGGCCCTGGACGTCCGCCGAGGCCCAGGGCCGTCCGCGCGTAGGTGGGCGACCTACGCCCCGAGCCCAAGGTCGCCCTCTCCGGCCCGCGTGGCGCAGGGGCGGCTCCGGCGGGCAGTGGGCAGAGGAGAAGGCGGGCCCGGAGGCGGCGCACCGGCCGTCGGTCGCCTTGCCGGCGGTCCGCGAGGACCGTCCCCGAGGGTTTCGCCGCTCCAAGGGACGCGTCGGCAGTGGGGCTCTCCGCCTCCCTGGAGCGTCCCTGTGCGCCCCGCGGCGGCGCCTGTTCTACGGCGAGTTAGAGACGCGGAGGATCAGAGCGAAGGGCCCAGCCTCTTCGGCTTAGGCCCGGGTGCCGCTGGCGGGGTTAGCGGTCGGCTGTTCACCTTTATTTTATTCTGTGTTGTCCTCGCTGATAAATCCTAATTCGGTCCTTCCGATAACGGGGAAATTTAACTTTTTCTTTTCGTCTTTCTTTCGTTTTATAAGACACTCAAGGTGCCCTTTTTTTTTCAGTATAAACATATCTGGGGTTTAGGGGAGACAAATTTGTCCCACTAATTATAGTCGAGGACATCCTTTAATTTAAGCCCCTTCTTGCCATTATACGTCTATACGTCTAAAGACCCGTCCTACCGGTAGAGACCCATCCCTCGACCGACTAATTAGACGCAGGAGCCTTATGTTTTACTTTGTGCCCCGAGGGGACCCGTTCGCGCTCTTTACTGAAACGGGGGGTGCCTTCACCCCAGCTCCCCTCCTGAGCCGCGGTTTCCGTCACCCAGACTCGGCGCACGTCTCCCGCGCCGACGCGCTGGCGTGCAACGCCCCGGACTGCCGAAGGGGGGTCCGGAGGGAGGCGCACGAGGGACCTTTCAAGAAGGAGGCGCCAAAGACTCCTGGCCCAATAACTTAAACCAGGAGTAGGTGCCGGGACGAGGCGCCGAAGACTCTTCCCACGGGCCGGGAGGGTGAAGTCGCCCTGGAGTGCGCGGGTCGATGTGCGTTGGTCCTGTGGGGGTGGGTGGCCTCATGAAAAAAAGGGGAAAGAGTTTCTGACTGATCCCATCTGTTAAAAAAATTAAATTGCATATTGTGGTCTTTGGATTAAACTTTTACATTTACTGAGAGGGAGTGTCGGGTCGGGAGAGTATTAAAGTTTTACAGTCGCACCAGTAGCGTAGTCCAGACCGGCCTCCTACTCTAAAAACTAGTGACTTATTACTACGATAAATAAAAAAAACCTTTTTTTTATAAATGTCGTTCTACGTTTTACAGTAAAAGTCACCCTAAAAAGAACAGCAAGGACCTTTGAGTTCGGACAATAAGACTTGGTAAGTCCCAGAGAGGCTATTAACATATCTTCATCCGTAATACGATATAATAATTTCGACATTAAAGGACGGCTTAGACAGACCTACAAAGAAAAATAGTGAACCGTTAAAGATAGATCAATATCGTATTAATTCAAAGGACTGGGAACGAGTGAGAGAATTGTCCTGCGAATCTTATGTGACCTTAACGTCTGGACGCCGGGCACAGGGGCGAGGGACGTGCCATTACCTTATTTTAATAATTAGGTCATTAACATGTCTTGCGTAATGAAACGTAACTTACAGGGCCGAAGAGTAAAAGGCACCCCCTGTTAGTCGGGTCCCCATGCTTAGTAAAGTCGCCCTAGCGCCGGGACCTTCTTTCGGAGAGCAAGGGCGAGGACCTCGAGGCCCGTCGACACTAATAGGCTCCGGATTACGTCCCGAGCCGAGGTCGGTCGTCTTGTTTCAATTATGTTGCCTGCTTTCTCGGTCCGTAGAGGTCGACGCCGAGTCCGCGGTCTCGGTCTTGGCTGCCCGTCCACCATCTCCGTACGCGGCGGGGCCCGGGTCTCCCAGGCGCGGGCGGCCGAGTAGACACTCAGGAAGACGGTCTTTGGTCCCCGGCAAACCCGAAAGTAGGACGCTCCTCCGGGACACGCCCTTCCAGGCATTCAGTACCGGGTGTCCGTCCACCCGGGTCCCGACGGTCCAACCCCGTCTCCGACTCCTCCCGACGGAAGTCTTCGCCCCCAGCTCGGGGCCGTGGGGTTTTGCCGGGGTCTGTCCGTCTCGGGTGCGAGGACCTTGGGTTTCGGCGACGAGGCGGACACGTGACTTCCCCAGCACGTCCTGGCTGGGGGTCCCCCTTACCGGTCGTGCAGGGGTAGGAGTGCCTCTGTCACTCGAAGTAGAGACTTCGCCATTGTCGTAGGGTCCGTGTTGGCGCTTGGCTGGACCCGAGCAAGCACATGTCTGACACAGTGACGTCACTGTCAAATTATGTGTGCGAGACACTCCGAGTGTGAGTTGTACCCGACGCACAGTGTTGGTTCCACGTGTAACGCACGCGCAATTCAGTGAGTCGGCACAGACTGAGACGCTGGGGTGCGTGACCTCGGGCGGTCCGAGGAGACAGGCACCCTAAGAGGTCCGTTCTCGTGACCTCACCCGACGGTCAACGGAGAGGTCCCCTAGAAGGGTGGGTCCCCAACCCGGGCGTAGAGGACACAGAGGACGCAACCGTCCGCCCGAGAAATCGTGACCGTGGTGACGTTTGTGGGGAACGAAGTTTGGTGCGGTCACACGAAGGACCGTAGGACCCGTGACGGAAAAGTCCGGGGAGACCCCAGGTGTGGCTACGGTCTCGTACCTCGAGTGGACTCGAAAAGGCTTTGTCTGGTTGGCCTAATGTCTGATTCGGGGCATTAAGGGAAAACGTAGAGCTACCTCCTGCGCACACTAAGGTGAACCGACTTCGACTCACATCTGTGACACACACGACTCAACGAAGTCAGTATAGGGTGATACACACTGGGGTACCTGGCATCGGGCGGTCCGAGGAGACGGGTACCCTAAGAGGTCCGTTCCTGTGACCTCACCCAACGGTACGGGAGGAGGTCCCTCACATGTGCGATCTTCAGTCAATTATGCACACGTCAAATTTTCAATTGACTGGTCTCCAGTCGAACGTGGGTGTAGGACTTCGCCAACAAGGTTGTACACGTGACGTACGATATTTTTATGGAGGCGAGTAGAGGAGACTTGGTGGTCCGTGCCCTCCTTTACGACTTTAGGACCCCTTCCGAAGAGCCTCGAACTCCACAACCAAAGTCCAGTCGAGACACGATTGGCATACCCAAATTTAGTTAATAAGAGTTGACCCCCACTGAAATGAGGACTCCCTGTGAACCGTCACAGACCCCTGTTCAACCCAACAGTGTGTCCCCCACTCCCCCACCCCCCGACGACAACCGCCCACCGTCTTCGACCGTAGGACGTTACGTGTCCTGTAGGACGGGAGTCGATCTCAATGAGCAATGTTTACAGGTTCCTTGACTCGGGCCGTTTGGGACCAAATTTACCTCTTTATAAACAACGTTCTTTTTTTTTTTAGTGTCGGACTTTCGGAACACGAGACAGTTGTGGTCTATGTCGACTTCGCAATTTGAAGAGGAACGACTTGAAGGGTCGAGGACTTTACATCTGTACTCCTTTCTCGTCTCACCCTAAAAAAAAGTTGATGTGTAAAAAAATAAAGAGTCGACTTTCTCTTTGACAGCTTCTTCCGTTCCTCCTGGGTCCCTTAAGAAAAAGGGGGTAGGGACTAAGATGACCTTTGTCCTTTTGTTCTCGTCTTGTGAGGAAACGGAAGACACCTACGTTTCACGTGACACCTCAACTGTGGAGTACGATGGACGGTCGGGCGGGTACACGTCTCCACCCCTTCTGACGCCACGACACACTCACCGCACTTTGTGTCTGTACCCCACTACCACCGGCAACAAGTACACGCACCCTTCGAGTGTCCAGTCTATGGTACCACGAGTAGCACACCCACACACCCCTCTGTATCGCGGAGGAAATTCGTTAAAAAGGGTGCCTCTACAGTTTTAAAGAAGATCCAAAGCTTACAATCTCGGAGACAGGGGTTTCTTTACGTAGTCATTTCCGCCAAATTATTGACCGGGAGGTGTAGTCTACGAGACGAAGAATTAAAAACTCTCGTTTAACACGCAGTGAAAACAAAGTGCCGTCGGACACTTGCGGAGGAGACTTTTCGGTGTGTGCCCTGGAGAAACCGACTAGGCTCGACGAAATAAGGTCTTAAGTCGGCCCTCACTCTGCAAGGGTCTGGAGGGAGCGCGGCGGAGACTTAGTCGCGGATTATTTGCACGTAAACCCCCTCTTCCGACTGCCCTCCCGGTAGCGAATTCGAGGATAACAAAGTAACTATTTTTACTAGGCCCTTCGTCGTCGTGTACGATTGACAAAGGAAACCAAAAGGTAGCTCTCCCGACTTTCTGTAAAGATTTTATGTAGATAAAAGAAAAGTAAGGCGTCTTATTACGTACTTACTAATATTGTATACGAGATAGAGGGGAAGGGGGGCGGGGGGGGTGGGGGTCGGTCACCTTTTCACGGACTGTGACATTAGTGTTGAACAACCCAAAAGTTAGACTACGACAGGGCAAAATGGGACCATCAATTTGCAGGTAAGAACAAGCCACACTATTTACAATACCGGCACATTGTCATTGCTTTTTCTCTCTGTACAATTTGGTTTATAACGAAGTCTAACACAGAAAATAAGAGGAAATAGTAGTATAGAATTAAATATCATATTAGTAGTAATAGCGTTGACAGTCGGAGTAAATTGGGGCGACTAGAGGGTACTAAGAGGCGACAGTCGAGACTAACGGATGGAAGACGGCTGCCCGACTATTACGAACTGTCTAATTGGGAGGGGTTCTCCTTCTGTTACTATGTATCCTGTCGCGGCTCGCGCGATATATAATTACTCCTCGACCGTCCCGAAACTATTCCGACGCCCTATTAGGTAGTCGCCCCTTCCTCGGACTTCTTGCCCTCCCTGCAAAGTGCCCTCGTTGTGGACCCTTCCGACGTGGCGGGGTCGTCGGTGCGCCGACAGCCGGCGGAGCGGGGAGCCGGCGTTAATCGTAGTCCGGCGCTCCTCAAATAGTCGGGGCCTGGGTCGGAGGGAGCGACGCGCGGCCCGGGTCGCGTGAGGGCGCAAACGTCGTGTCAATCGTTCGGCCGTTAATTCTCGAGCGCAGGAACGTAATCTTTGACAAACAGAAGACTTGCGCGAGACGGCCCGCCTCCGACAATGGACCCTTTCCGCCCTCGGCGGCCGCAAAAGACGGCGTGAGCGAGGCGGTAATCTATGTTACGGAGTCTACCGATGAACTCGCACTTACGCGGCAATAATGTCCATAATATACTTTAACGACACAATACACTTCCCCTAATATCTCCAAGACCTAGTTATTGAAGTCACCTACAACCCTCACTAATGTCGCGGGACAGTTAAGAGGGGTAAGCCGACAGTCACAGGTAAACGGTGTGTGGTGGAGGACATAAGTGTTGTTTAGCGAGTAAAGTAACCATTTAAGATATATAGAGTTAAATGAAATTCATCGACTAAACACATTTTATTTTACTGAAGGAGAAGACACACGCGTTGTCTGGATTAGGATATATCGTTATTTTTCGCATTTGTGTCCCTCTGGGAGACAGGGAGCCCTTCGGAACGCGCGTCGCGCCCCCGACGGGCGAGGGACTTTATCGACATTAACTTTGTAGAGGTAGTGGACCCGAGACACCTCTGGTGTGGATCGGAGAAGTGGAGAGGAATAAAAAGGTAGGACCCCTCTTAGAACCTCGCCGGCCTAGAGCTCGTGGGCCCGAGGCCGTCGTCGACACAGAGGGCCGCGGGTGCACGTGCCGACGCGAGTGGGAGAGGGCTCCCCCGGTCCGGGCGCGCGGGGCCACGTCTGAGCCGGGGTGGCCGTTGAGGTCCTGGTGTTTGCGACGGCGCTCTCTAAGCAGAAGGTGTCCGGCCGTCCGAGGACGATCCACGTCTGACGGACTCGGCGGGAAAAGACGTAAACCGAGAACGAAAAGGCACACACCTACGTGTGCGTGGGCCCGCACAAACTACTTCACATTGTAGTTTTGAATCCTCTTTCTGCAGGTCTCCGTAAGTCACTCCCCTTTGTAGTTTCTCTGGGTCCTTTGTAAACCCCTCCGTCAGATCTGAAGGACATAGTTATCTTTGAGCGATGTCCACAAGTCTGGTGCCCTCTCTAGCCCCGTTATAATAAGGTGTGTGGAGTTGGACGTACTCACTGTAAAGTGAGCCCTCAACAGAAAACCTGGGCTTAAGCTACAGAATAGTCACAAAGGATGATAAAGACTGGATCTTCTCTGGGAATTTCTTGACACATGACCGGTGTCTATTTATTCGTATCTTTATTTCATAAATGTTTTAGGAGTTTCGTTGGGGGGAGGTTTCTTTCGGAGGGGTGGTTGACAGATACGAAGGTTGTCTGGTTACCTCGTTGATGATCTAGGCGGTCGGACCCTTACCCGTATCGAAGACCAGGACTTCGCTAAGATTCCTGTCCCGTCTCTCTTCCTTTCCGAACAAATAACAGACAGGACCGTATAGTCTAGGAAGCGTATTTTTATGTCTGATTGGGACGTAGACAAGTAACGGAAGACATATAAAAACTATATAAGACGTGTTTATTGTTTCGCTCCTCTTTTATGTTCTGAGATAAATTTTACTCATTTTTCTTTTAGAGGTATTTGGTACAGGTATAAAAGACTTCTCGGAATAACAGTGTCTCTCGTATTATAATAAACTCCGTTGACTTTAGTTTCCAGAAGTTTTAGACGGTAGAGAACCGAGGAAGGTTCAGTCTTGGAAGGGTGACCCACGGGGTGTAGTACGCACAGAGGTACCATGTCCGTATCACTATTTCGCCCCATCACACCTTCTCGTCCAGTTAACTACGTCCTTCCGTCAGGGGAGTTGCGGTCACAATCGTTTCGTCCTACCCCTATCTGTCTCCCCTCTCTCCGTCCATTCTAGGGGTTTCTCTGCGGGTGCGGACCGGGGCGGGGGGCCGGGGGCCGTACCGGGGGCCGTAGGGGAACCGGGTGACCGGAAGGACGAGGGAGGTAGGGTTCCAGAACCCCGGTGACACAAAGCGACAGGGAAGAGTGACCGCGATCACTCGGACGGGTGGAGAGTCCGAGAAGTAATCAGTGGAGGACACGAGTCTGGTGTGTCTTCTCTTAGTGGTGGAGTCCAAGTATCCCTTGTTCTGGGACCAGGTTCACTGAACGAAACTACGAAGGTACCTCTTTCCCAATCCGACCTTAGGGTTGGGGAACAGGGGTGTTTAGTCTTTACCAAAGGTAAGTCTGTTCGTGCGATCGTCGATCACTACTAAGTCAAGTTCGGTGTCCGTTATGAAACTCGTCCCGTCCTACAGTGTTTGGCCCTTACCCCTTGGCCCGGTCCTCACCTTCCTACGGTGTCCGCAAATTTTTATATTGGGAACGGGAGCTCCTCAATTACCACATGGCCCACTCTTCTCTGTGTTTGGTCGTCTTTTACTTTAATGTCACTCCAAGCCTCTTATGGCGCCATGATGGTGTCATTTTTTGTATTGTCCTGAGTCAGCAGAACTGACGGTTTAATCGAAGTGTCCTTTATTCACAATACTCAGTTCGTCTTTTCCGAGTGAAAATCGACTTCACTAGTTCCTTTCTCGGTCACTCTAGACTTATCTTAAACCGAGCGTTCCTTTTGGCGTTGTCAGAACCATAAGGACTCGTACATATTTGGGTACGTTAGTGAGAATTTGCTCGAGTCCTAAACTGACTTCTAAGATCGCACTTAGACCGTAGGTCCGACTATTTGCTGTTCGATGACAAACCTTTTGAGATCAAAGTTTCCTCGTTATTGAGTCAAAATTTATCGTTAAATATTTTCTGCCGTCGGAAATTATATATTTGGGGATCTCAATACAGACTGTAATGTGTTTCCTGTATGTATGACGTATTGGTGAAAACTTGTTATTGTCTTTTAAGTTTAATTCTTAAGTATACGTAGAGACTTCGTCGGTGGGTTTAAGTGAATCCTTTTGTTACGTGAAACTGTTTCAATGTCTTTTATGATTAAATGATTATCAGTTGGTTTTAGGTTAATGTTAAAATTATTGTTCACGTTTTGTTTCCCCTATAGGTCTTCCGACCACAGACCACTTTATAGTTCCTCTTTCGTGTGTTTACTCGGTAGTCAGGTTTCAATGGGAAGTGGGTGATCAGACGTGATTTATTTCGTCTCTGTCGTCCTTTTCTTTGACTCGATGTGTTTATAATGTTGGATTGCTCACCGACCTTTCTCCGTCGGGAGTGGTAAGTGTCTAAAAGGACAGGACTAACCAGTCTCTCTTGACCTTCTCTTTCCCTTATACCTTGCTCGGGTCAGAAGGGGTCCAGTCTTATGAGAGAGAGGTGAGGTAATAACACTCACCACACAATTAGTCCCTCCCGTGTGTATGTCGGGGGGAGGTGGCGGGGGTCGGCGGAGAGGGAAGTCGTACCCACGTCCTCCGGAGAACCAATGGTCTGTCGTGGAATTTCTCCGCTAGGGTTCTCTCCACGAACGGAAACGAGTCCTGTGAGAAGGACTGTCGTCCTCTCCCAGACTCGTGTGTCATCCGCGATTTACGTCTACGGACCTTTTGACTTACTTACTCCCTTCTTCCTACAGTAGGTCTCCTATTTCCTGTCACATTTGGCTACCTCACCTCGAGATCCTTGGGGACTGTGAACACAAAAAAAAGTTTTGGTTTCGATTAAAGTACTAGTAATCATTTAATGATTGACATATAGAAACCCGAGACTTAAGAGAAATTTATCTTCAACTTAGAACTGACCCTTCGCAGATGGGTAAACGTACATTAAAAACAAGCCACTCTTTATCACACCGAATCTAACTTTTATACCGTCCTAACAATTTTCTTCTTGTAACGGAAGACACCGCACCGCAACCACGGTGAACTGAGGACTCAAAGCCTCCCGACTTTAGGATCAGTGCGGTCCCGCCTCAGCCCGTCTTCGGCACGACTGGCATTCTTAGTGACCGGACCCGCCCCTGGGGTCCCTGCGGAGACGGCGTGCGGGAACCCACGCTTGAAAGAAACACACCGACGACAAACACTAAACGGTCTTGTCTCTCACGTCTTTCCCAGGGCACACACACCCACACGAGTGTTCCAGGAGTGGGGGACGGACCCAGATTGTCCCGTCTGTAGTGTATGACCCCTCCCACCCGTCCGTTTGGGTCAGACGGTCCGTAAACCTACGTTTTATGTATTTTGGTGACTTGTCGTCAGTCCCCCATCTAACTTTTTCTTTCACAAAGAAAAAAAGGAAGAATTACGACGAAGAACAATTGTTTGTAGGTAACAATAATGAAACCAACGATGAAAATTTTCGTTCCCAAAGTCAAAATTGAGACGACGGTCCTGGACTGGGAATCATTGCACGTCTGTCTCTCTTTGTCGTGGCCCCTAAACCCCACCGTACGGCTCGCCAGGCTTACCAGGTTTGCCTTTTATCGACTTATCAGTCGGGTGACGCACGTCAAAGAGGGGTGCCCCGACCGTCACGAATCACGGTGAATCACGCCGGTGTAAGCCCGACCTTAGCTCGACGCAGGACGGGTCGTCGGACAATACACTACAGAGAAATCCGACAACGACGAAGACCCCTCCTAAGGAAAAACCACTCTTGTGAAAGTGGTTTTTCACTCCGCTTGCATTTTCGACCGTTGTTATTTGAGAATGCCTTCCGCTCTTTCGTAAGGATAGACCTCCTTTTTCTTTTTTTCTCTCTCTCTCTCTTCGTTTTCTTTTTTGCGTCCCTGGGTACCGCCACCGGTCATTAGATTGAGACCTAAGGTTTAGCGGAAGAGGGACGAGACACTTTATAAACGATTGTGTCCCACGACGCAGAAGAATCCGATCATGGACTAGACAGTCCTACCTCTCTTTATACTGACTGACACCCCAGGTTAAAGAGTTGTTTTTGTTTTTTACGTATGTCAGAGATTTACACGTAAACGTACTCTTTCTTTGGGGCAACACGAGTCTCTAAGACTTGCCGGTCCAGGACTCAGGTGATTGGGGACAGGTGCAATTTTACACACGGGGACGGGTCTCCTCGAACCTACGAGCTCCGCCATTCAAGGACAGGGATTCCGCCCCGTCTGAGGTAGAAAACCCTTCCTCGTCCCACGCCCCACCCCCCGCACGACGCCTGTAGACTGCTGTTTGGGCCTACAAGTCTCCACCGAAGGGGTCCGCTCCCACGTAGGTAGTCCGGGGGACGAGCATTTCTGTATCTCAGCTGTGTGTGGCGGACAGGGGCCGGACCCGTGACGGGGAGCTCCCGGGTTCCAAAAGAAAGGCTCCTTCACGGACGTAGGGAGAGAGGAAAACAGAGTTGGTCTCCCAAATTATCGAGTTCATTGACTTTTCCTGATAGTTGTCGTTCCGAGGCCAAAGGTCTCATTGGCATTTTTGTCTCGGGTCAGAGGTACCGTTTCTCTTTTCGGTAAACGACGTCGGAAAAGTCTGGAACTCGGCTGTGACTGTCAAAAGGATATTAGTGGGGCTAATAAACATCGTTGATTGATATAATATTACAATTGATATCCTCCCGAAACTTTTATACGTCCGATTTTTTTTTTTTTCTTCCTTATTTTTGTGTAACCGAAAAGAAGACGAAAGCGAGACTTATCTACTCGGTAAATTTTACTATTTTATCAAACAAGGGCTATTAAGTTGGGCTTCTCCCCTCGCGGGTGGAAGGGCCAAAGACAGGAATTAAGAGAGTCCCACAGGTGTGGCAACAGTCTTCAGATGCGTGATAGGACCGCAGACCTTACCTACGTAAGGATGGTCTCTCGCTTCACTCTTATTTACCTACACACTAGAAATATGTAAAATAAATTAGACGGGGTCTAACTCCCAGGAGACAGGACATGAACCATCGACGACAAAGAAAGTCAGCAAACGTCCTATGCCGGTCTAATACGACATGTACACACGCACGCGCGCAGGGGAAGAAGACACTCCGATGTACTGGTCGGAGAGGTCCTGGACACACGGGCAGGCACGCCGACCCGGCCGATCACGACTGGATCCTCTTGGCTGGCCAAACTGTTGTCAAACGAAGATCTCGCGTCTCCATGTCGGACGGACCAACTGGACGGACGTAAAAAACAAAAATCGAGAAGAAGTAAACTTGGACCTTACTTGAACTTAAAGTCAGAGGCAGAAAATAAATTTGTGGTTTTGGTAAGAAAGAAGTGAGAATCAATTTCTGGTTCGAGTAATACTCAAGTTGATAATTATTATGTCAAGGTTATAATTTAGATACGTTCCATTGAAATTCTACTTCGGTGTCGTATTAAGTGGTCAGTAAGTGTGTGTGTGTGTGTGTGTGTGTGTGTGTGTGTGTGTGTGCCCAGACAATGTACCACATAAAGTTTAAAGGATNTGGTAAGAAAGAAGTGAGAATCAATTTCTGGTTCGAGTAATACTCAAGTTGATAATTATTATGTCAAGGTTATAATTTAGATACGTTCCATTGAAATTCTACTTCGGTGTCGTATTAAGTGGTCAGTAAGTGTGTGTGTGTGTGTGTGTGTGTGTACCCAGACAATGTACCACATAAAGTTTAAAGGATACCCGTGGATTTTTCTAATGTCAGTTTTACACTTCATTGTAATGTAATTATCTTTTTACTGTCAACGTAAAAGTTGAAAGACCCTCTTACATTGATAGAAAGGAAATTCCCTATATCGACTTTTTTGTCAGGTTTATTTTTAGTGAATTAAAAATAAGGTATATATTCTCGAAAGTAGTCTACAAGAGTTGAACAGAAACAGTCAATTACAAACCTCTTATTTTGAACCCTTTAGTTATAATACAGTACAGTGACTTTTTAACGGAGTAAAATTTTACGGTGTTAAATTCCTTTTTTTTTTTTGGAGCGGGTTATTAAATCTACAAATGTATTAATCGATAATTAGTTTAAGACTAAAATTAAAAGAGGAGATAAATAATTTTTGTTTAGATGTATGTGAAACAGAATTTTAAGTCCACCGTACGTACGTTTAGAGGTGAAACGACGACAAAGAGGAGGGACCTTTCGTAGGGTTTACTGGCTCCGTCTTTCCCGAGGACGTTTGTACGGCTCAGAGCTGACCTTGCTAACAAAGCTCGCGGTCTAGGGGTCTCAGGGAGCTGGGTTTTTCGGTCGTCGAGTTATCCACTTTTACGGGGGAGAAAAAGACTAAAACTCAAAGAAGAGGTTTAGACAAACTTTTTGAGGTTACAAGGAGGGTCTTCCCGGGCAATGGTCGGTCGACCAGGGGTCTCAAGTGCCCCCCCGAGTCCACAGGCCCTTTTCTACCCGACCCCGTAGATCCTCCCCCACAGTCCTGTGTCGGTACGCCCTTCGCCCCCCTCTCGCCACTCGACCCGGAGGGGCCCTAGTGCGCCCTTCCGAGGGTCTGGCCGTTCGGTGTCGGGACCGCGGGCCGTTCCAAGTCGAAGGTGGGACTGGGCTGCGGGACAAACAGATAGTCGGACTAGACACGACACTCGGTGTCCGGATCAGGTACGACGCAAAATGTTTGACGAATTCCTATTTTCGAATCGGACGACATTTTTCATCATTCTATATTATGACTTAAACGTGACTTTACTTTTCAAAGGACGACGGGGAATATATAAATTTTAACGACAAAAGAACGTTACTTATATTAAGTGACAGAAAACGTTTCATATTAGGCGTTCCCAAACTGGTTTGTCTCTACGAGATTACTAACGTTTACCGAGTTTATAAGACAGGTCACTCAATTCACTATTTTCAAAGATACAATTTTCTTTATTATTCACCTTAAAGTGCGTATAATATCATTAAACTTCGTAGGTTAAATGTATCTTTATTGCACCTTCTTAAGACTGGTACCACAAAATTCACTTAGTAATGTGCGCAACGACTATGTAAATCTTCGGCGCTACACGGTCCATACAAAGAAAATCGTATTATTCAGGACATTACCTCGGAAATTTTCGAATTTTACATATCAATCTAATTGGAAAGACAAAATTCCCAAGAAAAGGGGGAGTTTTTTTTTTTTTTTTTCGGTCTTCTCTCTTTATGTCTTAGTAATTTTGCGGTTAATTTCGTTTTGGGGGAATCGAAAAGAGGTAGGTTACCGAGGCGACTCCTAAAAGGAGGTGATGAGTAGTAAAGTGAACCATAAAATCTAAAAACCGCTTAAAACCAATAAAAAAAGGAGGATTTGTTTCTAGACGCTGAAACGAGTTGAAGAACCTGCCTCATGACATCACTAAGACTTTCCTCTGACGCAGAATCTACGAGTCCGTCTAAAGAACTTGATCTCTCCTTCCACAGGAGTCTTTTTAGGATCCGATTTTGTCGACACCGGAGGTTTCGGTTTATGGGACCGGAAAGATCAGAAATCTTCTCTAATGACCTTTACAACAAGGAGGAAGAAGGAAAGGGTCTAATCGAAAAATCCTGAATTATAAGATTAGATCGTTCTTCCGTAAAGACGAAACGGAATACTCCACCCATTAAATCATCTATTCAGTTAATAATGTTTTGGCTTGTTTTTTAAGATCTGGTCAAAAAAAAAAAAAAGTAACTAAATCTCCTCCCTCCCATACATTCAGAAGTCCACAGAAACTCTCTCCCCACAAGACACGTGTTGGCAGAGTATTTTAGAAGGAAGGAAAAGGTCCTAAGTGTTCGGACATTCGGAAAACGACAAAGGTGACGTAGATCTCGGCCCGAAGGACGACAACCATAAACCCCGGTCCGGTGAGAAGCGACATACCCCGGTAGGACGCGGAAGTCGTGTAGGGACCAGGGATGGGTGGTCTACGGGGAGGGTCACCCCTGCTAGTTTTTGAAGAGGTTTATCACGGTTCAACGGGGACCGTTCAACTTTTGGTGACTCTTACTGACAAGGTCTAGAACTCCTGTCCTTTTAGCTCTTTCAGGAAGGGGAAAAAGGGGGCGTGCGGGGGGTGGGGTCCTGCTTTATGCCATTAAGTTCGGGTACCAGATTTGTCAGTTTTAACGGTTTAAAGAGTAGTAAAGAAAAGAAGAAAAGGAAAAAAATTCTCCTTAGAACTTCGATTGGATGTGGTTTTTGTAGTCTGTATTTTAATTATCATCCTATGTTTACCAATTAGTTAGTTTAAGACTGAAAGACTTCGTGAAAGAAAAAATAATTGAGGTCGTGAAATTCTATGTTTCCCGTAAACAACGAAAGGAGTAAAGGACAGGAATCCAGGTCTCCTTTCTCTTTTCGTGGTCACCGTATCTTCCCGGTAACCTGGTAGACAGATGAAGTCCTTGGTCTACCTGTGGTTAGTCGTCGGTAGCCATGGTTCCAGAATACTCGTGAAGTATCACAAGAACTCTTCTCTGTGTTGTATTTGTTACATTCGGGTTGTCACTACGTAAATAAAATAATCATCATTAAGTACGTAAATTAAAACCCCGAAAGGTTTACAAAAGACCGTGCAGTACAGTGAATGAAAAACATTTTGACAGGCACGAAACTCTAGTAATCATTTTTCATTTCTGATAGCCAGGCAAACATTGGTAGGTGGGCCAGGTAAGTAGGTGAGTGGGGGGGCAGGTAGGAGAGTGGAGGGGCAGGTAGGTGAGTGGGGGGGCAGGTAGGAGAGTGGAGGGGCAGGTAGGTGAGTGGGGGGGCAGGTAGGAGAGTGGAGGGGCAGGTAGGTGAGTGGAGGGGTAGGTAGATAGGTAAATAATTTATAAATAATTCAGAAAGGGTGTATGACACGTGAGGCTCGTTTGACGAATGACCCGTGACCCCCCGTCCCGCCCCTGTACTTGGTATGCGCTGAGGACGGACATCGAGTGTCAAATCTTTATCTCTTTCGTGGAATTTATCTGTTTGAGTGGAGGCATAACGAAGGTAGACGGTCGTTCCATACCGGTTGCTTAATTACTCGCTTACGTATACATAAAGCGTATGTGTGTGTAAAGTCTAAGTCTTTTTCGGGGAGTGTACATTATCCTACTATAGTGTAATTATTTGTGCTGTCACCTCGTTTCCAACGTGTATAGTCGAGACACACGAAACCCTGTATAAAACTTTCTTTTATAGTAAACAATATGTTTAATATAACTCACAATATGTAAGAATTACCTCCAAAGAGTCCACCGTGTCAACCATTTCTTGGACGGACCTTTACGGCCTCTGGACCTAAGCTAGGGACGTAACCCTCCTGGGGGACCTCTTCCTTTGTCGACGGGTGAGGTCATAAGAACGGACCCTTTAGGGTACCTGTCTCCTCGGACCACCCGAGGTCAGGCACCCCAGTGTCTCAACCTGTGCTGAGTCACTGAATCGTGCGTGTGTACGTGCGTAAAAATTATACGTCTACACATATATTTCGTATGTCACCCCAGTGTGCGATTAAGTTTCCGATAAACTTAATCGACAGAGTGTACCAGAGGTGGGTGTGGGAAGCTCCTACGCTAGGCGGAGGGTTGCGGTCCTCGGGACAGGACGCAGAGAGACGTGAGAGTCGCAATTACTCGTCTTGTGGGAGGATTTTTGCAAACTATTAGTCACGCACTGTCTTGCGGTCCGTGGCACCGTCCCACCTCCACCCACTGGGCTCTGCGACACGAACGGCCTGGGTAAAGCAGGTCAACTTCTACGTGGGACCTACCACACCAACTCCAACTCCTCACTGGGTTTGGTTCGTCCCGTACCGGCCGGCACGTCCGTCAACCTGTCTCTACCCCCTCAATGACACGGGTCCACCCGCTCGAACGTGAAGGGAGGGGACTTGACAAGAGGCTTAGGGGTGGTTCCTCTGTCAAGTCCCAAAGAAGGTTTCCATGTTTGGGTGTCCCCTCCCTCCTCTCCCCGGCATTCTCGTCACTGCGGTAGGGGCCTCGGCCCTCCACTGCCTACGAACCCTGACTCACGCTCTAAACCCTTCCGACGTCGAGGCCGACACCACCCCCGCAACTCTCACTTACTGCGATGTCCTGTCTTGACGGGTCCCTGGAGACTTTCGACCCTTAGTTCCCCTGATTTTTTCCGTCCAACCAATTTACAGAGGACATCTTCGCCCGTCAGACCCCTTCTGGTCTAGGAGACCCGTTCGTTTCGTCCTTCGGAGTCAGATCAGTGCTCTCTACTCGGTACGAATTCAGTCCCTTGATCCGTTTGTAAACGTGGGAGCCCCGGGAGGGTAGGTCCCAGAGTCTTACGTTCGTCGGTCCGTCTGTCCTCCAGGTCTGCTCTCCAACTCGGTGGACTGACCCGTTACTTTTTTCTGGGTTTCTATGTTCATCATTGTAAAGGGTTGAACTTCCGTATCAGGGGAGGGAAGTGACTTAGGGTATTAGTAGCTAAGGGTGGGGGGTGGGGGCTGGAAGTCGGAGTCTACTCGGAAATCCCGGAAGAGGACTCATACTCGGTCCTGGTTTCCAGTAGTCTGTGTGCCCACTCGTCTCCGAGATTACACTTTATTTGTCTAATCTACTAACTCGTTCGTCCTTTTGTAAGTAGGGGTATTTGGCTTCTGGTATGTTCTTCTTCGTTTGAAACGTCCTTGAAATTACGGAAAGTTATCTCTTCCCTACTATAAGGTAATCTCTTTATTCCTGTTTTCCGATATGTTTCCCCCAGCAAGCCTCGGGTTTTGACTTTAATTCATATACTGCAACCTTTACTTTTCGAGTATTCACTGTGACCTAATATTGTTCGCTTTTCGGAGGGTCTTTCATCTCATTTTTGAAGACCCTCTGCCGACACGTCCTCCGGTGTGGTGTTAGGTTAAAGGACAAATGGCCCCAATAGGCTCCCCACTAGTGACGTCCTCGCCCCGTGTCAGGTGTACCCGTCCCCGTCCAGTCTACGTCCACTAGGGTTCCCTCTTATACGACGCAGATTGTAGACAGAACTAACTCTAAACCCGACCCATATCTTTAGGATCGACCTTTGGTTCAACTTTTCTTCACGTGACTGAACACCTTGAAACCGGCTAACCCACTCACCACTGCGCTTGGGTCTTCTGGTCTGAAAGGTACTCCGTTCCGAGGTACACAGGGCAGGTCGAGACACAGAGGACGACCCGGAACGTTCACCGTCCATGCCGTCTTGTACTTCCTTCCACTGAGCGCAGAAGGTGCGAGAGACAGAGGAAAGATCAAACAACCCTACCTCTGGTAGGGTCCGGAGTCCCCGTCGTATTACTCGGGTTCTGTCTGTCTCGCCCAGACCTAGGAACTGGGGTTCGAGCTCTCGACGGGGTGGTCCTCATTTGACAACGACACAACTAGGATTGTAGGTCCCCAAAGAGACCAACTCGTTGACTCGACGGAATTTGATGACACAAGGTTTAGCCCCCGGTCGACACTGACACACCCTACGTCTGGAAAGAGGGGTCCATCCAGGAGGGATGGGTTTGCCCAACCAAGTGGAGTCGTCTTTTATGACGAAGGTGACTTGTAAGCTCAACTCACTGTGACATAGTGAGACACCCGACGTCGTCCTCTCGAGCGGCGCTCAATCATCTCCCCGGCCGTCCAAGTCCTGTCCTTCGTCATACCTCCCCGCGACCACTGCCGGCACTGATCCCACGGCCCTCGTCCTGTCCCACTCACACACGTCGGGGAAACAGTAGACGGAGGGGGAGGAGCGTGTGTGACCGGGTCGGACTCAGGACGTCGTCCGCGGGCCGGACCCCTCTCGTGACCTCGTCCCGGACCCGAACCGTTCGGAGGGAGGGTCGCGGACACTCGAACTGGAGCAAACCTTTGACTCAGTGACTTCTGCACTGATCCAATCTCCTCCAGTGGCGTCTCGTCCGACCCGAGGAGTGGGTCCCACTGACCACGGGACTACGCTTCCCCCGCTCCGTGCCTCTGTCTGGTGCACGTCTGTCTCCACCCCTAGCCCGGCTCCTGGGACTTCTGGCAGACGTCGTGACCTCCGACGCTCCTCGGCGGGACGCCCGAGTTCCCCGCGTCCCGGGACGACTCGCCGGCAAGACTCGAGGTCCGAGATCCCACGCCCTCTCGTCGGAGGGCGGACTCTCGGGGACTCACCAACAACAGTGACGCCGGGGCCCTCTACCTCTGTCACTCCTTGCTCCTTGTCCGACCGACCTTGGCCAGTCGTCGTCTCCGGGTTGGGGTGACGGGGACTCTGTGTCCCTCACCCGTCGGTCCTAGTGGACGAACACCGGGCCCCTCTCCGGTGTGCGGGCGGGCCGTTCCGGTGCCGGTGGCGTCGGACGTGGGAGGCGTCTCCTCCCCTCTCCTACAGGTCTCAGTCGGCAGGACGGGACGGACTTCCTAGAGGTGGGTGTGGGCCGTCTTGAGTCGGCACCCACGACGACGGACCACTCGGACCCCGGGAGCAGGACAAGATATTTGGTCACAGGACCGTAGTCTGTACGTGTGTCGCCACGGGCAGACTGTTTTGTACCGGTCCGTACGACCGAACAAGATCTTGATGGAGTGAGGTCTTGTGCAGTCGAGGTTGGTCTGGGTCGGCGTGTCCTGTCTCTCCTGACAAGAGTCGGGAACCAGGGGGCCGGTCATCGACTCGGTTGAGTCGTAGAGACCGGTATTTCTACTGGGGGTGTGACTCGTCGGAGTTGGACCGAAAGGGAGTCGGGACTCAGAGTTCAGGTACATCAAAGGGTGCTGGAGGTTGGAAACTGGGCAGAAGATCGAGGAGGTCCCGGTACTCGCAGGGGGCGGAGGTTCACTCGTGGCGGAGTGTACAAAGGTTCACAGACGACCTACCTTCCTCGACAGTCCGGGGAGGGTCGACGACGACTAGAGTAGTCGGGGAATTGACCGAAATTTCCGCACCTGAGGACTCTCTCCTCTTGGACGGCAGAGAGGTCCCTGGACGGGCTTGGACACAGCACCCCGGTCCCTGGTGTCTGGGAGGTGCGGAGGGCAGGAGGCAGGTGGGGCGGACGTCTCGTTCAGTCGGGCTTGCGGACCGTAGGCCCGGAACTCAGACCTCCCTGGCTGCGAGGCCCGACCCCCACGACGGGGAGCTCGGGGGTCCGGGGCGGGTCTCGAGGGAGTGGAGGTGGGCCGAGTCACAGAGTGGGAGTCGGGTGCAGTAGGGTGCTCTGTGCACGGGTGTTTGGTGGACGCAGGTCAGGTCGACACGAAGGTCGCCTCGTCACTCGGGTCGAGCCCGTCTCTCCGGAGGTCTTACAGTCACTACGGTAGAAGGGTTACAGGAGACCCTCGAGTCGACCAGTTCAGGTAGCCGAGTACCCCAGTGGGAGGAGGAGCCCCAGTCCTGCTGACACGCAGGGAAGTCAAAGTGATGTATTGTGGGCCGGGGCTTTGAATCACCGACTGTTCCTCTACGACAGGAGGCACCGCACCCACCAGACCCACCCGTCCCGACCGGAACGGATCCGAGGGAGGCATCGGCACAGGTCGACCTCCCGACCGACCCGGTTAGAGTAGACCTCCAACCGTCCCCGACAGCCGACCCGGTGGGTCGAGAGGAGGTGTACCACTGAGTGCGTCCGATCCGGTGACGGAATGGCCCCCAGAGTCCCATACAGTCCTCCCGGTTCCGCCTGGGACGTCAAACAGTACAGGGGATGTCTAATGACCAGTTCCCTACAGTGTTCGGTCAGTTCTTAGGTTCCCACCCCTTTATCTGGGACAGATGGTTACCCCACTACCGGGGTGGAGGACTACCTCTCTACTGGGAGGGGGGGCCTACCCCTCTACTGGGATGGAAGACTACCCTCTACTGGGGTGAGAGACTACCCCTCTACTGGGGTGGGGGTGGTACCCCTCTTCTGGGGTGGGAGACTACCCCTCTACTGGGGTGGGAGACTACCCCTCTACTGGGGTGAGGACTACCTTCTACTGGGGTGGGAGATTACCCCTCTACTGGGGTGGGGGACTCCCCTCTACTGGTGTGAGGGGGTCACCCCGTTACTGGGGGTGGTACCCCTCTACTGGGGTGGGAGACTACCCCTCTGCTGGGGTGGGGGACTACCCCTCTACTGGGATGGGAGACTACCCCTCTACTGGGATGGGAGACTACCCCACTCCTGGGGTGGAGAACTACCCCTCTACTTGGTGGGGGACTACCCCTCCACTGGGGTGGGGAACTACCCTCTACTGGGGTGGAGGACGACTCTCTACTGGGGGGGTGTGGAGGACGACTCTCTACTGGGGGGGGTGGAGGACTACCCTCTATTTCGTACTTGAACACTAATTTAAAGTTCGTATCTCTTTTGTTGGGATGTCAATCCACAATGACCATTTTTATGACTATTTATTCAGTTCGTCTACGAGAGGGTCGAGGTAGCGACACCGGGGTCTCCGGTCCCCACGTACCCGGGTGCAAGGCCCCACGTGTCACGACTCGACTCTTCGGGGCCGGGTACGTTCATCTGAAGTACACGTTTGTCGTCGTTCTGGTGAAGAGTCTCTACTTCTTTAGTCCTTTTTTGTGTGTGTGTGTGTGGAAGGGTCAGAGAGACTTACTTCACACACACTGAGTCCCTTGGGTTACCCCTGTGCTTGTGTTTTGAGTCATACCCGTGGAGTGTTATGTTGGTATCTTAATGTAGATATGTTAACATTTACAGTAAGATTTAAATTTCATTTTACGTTTTATAAGAACCTTTTGTTTCATAATATTTAATAGAAGTAATAACAGACCTAAATTTTATAGGGTCCAATGTAATTTTTACAAATCTTTGATAAAGCCCCACTCCTCCTCTCTCTTCAAGGGTCAGAAAGTCTCGTCTCAATGAAAGAGTGCAACTATTAATCTCCTGTTGCCTAACTTGAGTCCAGAATCTGTGTGTTCTCATCGGTGATTTATTTCTTTTTGTGGATTCAAAGATAAGAAGGGACCATCGAGTCGACCATTTCTTAGGTGGGCGTTACGCCGAGTCAGGGACCCAACCCTCTAGTGACCTCCTCCCGTACCGTCGGGTGCGGTCATAGGAACGGACCTCTGGGGGCACCTGTCTCCTCGGACTGCCCGACGTCAGGTGTGCCGGCGTTTCTCCACCTGGGGTTCGTGTCGTGTATAAGGGGTTCCACCTGACTCGCTGGTTCGTGCCGTGTGTAAGAAGTCTGGTTGTCTTCACTTCGATATCTCAGAGAAATCTATCTTCCCACACCTCCTCTGCAACTCTCAAACTAAATCTCTAGTCGACCTCTGTTGCCCTTGTGAATGCGTAGTAGGATTGTCGAGTGTTCTCTGCACCTAAGTTCGCCCCCGAGACGTCAGACGTAGTAGTGTCGCTGCCACGAGACTGTCCTCTCTCGATCCGACGGGGACGTAAGGATACAGGTGGTAGTGGACCTTTAACCTCCTTGACCCTTCTCCGTTTTAACGGTGACAAAAGGATATCATGCTAAAAGAGGAGGTGAAGAGAGAGTTTTTTTATTCTTTAAAGTTTCATTACAGATTTATCTTTGAAGTTCTAGATAAATCTGTTGGTCATCTTTTTGTCTGTGTGTGTTATATTAAGGGTTTACAACCGTTACTACTTTTTAGGTAAGTCTTTTTGGTATGTCGTATTCTACGATTTTATACTACTTTGCGTAGAAATAGTTGGTTTATAAAGGGCTCCCTTGTCTATATTCATTTTATTCCTCATAAATTATAAGCATCTATCCTTTCGGTGTCATATATAAGGTCTTTACAGTTAAGTAGGGGTCTAATAAAGTATTTGACTTTCTTTAAGGTCATTTTTCTGGTTGTTGTGTCAAAACGTTTAAAATTGGTTCAATATTGTTTGAAATATCCTTTCGTACTTACCCGTTCCTTTTATTTCTAGTAATTCTCTCTTTATTAACTCTTCCTGGTGTCGAGGGATCATTTCGTATTTTGGACCCTATTGTGATTGAGTTCGACGTGCGCTGCCGGTCTCCACTCCATCTGTCAGGTTCTCGTATCTGTTTTGTCGTCTTTATCTTGTTTGGTACAGAAATTACACTCCATTTTTACGTAAAATTTAGTCACCTCTTTTTAATAATGCACTTAAGAAGGTTATATTGACGAAACGATAATCATTATTCATTTTAAACTGTGCATGAGTGTAGTGCGTAGATTTATTTGATGTTCTATTGACGGTTGCTTATTCGGTCTTTTTTGGTCCCCTTCTTTTAAAATATACGAATGAAGATTCTCACACTTCTGTCTGAAACATTTGTATCGTAACTTTATCTTTGTAAATCTTTTTAAAACTATCTAAACTGTTGCATTTTACAAACATAGAAAAATGACAATTTTCACGGGTACCCCTTCATAAATTTTATATATGTTATGGGTTTGTCGGTAATTTGTGGGATTATACAATTTTCTCGAACGTTTAGTTGTCCTCTTATTACCGATGTTTTTCCGTCTGGTTATTTGTCGGTCAGTGGTCTCCTTTTGAGAAGTAGGAGTGATTACTGGTTTTCGTTTGTTGAATTTGAGTTATGGTAACAAACACCAGCTTCGCCGTTTGTAAATTTTTTATAGTTGTGAGTCTAACGGTTCACGTCGATCCTTAGTCTTGGACAAGGGATGGAACAACTACCCACACAAGTAAACACGTTTTAAAGACGACCGCAGGTCTAGAAGTCCATAGAGTTTTTACAAAGGGAGGACAACTTGGTCATTGACATCAAACAGGGGACTCCTTTATTAACCTTTCTTTGTGATTCTAATACTGGTTCCTGAATTTAACAGTAAAAGATATAGTTTGAACCCCTTATTTTTGGATTTATAAGTAGTTCTCCTTTTAAGAAGTTTTATTTAACTGAATTGACACGTAAATATTCCCTGATAGCGTATTTTAAGTTTTTAGTGAAATCTTTTCGCAAAGTACCCCTTTAAAAGTCCTGTACTACGGTTCACACTCGTGTCCTCTTTTTGAAAGAGTATACATTACTAGAGATGAAATAGAAATTTTGTAAGTGAAAAGGAGGTTATTCGTACGTAAATAAAAAAAAGTTAATCTCGTTGTTATGAGATATATTAAAAAATTTTTTCGTTTGTTACTCCACGAGTCGACGAAGTCAGGACAGACGGAGAAACGTTGGCCCACCTGACATCGCGAGGACCGAGGAGGCAGGTCCCCTAAGAGGTCCGTTCTGAGGACCCCACCCAACGGCACGGGAGGAGGTCCCCTAGAAGCGGTGGGTCCCTACCTTGTCGTGGAGAAAGAGGACGCAGACGACGTAACGTCCACCCCAATGATGACCGGGTGACCCGTCGGGGTCACTACTCCTTCGTAGCGGTTCACTCCAGAGACCCCGAGTCCTGGGCCGGGCAGTTCAGTAAGGAATCCGACTCTTAAGTTTGTGTCTCTTAGCCTACCTTCGGATTCCGATTGAAGGGACCGCCACCCGCGCCCGGGCGGACAGACCAAGGGAGGCAGACACTTCATAGGGCGAGCGGGTCCAAGAGAGAACTAGGTCTCCGCCACAGCCCAGGATGAACCGTTTCGCCGGGCCTCGAGCGCCAGCCACCCACAATGAGGATCTTCGCTCTCGCGCTGGTGGCTCGGCGCGCGGTTCGTGACCCCGAGTCGCGCCCGTCGGCCGCGCTGGTGGCTCGACGCACGCGCGGTTCGTGACCCCGAGTCGCGCCCGTCGGCCGCGGACTTCCGGCCCGGCGGGACCGCGACCTCGGCGGCGGGCTCGCCCGGACCGGAAGGAGGGCGAGGCGACCCGGTTCTCCGTCGCTGCCGCCCCGGCGGGACCGCGGGTCGCCGCGGGACGTCGGGACCGGAGGGAAGGGCCGGGGCGGCGCCCCGGGGGCTTCCTGCGCGAGTCGCGGGAGAGTCCTTTCCGAGGGGACGAGACGGTGCCCGCCACCGCGGCGACCCGAACGGACTAGTCGGGAATCCGGACGCACATCCAGAAAGGTGCAACCGCTCGAATTGCCACACTTCCCTTAGGGAGAGAGGACCAGAGGGTAGGGCAGAGAGTTACAAGAATAAAGGGTCATTTGTGCAGCCCATTTGTAGTGAAGGTGAGGAAGTGGTCCACCAAGTCACCTTTGCGCTAGAGTGTGGGGTCCAAACTCAAGAAGGTCAAGTCTAAGAAGGGTGGAGTTCTATAAAAATTGTGCAACTCGCACAACGACTCAGGATCAAATATAAAATCCGAAGATATTAAATTATGCGAATTGCACCGTTTCACCAAAAAGGAGAACGAAATTTTGCCGATGTCTGAAGTTTCGGAACCGCACACTTTAAAGTGCAAACTCCCACAGTGGACACCATTGACGCCCCGACGAGACGGGCCCTTCCTTGCTACGACGACAAAGCAGACGACGAGAGGTCGAGAGGGTCACGCTCGACACAGGAGGCTCAGAGCCGGACCCAGTGACCTCGTGCCGGGCCGACGCCAATTGTAGGCAAGTCTGTCAGGGTCCGGGTCCGTAAGGGTCCGGCGACTCAGGCGAGGGGAGCACCCCGCCCCCAGCCGCCTAACCCCTCCCTTGCGGGGCCCCTCCACCACAAACCTTCGTTCGTCCGCCGAAACCCTGACACACCAACCGGGAACGGTCCACGGTCTCAGCCAAGGGACTCTGGACGAAAGTGGGACCTCGGGAGCCCATTGCTGAAGGGGTAGAAAGAGGTTGGTCACCGAACCCTAGACAGAGACGGGAGGAACCGTCCGGAGCAAAAGAAAGTCTCTCCTGAGTGGAGACAAAATAGAGGTTGAGGGAGACCGTAGTCGGGACGGGGAGCCTCAGGACCAGCGGAAGGACGGGGAGAGTCTCGGGAGAACACACTTAGGCCGTGAGCCGACCATGTCAGTCCACACGGTGCCACCCCCCGACCCCCAGTCGTCACTCGTCCGGTCGCTCTGGAGAACGGGCGGAATCTGAGGTCTAATAAGACCTACGTGTCCCCACACTTGAACCTGGGGGTGAAGGACGTGGGTTTGAGACCGGAACTAGTCGCTCCCCGGGGAGACCCGAACCGGGGAGGCAGGAGTGAGGTTCCCGTGCGGGAAATAGACCGGAAGGATTAATCGTCGGCGCTCACCGGGTGCCGACACGAGTCTTTCGTCGACCCCAGTGACCCGACCTAGACAAAGACCTTCCAGAGTCGGAGTTCGGGCAGTCTGAAACGGACCTTCTCTGTGGGTAAGGAAGGTCTGACTCGCCTCTACTTCCCCCGACTCCCGAGTCCCGGGACGTTTGGAAGACACTAATTGAACCCCCGCTTCCTTCCCGTCCCGGTGTCGGCTGCCGGTTGGGTCTTCCTGCGAGGCTTTCGTCCCAAACGTGCCCTCGACTCTGAGGTAGGTCAGTCCCGAGCACAGGTTACTCTTCGGTGGCTTCGACTCTGAAACCGGAGGGAGAACGTACCGGGGAAGATTCCTGGACCCCTCCCAGAATGCTAAGACACAAGTAAGTAAACTAAAGAGTCCGAGCGGCAAGGTGTAAGGGTACTCGGTGAATCTAAAGTTAAGAGTCGGACCGACCGAGGTTCGTGTAGTCGCGGATCACTCAAAGGTTTTCGAGTACAACGACCGTGTGACCGCACATCCTCCGTTCTGTAGTGTATTCGTAGTTCCCGGTTCAAGGAGCAAAGGACAGGGAACAAGGGTTCTGGTGAAATCCTTCCTGCTGCCAGTCTCCGAGACTTCACCAGACTATTGTTGGCGGTCTCGCGGGTCCAAGTAGGTCCCAAGTGAGATTTGGTTCGTCGCACATTTCAGATGTGAAACACCGCATAGTAAGAACGATCTCGTGTTACCGAAACTCATAATTCCCCGGTGCTAGGGAATGGACTTTGGGGGTTCCGGTCAACGAAAAGTCTTAGTTATTAAAAAACATAAAATCTTTCCTTTACGATGTTTTATGATTAGACTAAATTGTTCGGCTCCCCTAGAGTCCGTCGTCTGGTATTAGTTTGTTTAAAGACGTCTCTTCACATACTTATAAGTTTGTTTACCATATTTCTAGCATTCATCGAAGTGTCGTCGGCCTCAGTCCCAAAGGGTGTTTTGCAATGAAAAACTCTTGGGCGTCCTCTTGTAAACAATGATAGAACAGACAGTTCCTCCACGATGGATCGAACAGACTTGATCATAAGTCAGCAATTCATCAGTAGATTTACTCTTTCCTAGAGATCGTGTCAAACAAAAGGGGTGTCCCTAAGGAGGGATAAACCTGTTTGACCGGCGTCGCGTTTCCTCATAACCACGTTTTCAAACCAAATTTGTAGTCATTTATGTCCAAAGAGAACTCGACGATACTGTTTGCGGGATTGGTTAAAGACCGGAGTCTCAGTTCTGAATTCCCTTCCAGTCACTGTAGCCTGTTGGTAGAGTAGGAAGGATTTCCCGAAGGGTGCCCACTGTCCCTGTCGTCGCTCACCGCACACGATCGCGTCGACTTGAGAAAGAACTGACACACGTCTCACCTCCGGACTCTGAATTTCAAAATTTTCTCAGTTTTACACTATTAACTTTTACCTTTGACATTATCTTTTCAACGTTTCGTCTGATCTATCTCGATTTCCCTCTTAATATACTAACCTTCTACCTGGAGTGACCGTTTTTGTAAGAGTCTTACCTCGTCTCTTTGTTTCCTTTCTCTTTCTCACCTCTGATCGGCGAAGGTCCCCATCGTATTATACTCTTTTATCTCATACAAAGACTAGTCTTAAGATCTCCCTTTTATCTTACCTTCTCTGTGCCATAAAGTTCTTTCTTATCAACTTTAAAGGGCTCATAAAAAAATTTCTGTACTGAAGTATAAATCCTACAGGTATTTGGGGTTCTTCCCATTAATTTTTATTAAGTGTAAATTTGTGTAAGATTACTGTAACTACCTATGTTTACTGTTTCTCTTTGAAGAAGTTACCCTCCCTTCTTTATCTAAAAGATTTTCTTTTGTCCTAAATCTTTATACCGACTAAAGAGTTGTCATTGTCCCTTTTGATCTTCTGACACCGTATTATAGATTTGACGACTCTTTTTTTTATCTACAAATTTAATATCCAGTCAAGTTACATAAAATTTTTTACTACTACTTCATATAAAGTTTTTAGAGTGCTAACTGGGAGTAATCTCTGTGAAGACATCCCTTTTGAGATCCTTCTCTCTTTCCTGGGGTCTTTTTTCTAGACTCTATGTTTCTTACAAATAGTTTCTTTTATCATTTATACACCTATTCAGATTTGTTTGTAATCGACACCTTTTATTATTGTATATTAAACACACCAATTTTTATTGTTTTACCTTGACTCCTTGTCTTGTCGATATTGTATATTAAATATTATTTTCTTGAAGGTCAGAGAACATAGTAAACATTTCTCCCATTTGTAATCGCCACAGGAAACAGTTCAGTTTACTGAATACCTAATAATTGTAAAATGCCATTAGTTGGTATAGGATCTTTATCTTAGATAAGGTTTAACTCAACCTTTTATTCCACCCTTCCTTAATTTTTAGTCAATTAAACCTTCCTACATTCTTGTCTTTCTTCGGATTCTTTCCCTCCTTTTTATAAGTTATCTTTATTTAAGTTAATAGTGACTAGTGTTATGTATGATTACTTATTTTGAAAGATTGATTTTGCAATTCTAATAGTACGACTTAAAAAATTTAGGGTCAATATACAACAAATACTCTCTGTCTATTTTTTTTAGTCTCGAATCTGTCCGTTTTGAGTTTTCGTTTTTCCTTTTTATACAAGATTTTTTTCATTGGTTCCCTGTGACTATAATTATATAACCATATTCAACTTTTGTTTTTTTAATTCCGGTTTCCACAATTACCAATGTAAAAATTCCCAATGACGTATAACTATTTTCCGTATTTGTCGAGTTAAGTTGTCCTTTCATATTGTTAAAATTCGTGAAGACAAGGACTATTGAACTAGTTTTATGTATTTTGTTTTTATCCACTTTAACATTCCTTTTAAACTCTTTAGGTCGTAGTCTCTTCGTCTAAAATTTTATGTAAGACACTTATTAGTTATCTGGTTTATCTGTTGTAAGTCATGCCTATATTTTATCTACTTGTTATGAGACTTTACTCAACTACTTTAATCTTATATTGTCTCTATTCTTAGTTTAAAAAAGTTTGTGAGGTCTTTGTAAATGTTTATGAGTGATACATGATCCTTTGTTTCAATTGACGTGGCATAAAATTATACAACTATATTACATCGGAGTAGCAAAGACTGAAGTTGTGTTAAGATATCTAAGATTTTGTCAGAAGAAAGGGTCAAAAATCATAGAGATTTAATCCTACACAACATGTTAGTCCCCGAGAATGACAAAGGTAAAAGGGTGTAGGATTGGAAAGACTTTAGAATTATGTAGAATACATCGTAAAATCCAGGTTATTTATACAATTCAACTTTTAGTTATTACTTTACTAAAATTGTGTTTAAGTACACTTCGTTTTGTATGTGAAAGTTTTTGGAACACTAGTAAAGTACTACAGTTTAGTAATACGACATGTGAATCTCGAATATGTCGTGAGTTACAGTTAATATCGAGTTATGTTCACCTTCTTCTTTTTCGGAGGACCCAGTTTTATCATTAGTAATACCTTCAATTTGTTATGAGTGATTTTTATGGTCCACAGTCATTGACACTCTACGTCGGTTCCAGTACTATCTTCCGTTTAAGTATCAGAATTAAATATAATCTTCGAAGGGTCCACCACGATCACCACTTCTTGGGTGGACGGTTAAGTCCTCTACATTCCCTACTCTCAAGTCAGGGACCCAACCCCTCTAGGGGGCTTCTTCCCTTACCGTTGGGTGAGGTCATAAGAGCGGATCTCTTAAAGTACCTGTCTCCTCGGACCATCCAATGTGAGGTATCCCAGCCTTTGTCAGTCTGTATGGACTTCATTGAATCGTGCGCACGTGTTTAATATAGTCTGTTAAAATTTTCCGACCTTCTTGCCTGATCGGACGTTCTTGTCGTCTTGTCTCAGTTGTCTCGTTTTCTTCCCTCTACCATTGCTTGTTCTCCGGCACGTCGACTTTACTTCCCTCTTTCCTGTTCGTTTCCGGGTCGACTGAGGAGTCCTTCTAATCGGTCTAATTGTCTGGGATCTTCTTATATTTGCATTCTGCTCGGTTCTATTTTATACGTACCATATTTACTTTTTAATATTGATACATATTTGTCGTTTTAAGTTTATAGTTTCTAATAATCTTATGTAGTTCCCGTTTATTAGGTGTTTTTTACTCTTTTATTGTTTAAGGATGTATTTTGTTCAATAGATTTGACTGGGGACATCCTGACTTACTAGAACTTTGGCAATTTGCGGAACTTAGTTATAAAATTTTGGATAGACGTGTCTTTTATGTCTGCCAAAAGTCTGCTCACGATGGTCAGTAACGGATCGAGGTAGTCGGCTGATAAGGTCTCTTTCGTCCTTCTTGTTTGCAAGGAGTCGAGAAGGACGACCCGCCCAGTGGTTTCAGTGCCTATTATATTCTCTGCTGTCCGGTTGGAAAGCGTACCTGTTTTCGGAGGTACATGTGTTTCCGTTTTTACGGCCGCTTTAGTAATCGTTTATTTTCGGTACGCGTGTGTCCTGAAGTTCCAATGAAAACGTATTTTTGTAACTTTGGGTGTAATGACATTTGTGGTGTGTCCGTCGCGTTTCGTCCTTTTGGTATTTGGTCTGAGTCTCTGAACGACACATCAAAGTCATTAGTCCTCCCGCACCACCGCCGACTACTTGTTCAGGTCACATCCCCAATCTTTACCCAGGTGCGCGCCCTTCCGACTAAAGGTTGTCCGGAACACCTACTCGCTCCGTTCTTGTCCTGGGGACCAGTGGGTCTCTTTGGGTCTTCGGCCGAGGGGTGGAGCGAAGTACGTGTTTTGGGGCCGTAATCATCGGACGCACACTGTCGCAAAAGAACAGTAAATCTTCTCGCATGTCCTATCGTAGAAATTCTTAAAGTGCGCCTCTATGAGACACAAACTTGACAGACTAGGTCTCACGAACGCACACCCTTGTGAGGATATTTTCCCTTCATTATAACTTTTATTCTATGCTGACCACTCTAAATTTGTTTTCGATTTAGGTTTTAGGTAACTCTATTTTTCGAGTTTTCTACTCCCCCGCCCTTCTAATTCTACGTTCACATTTCGGGTGATCTTCATGTCACTCTTTCGGGATCCTGTCTACTCTGCCTCTGGCTCCTTGCGGTTCAACTTTGTTCGCTTCTGCTGCTCCTGTGTCTCACCAGGAAAGTGCCCTTTTCCGACGGGCACCACTTCCCGTCTCCCCGCCAGTCGACGACCGCGAGGTCGACGGGGGACGCCTGGTGGCACTCCCCCTGTGTCCTAGGGTCTCACTGCCTGTCCGAACCAATCTGAGAAGTGGCTTCGGGGAGGACTGTGCCCTCGGGAGACTACCCTCTTGTGTGCAGGGCGGTTGTTTTCAAATAATTCAATAAGTGGTAGGGAAGGTGGGAAGGACTGGTTGGCGACGGGTGACGGACCATTCTTTACGGAGGTGTGCACCAGGAGGGGTCGTAATACGGTCCTTCGACCCATTGGGGACGTCAAAGTCCCAATCCCAGGGTGTCATTCCCCACTAAGGATCTGGACCCCACTGACCACACTGCACTCCAACCTCCTCCACCCCCGGCTGCTGTATCGGAGGCGTCGGAGTGGCTTCTGAAATCTCGGGGAGGACTCCTGTTCCTCCTCGGCGGTCCGTGGAGACGTCCTTTCGCGTCCTTTAGGTTCTAAAGACCTGTCCGGGCACCCGACCCGGGTCCGTCTCTCGTCTCACGTCCGGTCGACCCCCAGGTGAGGGTCCCGTCCGCCGGCACTACTTCCAAGTCTCTTCCCCGAAGGCCTATGAATCCTCTATCCTACCTCCGACCTACCCTTTTCCGAATCCCCTTCTTTCACGTAAAAGACTGTACCTGCTGATCCTCCGTAGAGAAGACACCTCTGGATTCGTCTCGTTCCCCGAGTTACAGTCGGGGAGTCAAGTCAGTCAAGTCAGCGAGTCATCACAGACTGCGAAACACTGGGGTACCTGACGTCGAGCGGTCCGGAGGGAAAGGTTGAGGGCCTCGAACAAGTTTGAGTATAGGTAACTCAGTCACTACGGAAGGTTGGTAGAGAAGGAGACAGCAGGGGAAGAGGAGGTCGGAAGTTGGAAAGGGTTGTAGTCCCAGAAAAGGTTACTCAGTCGAGAAACGTAATCCACCGGTTTCCTGACCTCAAAATCGAGGTCGTAGTCAGGAAGGTCACTTGTGATTCCTGACTAGAGGAAATCCTACCTGACCAACCTAGAGGAACGTCAGGTTCCCTGAGAGTTCGCAGAAGAGGTCGTGGTGTCAAGTTTATAGGTAAGAAGTCGTGAGTTGAAAGAAGGGAGGGCTTATTGGTCGGACTGAACTTGACCACGGGGTCCCAGAGGAAGACCCTTGAAGTCCCGTCCGCTCGACCGAGTCCACGGGGTCCAGATCCTACCCCGTCTCGGTCCCTCTCCGGGGAACGTCCCCCTGGGGGTGACCCGGTCCTGTGTGCAAGACAGGACGTCGGTCCCAGGAGGGAGGATACCCAAGGTTGGGTCTTCCACGTCCCGAGTCCCTGGTTCCCAGGAGTCAGAGGTGAATCTCCCCGGGCCCCGGAGCGACACGACTCGTACCAGGGGTTTCGAGGTCGCAGAGGACCCTCGACGACCTTTGTGCCCGAGTGCAGGGAGGGGAGGGCCCGGGGTATCGCACTCTTGTACGTGAAAGGTCTCAGACGTCCTTCGACCTCTGTGACTGAGGTTTAGTGTCGTTTTAGTGCCTGCTGAGCGACAGTCTCCCGGACACAGTCCACCCACTCACGGGCACACGCTGCCCAGGGGCCCGACTGTCGGGACTGGTCCTCGTGACTACGGTGAGGCGGACGGGGGAGGGGCGGCCGAGGCGAGGCGAGGTGAGAGGAATCTGTCTAAAAGTGCAGACTTGACTGCCTTTCACCCCGAAGACGATTGACATGTGCGGCGTTCGGACCGTGACCCATTCGTAACGATTATTGTTTTGTCGGCCTCTTCGGCGTCTCTTTGTAGTGGAGTTTGTCCTTCGCCTGAAGGGCGGTCGGGACGAGACAGGGGTACGCCCGCTCAGGTCGGGTCCTCTCGTCCGGCGCACCGCTCGGGCCCTGGACCGCTCCCCGGGTCCTGTGAGTGGGGACGAAGGGACGGGCGGGTGGGGTCCGGGGCCAAACGTCACGAAACGACGGGGTTCGGACAGTGAGTCGGGATGAGTTTTCCGGCTGGGTTCAGGACGTAGGAGATCCTGCGAAAGGGTAAACCAATTTTCGATATAAAACCTTGGTTTTAAGATCCGTGTGTGATTGTCCAAATTGATCTAGCAATATACATGTCGGGTCAGAAGGTTTATTTTTGCATGGGTCGAAGTGTGACTCTAGCGGAACGACTCAGATTTTAACGTGCCGCGCAGTAAGGGAACCCATTAAGGGTCGTCGAGTGCACGTTAAGCCGTCACCGAGAGAGCACCTAGTCGGTGAGCGCAAGGTGTCTCCTCCGCCGTCACCCTTCAATGTCCTACCCGTGTCCTTGTCTGTCGGCGTTTTCTTCGTCCTACGAGCTGTGTCGCGGCGCCCCTGGCTCCCGAGTCCCCGTCCCGTCGGCCGGTGCGTGGGGTCGGGGCGGGCCGGGCTGAAGCAGTTGTCGACCTAGTGTCGACCGCAAAGACCGTCCCAATGTTTTCGTCTAATTAGGAGAGTCCCGTGGAATTGCCACCCTCTCCCAAGGAAGGGGGTTTAGGTGACTTCTGGTCACTGTCCATACATAGTCTCGTTCCGGTGGCTCCAGGGCAGAGTCGGGGATCTGGTGTCAGGGACCCCACGTACGGGTGCGAACCCCTTCGTGGGAGACTTTCCACCTGTAGCTAAAATTTGTTGGTCCCGAGTGCAAAAGAGTTGTTTTCAAAGGCTTAAATTTTCGTGACTATTAAAATCAAAGAATGGTACGAAAAAATTTAATACCCCCTTTTTTACACATCTTTTAGATTCTTCTTTTACTATTGTACCTCCAATAAAAATCTGTCAAATTATAAAATTTATAAATTATAAAAATCTATAAAATTTGACCTTTCGTAACAAGAATAAGGACTTTGTACTGACTGTTTCGGGATAATTTGAATGTTCCGACCTGGTCGAAGGACTGTCGTGACTGAGACTCGTAACGACGATCTGCGACCCGGTGGTAGACCCCTGTTCTGGGTACACACGTCCCGTTCCGACCCCTCCCGACGACGACACCTGACTTGACACAGGGGGATTTCGGTGTACGACTTCGGGATTGGGGGTCCTAAGTCTTACACTGACGGGAGCCTCAACCCGAAAATTTTTCCGTTGATTTAATGTCACTCCGGTGCACCCGCCCGTTGGCCAAAGGAATCCCTTCCGATAGTCCTGTATCTGTGTGTGCACCCTATTGGTCGACTCCTGACGGGGACAAAACGAGATCAATCAAAACCACCCCAAAGATCGTAAACCTTACTTTCAGATTCCGCACATGTTGCGTCTCTTTGCATCTGTGAAACAAGTGTCAGTTCCGACTGGTCTGTCCACACGAGTCTCGGCGGGTGGGTGGCATAAATAGACCTAGTACATGTCTCCTGGAGCGTCGCATAAACAAGACTGGGGTAGCGTACTGCGTTCGAAAGAAGGACTACACTTAACTTCCAAGTGTCACTGGCTGAGGATTAGAGGAGGACAACCTCCTTTTGGACATAAACCTACCCCTACACATCTAAAGTTTCGACGGGGAAAAATTGTCAGCAAAAACTCTGACTTCATGTCACGGAATGTTATAATGTGATTAACTCCACACGCTGTGCGACTAACGCAGTCATAAAGATATCTGACACATGACATCTCTCGACGATATTATAACTGATAAAGCGGACACGACCCATAATGTAGGGGTACTGAGTGAATGAAAGATTGACCATTAAAGGTGGTGAATTACGGGGAGTGGACAGCGCGGGCGGGGAGCGAGAGGCGGGAAGACCATCGATCTAACGAGAGACACTCAGACAGAGGTGCAACGAGACAGACAAGTAGGTAGAAAAACAAGTCTCAGGCGTATATTCACCTTCGTATGACCCAAACAGAAAGAGGAAGACTGCAAAGTAAATTGTATTATTGAGTGTAGTTCTTTTGTTTTTTTCTAACTTTCTACGTGGCTTCTGGACTTATCTGTAAAAAGGTTTCTTCCGTACTTTTACCGGTTTCCCACGGACCTTCGTAGTGATTAGTGGCCCTTTTTCGTTCAGTCTTGGGGTCACTCGATAGTTGAGCATGGACAGGTTCCCCGGCCATAGGTTTTTCGTGTCTATTGTGCGCGGCCTCTCCCACACCTCGTTACCCTTCCGAACACGTGGTAACTCCCCTGATTCACCCACGTCGGTGAAACCTCTGTCATGCGTCCCAGGAGCCCTCGGTCTTTACCTCGCTGGGGGACCGGGGCGGTGAAGCGAGGGGGTAGCACAGGAAGGGGCGGACCCCGTCGACCACCGACCCCTCTCCTCTGGCACCTCGGCGGAGGACCCTCGTAGGGGTGGGGTGGGGCTAGCACCCGGGGTGACTGGGCATGTACACGGCAAATCACACTCGTCCCCGTCCTTCTGTCGGCGGGGTCGTCCTGCGAACCCTCGAGGATTGTGAGTCGAGGCGAAGGGCCCACTGAGTCCTCGGTACCCGACTCAGGGACCCAACCCTTCTAGGGGACCTCCTCCCGTCCCGTCGGGTGAGGTCACAAGGCCGGACCTCTTAGGGTACCTGTCTCCTCGGACTCCCCGATGTCGGGTACCCCAGTCCTTCCCAGCCAGCTGACTTCGGTGACTCACGTGTGTACACGCTGTGGGTCGCTGTGGGAGGACTGGGAGACTCGGTCCCATTCTGTTACCTTGAGGATCAAACGGGGGCTCTTCCCCTCAAAGACTCCTTGAGATCCGTAGACCTCCGGAGTTGACGTACCAGAGGGGTCCTTAGGTAGTCCCGCCGACTGGTCGGTTCGGAGTGAGGTAGGTCTCTGGGAGACCAGAAGGGTGGGTCCTGTGTCCGCCGGTGGGGTACTCCTGGTGACTCCAACCCTTCGTTCCCCTGGACCTCGACGTCTCGGGACCCCTCCCAGACAGGGTCCGGGCCCTTGCCTGTTGCTTCCTCCACCTCTGTTTCGTCCAGAGACCCTCGGAGAAGAGACGTCCCTCTGGGGTAGACACACACCCTCGGTCTCCCCTCTGGGGGTAGGTACACGGTACTCGGTCCGTCCTCTGGGGGTAGGCACACGTGCTCGGCCCCCCCCTCTGGGGGTAGGCACATGTACTCGGTCCGCCCCTCTGAGGGTAGGCACACGTCCTGGGTCACCCCTCTGGGGGTAGGCACACGTCCTGGGTCACCCCTCTGGGGGTAGGCACACGTCCTAGGTCACCCCTCTGGGGGTAGGCACACGTCCTCGGTCACCCCTCTGGGGGTAGGCACACGTCCTCGGTCACCCCTCTGGGGGTAGGCACACGTCCTCGGTCCCTCCTCTGGGGGTAGGCACACGGTACTCGGTCCGTCCCTCTGGGGGTAGACACACGTCCTCGGTCACCCCTCTGGGGGTAGGTACACGTCCTGGGTCCGTCCCTCTGGGGGTAGGCACACGTCCTGGGTCCTCGGACCTCGCGTCTCCCACCCGGACCCAACGGAGACTTGTACTCAGAACCGGTGGCGTACCTAAGTCTAAAGTATAGTCTGTTTTGACAAACCACTCCTACAGGGGCGTCAGATGATCGGACAGGAGGACCCGATCTCCCCGACTGGACGAGACGTGTTGGGTCGTAGTCGATGCTCTGGGGTCTTCCCCAGCCCGGGGAAATAGTCTACACCTTCACAACCTTAAGGCAAACGAGGAACTACTTCTTAAACTTTGCAAGGGGGACAGTGTCTTGTTTCCGTCGGCACTGAAGACAAAGTGGTAGACGTGCCGACTAAAGTACGTGAAAACTGTCAACGATAGTGCGAAGACTGTCACTGCTGGAGGGGGGGTTCCCTTCGACCCACCCACCCCCCCAGCAGATGCGGATTGGGTACAGTCGAGTAGGGTTTACGCTCGAAGGACATTGGGTTCCTTACTCGAATCGTCTGCGAGACGGAAGGTGAACCTTTTGTCAGGGTGTTAGTTAGGGTTAAGTCTACTAAGTTCTAATTTTTTTTTTTTAGGACCCGTCAGTGGACTAAGCTGGACGTTTCGCAAGTCCCACCCTGTGAATTTCCCGGAAGACCGACACCGGAACCAGGGACTCGTCGTATCGACCCCCGTGGACCCGGGTTGGTGTGACTAGTACTCACAGGTAGGAAGGGACTCCCCAGGACACAAGAGTCCCCTGGGGTCGTTCCTGTCGTACCAGGGGATGTACCTCGAACGACAGGTGCCTCTGTGAGGTGGTGACTGTATTAGTGTCTGCAGTACGACTTCTGTTCCTCGGCCCCTTCCGGAAGGGCTTCGTCGTTACACACGGACTGAGTTCTGTGGGTGGGCTGCGGGCGTCTGGGCCCTCCAGGAGCGGGAACGAGACGTCGGGACCGGGAGGAGGGGGTCGAGCTCCGGGGAGGTGTGTCTCCTGGGTCCTAAGCGGTCCTTCGGTGCGGGAAGACCGAGTCGTAACGGAGGTCTCGGAACGACGACGAGTCTCTCGGAGGCAAGGGGTAGATCGGGGGTACTCCTGGGCGAGTCCGTTCGAACCGGTCCGACGTAGGGGTACCCCTCTCTTTGTCCTTCTCCTTCTAAGATTGTCGAAAGGGGACTGGGGAGACTCACCGTCTTCTAAGACGAGTCACACAGTCTTCCGTAGACAGTGCTTGTGCGGTAGTCCCACCCACCAGACCCCTGTTTCTCGTGCCTCGGCGCCTGCGTCCGACCCCAGTGTCGCGCGGGAGGGGATCCTTCCAGACCACGTCGTCCTGTCGACGGGGTCCCCGGTCCGACCTCGTCCTGAGTGAGGGCGAGGTGAGTCAAATTTTTGTTCTCCCCTCTGTGTACAGTGGCGGTATTTTCGTCGTGCAGGGGGGGCCCTTTAGAGGCGTCCTTGTGTCGGGAAGGGGCCGGAGATCCACGTGTGACAGACTAAGGAAAGAGATTTGTAGTCCTCCCATTGTTCACACGGACGCACGATTCAGTGAAGTCAACACAGGCTGTTAAATACTGGGGTACCTGACGTGGGCGGTCCGAGGAGACAGGTACCCCAAGAGGTCTGTTCTTACGACCTCACCCGACGGCAAAGGAGGGGGTCCCCCGAAAGGACTGCGTCCCCAACTTGGACGTGGAGGACGCAGCCGTCCGCCCGAGAAATGGTGCTCGCGGTGGACCCTTCGGGGGTCCTCGCAATGGGACCGAGTATCATTGCAGAACGGCACTGAAGTTACCATTCCGTCTCGGTCGTCGACCGGGGGAACACGACAAACGACTCACAAACGAATCCTAAAATGTTCGTCTGTCCTCGACACGAGTCCACCGGTACATACGGTCGTGTGTGGTCCCAGAGGCTAAGGGTCACTCTGCGAAGTCGGGATGTGAGCGTAGAGGTAGCTACTAGCCATCAGGGGACCCTCCGGCCCCTCACCCCTTACGGACTCAGGTCGAGAACTGGACGGCGGGTCTAAGTGTCTACGTATTCCGGAAGGAAGGTTATTCTCGCGTCTGTCGGAAGACCCTTTAATAGTCCAGTAACTCGAAATTCTGTCCCGGGAGACTTCGCGGAAGTACCCGCAAAATAACAGTGCTCTCACTTTTTCGTCGTGAAAAACCTCTTTTTAATATCGACAGGGAAAGGTCTAAAAGACACCGGCAATTGGATCTTTGCGCCACTGAGGTCCGGAGTGATTACTGAGGGGACGAGTCTTACGCTCGAGAGGGAGGCAGAGGGGTCTACACAGTAGTCCCACAGTAGTCCCATTTGTCACGAGAGTAGACCGAAGTTCAGTGGACTAATTGACGTCTTTGTCTTCTGTAACAGGGCGACGGGCCCCACGTTTACGGTGACTCTCCGGCCCCGTCCACGGGCCCCACGTCTACGGTAACTCTCCGGTCCCCTGCCTCCGACGGCGACGTCGAGACTCCCGTGGACCCCAGCGAGCCGTGAGGAGCGGGACGTCCACCGGCCGAGGTAGGAGACGACGGGAGGACCCGGTCGTCCTTTCGGGGGCGGAGGAGGCACTTCGGGGGCGGGTGGCGAGGTCCCGGCCCAGTGTCGAGGCGAACGGTCCGGCGGAGGAGGTGCAGTCCCCTTCCAGGGTCTGCGTTGTCTCCTCGTCCAGCCCCGAGGTTGGACCACCAAGGGAGGAAGTCGGGTCGGGTAGACCTGAGGGTCTGGACTTGTTTACGAGTGTCAGGCTCTTGGGCTTTCCCAAAATTAGATTTTGTTTTGGTCCTGCGCTTTCCCTCTTTAACTCTCGGCACGGGTGTCCTTTGGCTCCGGACTCACCCCTCTCTCCCTCAAGGGTGGGAGCTCAGGAGCGGGTCACCGACACCCCCTCGAAGAGATCAGCGGTAGGGACGGGACCAAGGGCCGCGTGAGGGAAGGGTCGCAGGAGAAATAACTCTACCTGTACGCCCGCAGGAGGACCTCCCCTCCGGACCGGGGGTGACCCCAACGGCTCCCCGAACACTGCTTCCTGAGCGTCGCCGTTGTGGAGGTCGACTGCCTGCCAGGAACCCCGGTCTGACTCCGGGGGACACGGAGTGCTGTTGGGAGCCGAGGTCGTGCCGGAGACCCCCCCGGGAAGTCTCCCACCCTTTACGGTCCGAGGAGGCTCCAGACCTTTACAACCAAAAGTCCCTAAGGGTTCCTCCACAAGGAAGGTGATGTCACGTCCCTTCACTACAGACACACACGTGGATTCACACACACACACACTCGTACACACACGCGTACACGTACACACATATACACATTCGTACACATAGACACACGCACACACGTAAGCACAAGTGCACACACACGTGCACACACGTGCACACAAGTGCTCACACATGTACACACGCGTACACGTACACACAAGTGCACCCCCGTACACACACGTGTTCACACACGTACGCACGTACGCACGTACACACAAGTGCACCCCCGCACACACACGTGTTCACACATGTACGCACGTACGCACGTACACACAAGTGCACCCCCCCGTACACACACGTGCACGCAGGAAAGAAACCAAGGGGCCGACCGAGACACACCCACAACCTCCCAGTCACGGTGGTCGGGCCGAGGGTCCTCTGTCTTCACGGGTGGAGTCCCGGGAGGACGGGACACATTTGCTCGAGGTGTGTGGACGTCCCGTGTACGGGGCACACTTTTCCAAACCCAGACGTCGACCTACAGTTTAGGCAAACAGGGGGTCGGAGGGTGCCCCCGTGAAAGCCGGGTCTAGTGTCTCGTCCTCGCTCCGGGGCCGGGGAGGGTTCTCGCTCCCCCCACGCCTGAGACTTTCCGTGTGCAAGAAGACTTCGACGTCGAGTAATAAGGGATCTTGTCACCGTTATATTACGTAAAAGTAAATGAATCGGACTTTATATACATTTAATTTCCCAAAGAAAATAATTTTGATTGGGACTTTGAGTGGTGACTACACAAAAACAATAAGATTTCTCTTCGTCGGGACCTCCTGCCCCCGAGACTGCCGCAAAGTGTACGTCCGCACCCAGAACGACGTCTTTCTTCCCGGGAGTGCGGGGTCCGGACTTGGGGGCTTATTTCGCGACGGGTCACCGCTCCGAACGGGACGCGTACGCGGGCGCCGGAGGTCAGCCCTACCTCCCCTGCCGGGTGGGACGAACCTTCGGATTAACGTCGACTCTTCCTTTTATTTAACGGCAAGACGACGACCTCGGGTCCCGACCTCGGGTCCCATCCCTCACCCCGTCTCTTCCACGACCTTCCGGTGACTACAGGGACCTCCCTTCCTGAGTTGGGGGAGCCAGGGTAGAGGACCCGGTCGGGTCTGGGGTCTGGGGTCGGTTCTGGGACCGGGTCTAGAGTCTCGGACCGGGTCTGGTGCCTGGGGTCTGGTACTGGACCTGGGGTTTGGGTTCTGGGGTCTGGGGTCTGCGGCCGGGTCTGGTGCCTAGGGTCTGGTGCCTGGGGTCAGGGGTCTGGGACCGGGTCTGGTGTTAGGTCTGGTGTCTGGGGTCTGGGACCGGGTCTGGGACCGGGCCTGACGCTGGGACGTACTAGTGTTTCGGGAGTCGTCGGGGGTGGACGGACCTTAGGAGCGACTAAGGGGTTTGGGGGTGAGGGCTGGGGCTCGTAGGGAGGTCCTGGTGGATGAAGACACGGGCAATCTTCACCGACCTGGGAGACACAGGCACAGGGTCCGACAGAGTCAGTGTCATTACCTGAGAACGTCAAACATCCGACTCCCGGCTCTAGTTCCCAGGTCGCCTCGACGAAGGAGGGGAGGGGCCGCGCGCCATGGGCCGTGGGAACCGCGAGGCAGGGACCGAGGTCCGGACGGGAGAAGGGTGTCGTGGAGAGAGGGGAGATCTTCTTGACCCTAGTATAACCTACTTCCCGGGCGGAAGAGGCGACACTGGTGTCGCATGGAGTGGATCCTGCAGACGCCCCCGAGACGAAGGATTCTTCGGGGGTAGGACTCCAAGGTCCTTCCTGTACCTAAACCTCCCCTGCGAAACGTGGGGTCCCATGGAAGAGTGGAACCCTTGGCGGCTCCTGGTGTACCCTGCGGGGTGCCCCTGAGGGACCACCCACACCGACCCCTCGAACCAGAGACCACGTGGCAAGTGAGGAGCTAAGATCCTCTTGAACTAGGGTGTAGTAGTCCGTGTGCCGGAGCACGAAACAAAACAAGGTCTGTCGTCATTTGTAAATACTACGAAGTGTAAAGTTAGGGGCATAGAGTTCACCCTATTGGGCCCCTAGTCTCCGTGAGTCCCCGGACTGACCCGTCAAGACCACTTCCAGAGATCACTCTGACAGTTCGTTCGACAGAATGTGACAGACCTCCACCTACTCGGAAGTTCCCAGTGCCACCCAGGAGCGGGACACCAGTCGGGGTCCACTGTCACACACGCCCACCTGGGGAGCCCTCGGACGGCAGGTCCGCCGGGGATGTGTCGGGAGACCGAGGGCAAAGTAGGAGTCTTCCCGAGTGAGCGGGACGGTCATGACTCTCGGACAAAGGACGTTTCGAGGAAGGTGGGATTTGGGTCTCCTCCGGAACCGAGACGCCCGGCAGCCGTCCTCGTCCTCGACTCCTCTTTGCCCGCACCTCTCCTCCGTCGCCTGCCCGCGTCGTAGGCCCTGAGCCCGTTCAGGTTGAAGGAGCCTGAGCGGTTCCTTCACCGGCCGTCTCCGCCGCCCCAGTGTCCGGTCGCCTGTCCGTCCCCAAGTCGCGGAGGGTCCTGGTTCGGACCACAACTCTGAGTCGTAGGAGTGAACCCACGCAAGTGGGAGCACAGACTGGAGCGGGGGAGGGGACTCGGGTCTTTCTCGAGGCCCACTCCCGTCTGTCCCTACCCCACCCGCCGGACCTGCTGTCTGAAGGGTGGGGACCTTGTGTCGGGACTGGGGGTCGAGTCCCTCCCAGCTGCCGAGTGCCGACTCTGGAAGACCTCTTCGCAGAGCCGGCCTCCTTCGACTGGTAGACACAATCGTAGGGGGTCCGAAGACTGGTGCCCTGAGAGTCTTACGCTGGACCAAACGTTTATCCCAGAAACGTCTAATAGTCAAGTCTACTCCAATATATCCCCCACCCCACCTCCACCTAAATTCCACTGACCACAGGAACACTCTCCCCTGTGTCTGTGCCCGTCTTCTACGGCACACCGTAGAACCTCTCTGTGAGGATGTACGGAGCCCCGTCGCCTAGGCCTTCTGCGTCCCTTCTGGCGGGTGTCGACTGTGGCTCGGGGCCTGGAGACGAGAGGTCTCGGTAGTCTGTCGTGTAGGGCGCCAAACGGACCCCACGGCACTAAACACAGGGTCGATGTGGGGACGTGGCGGCCCGGAAAGCTTTCGTCCGGACTCAAGCTCCTGAGACTTCCCGGCTCGAAGGGCGCCCTGACGGCTCCAGAGACATCTGGTGCGAAGTCGGGTCGGGACGTACCCCTAGAGGTGGTCTCTCTCGGCACACCCGACGCCCACGTCCCCCAGTGTCCCTTGGGCGGTGGGGAAGAGACCAGGTTGCCACGGCATTGTAGGGCCCTCGGAAAGCGGGACCGCTGTCGTCCGTACACGTACGTCCGTGTGTGTGTGTTGCTCACGTGTGTGCACACGTGTGTGTACTTCTGTGTACACGTGTGTGCGAGTGTGCGTGTGTGTGTGAGCGTGTGCGTGTGTGTGTGTGTGTGAGGGTGTCAGGACTCTTCCCTCGGTCCGGGATGTGGACGACCCTACCGTCCGACCGGGTAATTCCCTACTTCTGGTCAGTCCCCAACCGAAGACTTTATTTTAAGTGGCTCGACGGTCGTGGGGTCGTGGGAGGTGCGGAGACGAGGTGACTGGCGGTTCCCGTCGGCTCGACCCAGTAGCCCGAGTCTTGACACAAGAGAGACGTGCGAAGGCCGGTTACCAGTCTTGGGACCTCCGACCCTCCCCAGTCGCCCCGGGAGGGGAGTGTTCCTCTGCCCGGTGATCGGCTCGGTCCTCCTGGGTCCGGGCGGTCGGCAGGACTGACCGGTGCTGTCAGACCATCCAGTGTCCCCACCCCACCTTGACTCACCAAATTAGCCTGGGTGGCCTCAGTCGTGCGAGAGCGTCCGCCCGTCTACCGGTCGGAGCTCGAGTCGTCTCGACGCTGGTGGGGGTCCGTCCTCCCCGGTAGGCATTAATTCCCACCGGAACTCGTGACTTGTTCCTAATTGTGGGGAGCCTGGGGTTGCCCCGAGGAGTCCACTCAAGAGGAAAATAAGCGGAGGTTCCCCGTGTTCGTCCCGGAACGTACGAGAGAGACTTAAGTGGGGTACTACTGTGCCTACGTACTTCTTCGAAGGTGACCGACTTGCGTCTGTGCATAGGTCGGGTGCCGTTTTCGTTCCGGGGGCCAGTGCCCTTCGGCTCCGGACTTTAGTCGTTTCTGTGAAGGGAGTAGGTGGACGTCTCGTGAGGGTCCTCCCCCGACTGGGACCTGAGCCCTCCCGACGTGTGCCCGTCATTCACCCGCTTACGGTCCCTCCTCTTCTGCGCCCGTTTCGGACTGCTTGTCTGCCTGCAGTTCTGTGTCGCCTCCCCGAGGTCCGGCCCGTCCCCGACTCCTAAAATGTCGCTCGTGTCACCCAGGAGGTGCAGACGTGGTTCGGGTCGTCTCCGACAGTGGTTTCCGCAGAGCAGGTCGTCAGGCTCTGCCCCTGCCAGCACAGCAGACTCACTAAGAGGTATGAGACCAGGGACTCTCCGTCCCTCACTGGCGGTACCGACTCGTGTAGCCTGTCGCACATAAAATACGTGTTTATTCCGCAGCCCAAACTACACGGTGTCTAGACTCTTTGCCCGATGTGAATCGAATCTGCGATTCTTCACCTCGTTGACAGAAGGGCTAGGAAGAGACATTCCAGCTTTCAACCACTTTACTCACTTCGTCTCACCGTGCTTACGTTGAGAGACTAAAAGTGCTGAGAAATGTCACTGGATACTGCCCTCGCGAATCGGGAGGGAAACTTATCGCAAGTAAACGTAGGGCACCGGAGATTAGGAGGGGTCTTCACAAGATGACGTTCTCTTTACCGACAAACGAAAATTTTGTAGAATAAGTCCATCCCTCCTTTGTTGACCGAGCTAAACTTTCGGTTGTTCTAGGTAGGGGTTTCTACCGTGGACACTGCCCTTCCCTCTGGCACCCCTTTCCCAGGACGTTGGTATCTGACGAAGGTGAAGTCGACGGGACAATCCACCGCCCTCGCGCCACTCGTGGGGGTCCAGACCTGGACCCCTAATCTTTCCTTGCGCCCTTTTCCGTCTCGGCAGAGGTTTCGTGTTTACAAATGGCTCGACTGTTGGAACACAAGTAATCCGGTGGTTGTTGGGGTGTCCCCTACTCGCGCCAGAGTGTCCGACCACAAGTTCACCGGTAATCGGGGTCAGTGTTTGTGTCAGCTAGGAACTTGTGCACCCCTAATCCCCACGACTGGGGGGTGTGTCAGTTTGGAGTCCGATTTAAAACTGACGGGGGTTTCACTTTCATAAACACTGAGGCCAGTGCAGACTGAGAAACACTAGCGTACCTGACATCGGGACGGTCCGGGGGGCAGGTACCCTAAGGGGTCCGTTCTTATGACCAACGGTAAAGGAAGAGGTCCCCTAGAAGGGCTGGGTCCCTACGTTGGGTCCAGAGGACGTAACGTCCGTCGAAGAAATGGTCACTCGGTGGTCCCTTCTGGGGGTTTGAATCGATGATTAACGGATAATAACTGGTCTTTAGAATGATTATTATGTTAGTGAGTTATTTGTGTATAAAAATATTTTAAAATACGCAAGTTCTGTGTGGATTTAAAAGAAAAAAGTTATAAAGATCCAGTGTGTCAGATGGACACTCAAAAAGTTTAACAGTGTCAAGAGTTTTTTTAAAGGCTATAGAAATAACTCTTTTTAAAAGCTCATTCGTCTGAGTATGTCAAGTTTGAGCACAACAAATTCCCAGTTGATATGAAAAAAAATTTATTCTCTTCGTGTCAGTATTTTCCCTAAGAATCTTTATCAAGATTCGTCACATCCTTGGAAGTGAGACCCCGTCGAAAAGACTCGGCTGGACGGAAGCTCCTACTGAAGGACTCAGAGGTACGCCGAAGGTACCGCAGACTTTAAAGTCTAGATCTACGGGTGCCTGATATGTCCGTCGGTCCGACGTGGCACCTCTTCGATTAAGTCCGAGAACCCCAAGGCTCGTAAGATTGTAATGAGGGACTACCCCCGACAAGTCCCGGAGGCTCAAATTAATCCACAACAAGTCAACGAGTCAGTACAGACTGAGACGCTGGGGAACCTGACGTCGGGCAGTCCGGAGGGACTCTCAATAATAGTGTAGCACAAAGAGGTCTCCGGCGTACGACCGAAAACCTGTCAAGAGGGTTTAGAGTCTCCCCTTGTGCGCACAAGACCGCCGTCGTAGATTCGACCTCGTCTGTGAGGTCCGAGAAAAGTACTAGTCGCCAAATCTGCTTAGACGCAAGTAGTCGTCCCTGAGGGAGTATCGGGTACTCGTGGCTAGAGGGGAGTGCGGACTGCGTCCCGGCGTAGAAGTGGTCGATCTCCCCGGCCTGCACCGGTGTCGAGGCAGACCCCGTCTCCCGTCCCCAGCTCCCGAACTCGGGTCGGGGTGCCCCCCGGCCTTCCTACGCCGACGGGGACGGAGGCACGCTTCGACACGCCTAGGACGTTCTGGGTGGGGTCCCTCCGACCGTCGCGGAGGACCCAAGTCGACTCTGGTCGTGAGGAAGGGGAGGAAAGTATGTCAGACTGGGAGAGGTCCGGCGAGAACGGAAGGCCTGCGGGTCGTCCCGGTGAACCTTCCCTGTTCGGCCGGGGCTCGATATGGCTGGGTCGACGGTGGACCCCGTGGAACGAGGGCTTCCCCGACAAGCGCTCCTGTAAACCATTTTCAGTCCCTTGGCCGTAGGACTCTGCGGAAATCGCGAGACGAGACGTCAGGTCCTGTGTTTGCGTCTCCCAAAGACCTTCCCAGGGCCGCCCCGCCCCTCTCCGCCTGTGTGTCCCCTCGTCTCCCTGTCGCCATTCTGGTGGAGGTCCCTCCGCCCGGAGACACGACACTCGTGTCCGACGGTCGACGTCCGGCACCCAGGGGGTTCTCCTATGGGGTTGGCTCCGTCGTCTCCGGCCGGGGCCCCCCCTGTGGGTTGGTCCCGTCGCTTCAGGCCGGGACCGGTTCTGTCTGGTGCCCAGGGGGGCCCCTTGTGGGGTTGGCCCCGTCGTCTCCGGCCGGGGCTCCCCCTGTGGGTTGGTCCCGTAGCTTCAGGTCGGGACCCCCCCTGTGGGTTGGTCCCGTCATCTCCGGTCGGGACCCCCTCTGTGGGTTGGTCCCGTCGCCTCCGGCCGGGACCGGTTCTGTCTGGTCCCAGGGGGTCCCCGTGTAGGGTTGGTCCCGTCGTCTACGGTCGGGGTCCCCCCTGTGGGGTTGATCCCGTTTCTCCGGTCGGGCCCGCTCTGGCTGACACGGGTCGGTGCAGACGTCCGGAGTGTTGACCCCTCATTGGGGTCCCCCGCCCGTTCCGGTGCAGGGCGGGTGGGGCCGGGCGGGGCCGAGGTACCGGTCGGAGTCCGTCCCCGGGACGGCGCTCGATCCGAGACGCTACTCGAGGACTTGGACGGTGGTCTGTCGGCACCGACGAGACCTCGGGTCCTCGACTCCGGCGCGAGCCCCACTGGGCGGTCGTGGAGCTCACTGATCCTCTGGCACCTCGACCCCTTCGGGCGGAGGGGGCCGGAGCTCTTTGTTCAGGTATGGGAGGGGCCCCGACCTCCCCGGCCAGTTTCCCCGGAGACGTTTGCGGTGCAGGAAAAAGAGACACTTGCACTCACTCTGTGGGACTCCGGCGTGTGGACAGAGACAACCATTTAACTTTTGTATAAATAGGACAACCACGGTCCGAAAAAAAAAAAATTTATCTACCCTTACGAAGGTGAAGTGGTACTCCTTACGGATTCTTTACGTATTAATTTTTACTTTTCTCTTTCAGAAGATTTTTCCGACAAACGAACCCACTGCGTCCACTGTCAGAGGGAGACAGGAGGGACCCGGATGACGACCCTCCTGTCTTGTCACCACGCCCCCGGCGTACCTGCCGGGCTCTCCGGGGCAGGTCGGGGTCGGAGGGGGGACGTGCGCCGGCGAGCGAGCGATGTGCGGTCGGAGGGGGTCGGTGCCGGCGTCGGGATCGAGAGGTCGTCGCGGGCCCAAATGTCGAACTGTTGGTAGAGACTTAACAGGCTTTTGTACCCTTTATTCGTTATAAATTCTTTTTTTTTTTCTCGTCCGACCGATCCCTCTTTCCTAAGTGGGACGTGTGTGTCGTCAAATGTTGTTTTTCGGGGCGCAAGGGCAAAAGTGTACGGGACCGGAACCTACTTGCACCTGCTTGGTGGGAGACACTTGGGAGTCCCGTGTTGGGTTTCGGAGAAAGTTGGGCGCCCAACTACCTACGCACAGTCGGGGCCCGCCGGGACCACTGTCTCCCAACTTCAATGGGCTCGTGCGCCTATTGTTTTCAATGTAGTAAAAAGTAGTTGTAAGTAGTAAGATTAACGGACTTGGAGGTGGTCTTGTTTCAGCGCGATATCAAAATACCATAAACTAATTACTCCCGTCCCTTTAACTTCAAAAACGTTACTTTGATCCCCCTTTTTGGGGGTGTCTGAAAATAGCAGAAGAGGGAATACTAAAATTAAATTACCGAGCACAAAAGTAATGCCGACCCCGACATGTGAAATCGAACGTTAATGCAAGGTAGACACTTCGCGACACAATAATGCCAAATAAGATCATCGAAAAGTTAGTGAAAACTCAACCCGAAACGTTCATAAGAACGTCGTCCACCCGAGGGACCGTGTTCGGGTCCTCGTGTGTTTCGCGTTTCGACCTCAAATTACCGTCGTATACGTTCGCCGTGCCTCGTCGGCGGAAGGGGGTATACGGCGCCGTCGGAGAAGGCGGACGGTCAGTGGGAGGAACGGCTGACGTCAGAGGCTCATCGAACGACGGTCCCTTTTACATGGCGCCGTCGTTTAAAGAGGTCACGCGGTAGGAATAATGGCTCTGTTGGGACAGTAATCGTGCTCGTGTTACTTGGACCTGCCCCTCGCTTATGGTTACTCCGCGTCCTCGGCGCGAAGAGTAGCGGTACCTCTGCCGGGGAGGGCCACCGTCACCTGTCCGCCCTCACGGGGGTGGGCGCACCGTGGGTCAATCGCGACGCGTGACGTGCACTCGGTCTCAGCCCGGCCCGGGAGCGCCGCGGGTCCCTCTCGGCGCCCCTGCGGGCCTCAGAGACTCCCGGGGCCCCCGCAGGTGGAAGTCTGAGACGTAGGACCCCGCCGAGGGTCGGTGCTCGTCCTCCGCTACGACTTCAGATATGTGTTACAAGGGGGCAATTTAGAGTGTCCCCCAGCTCGCTACCTCTTCTTTAACGAAATAAGGTGGTTTTTTTTTTTGTACCTTTGGTTTGTAACAAAAAGAGGTTAATTGTGTTTCTCCCGAAGTGAAGATTCTTCGACCCTGTCGAGGGCCTGGTGCCCGGAGGGCCCGAGAAGAGACGTCTGAGAAGGACGGGACGTCCTACCTTCCTTGAATCTCTTTGTTTCCGAGTTTCCGGACACACGTCCCCCAGACGGGTGGACTCTCGACGCTTGAAGCGTCTCTGGGTGTCTATTTCACACCAAAAGTCAGACGCACACACTCACTCACACAGTCACACACACACACGTGGACATTTTCCCTTTCTCGGTTTTGGCTCCGTCCCACCCCCGTGTGAGTCTAAAATCAAGTGTCGGGTTAGACATGTGTTACCTCAGACTCAAACTGCAGAGGAGGGACACGAACCCCAGAACATTGAGGGTCGCCTACTGTGTGAACGAAATCAAAGGAGGGCTAGGGTGTCAGTCGAGATTTAATCCCGACTGGGGCTCACGTCCGCGGGTCCGGGACCGGGGGTAGGACCCGCCCGACGGGGACGAGAGAGTGGTCGTCGGGTCGGCACAGGGGTCAGGGCGGAAAGGAGGGTGACCAGTGCGGCCCACACGAGCACTCGGGCCCAGAATGAGAGGAGCACACACCCACTGATAAAGGTAGTAAAGAGTCGACAGTGGAGGGTCACGTGTACTCTGGGGCCGACGGACGCAGGTGGGAGGAGACGGGACGCGGGGCCCGGGGACTGGGGTCTGGATGGATTTGTTTCGGTACAAATTCCGTGGTTATTTCCCAGTAAAGGCTCTTGTGGGTAGTCCATAATCTACGGCACTTTACTTCGACGTGACACTCCCCACCTCTGAGTCCCTCTACCGTTTAGTTCTCCTCTGTCTCTTTGACTGAAGACTCGGGTTAGTCGGTCCGCACAGTCTTGACCGCTTTAAGGGGGCCGTGGCAGTGAATGTCTCGTAAATAAAAAATAATATTTTCGTGAAGACCTATGTACACTTTAAGTGGCCCAAGATTACCCTTATTAAAAGAGGACGTATTGTACAGGGCCACCCTTAGGGTGTTGAGAAACTAAAAACAAAAATTCAATTTCTGCGGTCCCCTCTTTCCTTTGAAGAAGTGTTCCTCTGTCCAAGAGTCGAGTCCGTTTGGTCTCTCGCGACCTCGACCTCCCCAGGGCCCCCCCTACGGGTCTCCGGTCACCCCCGCGACCTCCGACAGCCGGGAAGCGGCTGGGTTCTCAGTCGTGACTCCTGGGCGGAAGGAGGTAAATTCCCCAAAGACCACCCTCTCAACTTACTAGTGCTCCTTGTGTCAAAGGGACCACCTCCACGATGTCGAATTCTTGGGTCTCTTGGAGTCTTCGAACCCAGGCGAAAATAAAGCTCAAGAAGGAGGAGTTACGGTCTAGGACTTTGGGGACCAAGGTCCTGTGTCCCCTCGTCCTACCCCCGTCCCGACCCGGGAGGACGGGAGGCCCTGAGAGAGGTAGAGGCTCCCGTCGACCACAGACGACCAGAAATGTCCAAGTCGACCTCTCTGTCCTCACGGAGGTCCGGTGCTCGGCCACAGTCCTCCCGTCGACCGGAGCAAGCGGGGCTCCCAGCGCCCCGGAGGGCGGGAGCTCGTCCACCCGGGCCGACAGAGGCACGGTCGGAGCCTGCGCGGAGGGGTGCACTGTCCGCCCTCCCCGTCCACGGAGTGGGGCCGGCGACGAGGGAACCAGATGTGCCCCACATAGGTCAGAGACGACGCCGTGGCAGGCCGAGGTTCCGAGGCCGTCTCGGTGGGTCCGCGTGGGAGTCCGGGTGACTCGGGCCGGTCCCCGGTTCCTGTGACGGGCCGACCCGACCCTCCCCGGACTAGTCCTCGGGTGCCTGCCACGGGTGAGGACCGACCGCGGGTCAGACCAGGTGGGCCGTGGACGTGCCGTGCCGGTCTCGGACCTGGAGCAGAACAATCTACGAGCAGAATCCGGCTCGAAAGGGAAGTGCCCACATGATAACCAACTTGTCATAGGGGCGTCCTGTCCTCTTCCGGGATGGGGTTCCGACGACTGACACTGGAATAAGTCTTTGTCGCAACAACAACGACATCAATCCTTCCTGCTCGAGCGGGACCTCGTCACACTTTCACACACAATCAGCGAGTCAGCACAGACTGGGGAACGCTGGGGTACCTGACAGCGGGCGGTTCGAGGAGACGGGTACCTTAAGCGGTCCGTTCTTATGACCTCACCCATCGGAAAGGGAAGAGGTCCCCTAGAAGAACTGGGTCTCTAGTTTGGGTCCAGAGGGTGTAACGTCCGCCTATAAAAAGGTAGACTCGGAGGGTCCTTCGGGGTCGTCAGGGTTTAGGTTATACTGGGCCCCAGGAACATCCTTCTCCACAGTCGGCCACAGTCGAGAGTCGTCCTGGTGGGGTCACTCCGGGGGGAGGACCTACTCGTTCCTCCGCCACAACCATTGATGTAGCCCTGTTCCCGACCTTTGGTCCCACCATTCGAGGGCTCGTCCCTCTGCAGATGTGACGCACATCCCTGGGACCCCAGAGGGTGCTACGAGCAGGGAGACTTCGACTTAGACTTGACTCGTAGTGAATCCCCCTACCAATGCTGGAGGAGTCTCGTCGGACCACTGGACGTGGGGTCCCGGACTCCGGCCCTACGACCGTTGTCGTCTCTGGACTCCCCTCCATTCAAAGGTTTGGGGAGTGTCGTTTCGCTGTCTCTGTGGAACCAATAAAAATTACACGGGTAAATAGTGGCACGGGGAGGGGTTTGTGTCTTTTTAATTCTGGGTTGTGATTAAAGTATTTTAGTGGTAATTTGGAGACTAAAGTATTTTAGACGTGTGGTAAGTATATTAAAAACAACGGTAACAAGCTACGATTCAGTGCAGGACAAGAAATGTTGGGACACTTGACGTCGTGCGGTCCGAAGGAACAGGAAATAATTATAAACACCAGTTTTATTTCAACTCTTTGTTATTGATCTACGACTGGCATACATCCTTGGTCGTCCAGATTCCTGGGGCAACCCGACCTTAGATGACTACGAACGTCTACGAAGACCCGTCCACCTTCCTACGAGCAGAGTCTCAGTCGTTCGGGGTTCGAGTTCAGGGTCGAGGCCGAGGAGGGCGGTCCTTGCCACCGGGCGTACCGGTAGGAGGACCCCACCTTTGCCCCGGGGGCGACTGGAACGAGGGGTCCCGTCCCAACCCCTCTCGGGACCCCTCGGCAAGTGTGTGGCAGAGTCACGGAGCGGACGACTCATGGGTGACGCACGGAGCAGACTCAACTCCTACGTCCCGTCGCCCCTCTGTCCCTCCGACTGGTCCTTGTCGCTGCGCCACGACACTCACTACTGTCTTTCTGCGGACCTCGACCGCCTGGTGTGTCGCGCCAGAAGCACGTCTGCCTCGACCAGGAAGCCTGCGGAAGGACGGGAGGACAGGAATAGTCTTTACAGGTACGTGTCTTGACAAAGAATCGACCACTCGGGTCTAGAAACGAGTCTACCGTGTCATAATTACCGTGTTTACATGTCGTTCGACGGTCGTTCCGGTCGAAAGTGGTAGCGAAGGTCCACAACTCTACGTGCAAACACTTGCCGTCTCCGAGANCCTCGACCGCCTGGCGTGTCGCGCCAGAAGCACGTCTGCCTCGACCAGGAAGCCTGCGGAAGGACGGGAGGACAGGAATAGTCTTTACAGGTACGTGTCTTGACAAAGAATCGACCACTCGGGTCTAGAAACGAGTCTACCGTGTCATAATTACCGTGTGTACATGTCGTTCGACGGTCGTTCCGGTCAAAAGTGGTAGCGAAGGTCCACAACTTTACGTGCAAACACTTGCCGTCTCCGAGAGACAGGGTGAACGACTTGGCAGAGGGGCCATTGTAGGTTCCAGAGATCGTTGTCGGCACCAGTAAAGAGTACGGAAATTGGTGGGTAAATAAGGGAAAGCCAAAAGTTTCATGTTTAGTGTCGGGCCAATGAAGGTCAGGACCGACGAGACTCAGGTGTAGTGCGTGTACTTTAAAGTCGAAGACAGGACGCATTAATCCGGTCGACTCTCGTACTTTCGACTCAGCAGTCTCGCGAGGGGATTGGACGAGACAAATCAGGTGTGTCTGCCCTTCCATTCGTTTTTGTCAGGCCCAGCTTTCGGCGTCCTTTGCAGGGAAAACACTCTCGACCTTCCACACTGGAACTGGAGAGTCGTCCCGACGCCGAGGGACCGACGGCAGATATTGGAGGGAGCACTGGGAGGAGGGTCAGTCCCGAAAAGGCCTTGAAAGCGCCGAAGGAGGAACAGGGAAACCCAAACATTGGCAAGCGGGCGCACCGTTTCTGGTCGACCTCGGAGTGGTTCGGGAGGGGGAGGTTTGGTCGTCGACCCGACCCTGTGCCCTGGGTCCCTGGTCCTCCAGAGACCCTCGGGGGGTTCTGACGGAAGACGGTCGCGACACCGGTCGGGTCCACTCTGACCTCCCCAGTGGCGGGTCGTGAGTCCTGGGGTCCGACGAGAACCGACGGTCTCAGGACAGAAGGGTGACTGTTCCGCTAGCTCAGAGACGACACGAGGTCACCCGTCACCCTCCACCTTCGTAAAGTCTCAGGCTGCACTCGTGAGCGTCCCCGGTGGCGTTAGAGGAAGCCATGGTCCCTGTAATGTACACCACCTGTCGCCGATTGTGGGTCGGGTCTGTGTAGGACCACTCTTTGCACAGACCCTTCCAAATTTGGCGGAGCCGGAGCCTGCGCCGGAGAGACTACCCGGGCTCACCCCTGTCGTGAGGTGTCCCTCTGCTCCGCCCCTCTTCGGGGCGCCACAGGTCCCTGAGCGACTGGTGCGGGACAGGAGGGGTGCGCCGAGGGACGGACCGGGCCACGCAGAGGTCCCTCAACTCCTGTCCAGAGGGTGGTGGAGCGGGGACCCCGGCACTGCCCACCTTTGCGTCCAAATACCAATCTTCGGTCAAGGGTCGCCCCGAAGGTTTGACGATTGTGAATGTCTGTCCAAGTTGTAAATCCTCTGTTCTGCGACCAGGTCGGTGCCCGGCTCCTTACTCTGACCTGCCACTGGCGTAGAGGAGAACCCGACTCCAGGGACCCGGCGGGACACACTGGGACTCGGTGCGGCAGGGGGCCCGTCGGGGGGGTGGCACGAGGTACGGCTCCGGGGACCATTTCCCGGGAGGACCCCGGAGCCTCAGACGGGGTGCCCTTCCCAGTGACAAGCACAGTCGATTGCGCGTACGGTGGCAGTGCGTGAGTGTGCTGCAAGGAGTCCGAGACTGGGGTCGATACCGTGTCGTACTACCGCCCCCAGGACGAAGTTCCGGACGAGCCAAAATGCGTGCACCTCCAAAAGATATAGACGGGGTCTTTTCGGGTCCGGGAGCGACGCTCATAAAAAGTTCCAATTTTGACCGGGTAAAAGAATCTTAAAATTTTGGTACTCTTCGTTCACTTTCTCACAGGAGAAGGAACCCTTCTTCGAAGTCTAAGAAATTCGAATTTGAGTGTACAGACGAATCGACGAGTCGACGCCGGTCGAGAGACACTGGGGGACCTGACATCGGGCGGTCCCAGGGGACAGGGACCCTAAGGGGTCCGTCCTTAAGACCTCACCCGACGACACGGAGGAGGGCCCCCGGAAGGGCGGGGTCCCTAGCTAGCTTGGAGGTAGAGAACGTAGCCGTCCACCTACGAAATGGTGGTCCGGGTGGACCCTTCGGGGACTCGATCGTGTTTGTGGAAGTCAGGTCAGTGAGTCAGCACAGACTGAGGAACGTTGGGGCACCTGACTTGCACTGGGTCACCGTAAAGGGAATTCACCTCCCGTCTCTCCCACCGTACCTCCTCCGCCACCCACCGCCCCGCCCTCCCCCGTCACTTACCTCTGGACCGGGGTCCGGTCGACGCCCGAGCTGGGTACCCCGGTGGGTCTCCGGTACGCCTCCGGTCTCGTCGAGGACCCTTCTTCCACCCTCCGCGGTGGGAGGGAAGGCACCCGGGACTCAGAGGAGAGGTACCGTCCACACAAAGACCTCGAATTGACAAGGGCTCCTCGAGTGACGGGGGGTGGTGAGGTAGGGTGTGAGGGCAGGGGTAAGTCAAGATAGGACGTCTCCTCAGTTCCTTCGTTCTGCGCCTAACCCGGATTCTTTTACCTCCATTAAAAGACATTAAACCAAAATACATTGGTTTACATACGTAAAATTTATCTGAGTGCGATTATAGGTGTCCACCTTTATTTGTTCTTAATACGAGAGATTAAGAGAGGTCCTGGAGTCTTGCCGGTACTCCCTTCGGTCCCGGGTTGGAGTTCCGTCCCGGTGGTTTCGGGAGGTCTATTTCTCCGACGACGAACAAACACCTTCTTTGGTCAGGGTTTCGGAGTCCACAAGACGGTTCTTGACCCGGAAGTGGTCCTCCTTCGAGACGACGTCACATTTTACGAGGGACGGAGACACACACACACAGAGACAGAGACAGAGAGAGACGGAGAGAGAGACGTCCACCTCCGTCCACCGAGACAACGTCAGGAGTGACCGTCTGCGAGGAGACCTACTTTCTTACCTGGGGAGTCGGGACGGGGTCGGAGACGTTCAGACGTCGCACACCAAACGTCCCCACATCAGGACTCAACCTAGGGCGTCCACTGGCCGTCACTACAGGTTGTCGTGACACCACAATGAGATGCGTAGGTGCGCCACCCCCGAAGCCCCGACCCGTCCCGCCGACACTTGTGCGTCACTACAGTGTGTGCTGGACGGTGCGGGTGGGTCGGGGGCCGTGTGTCATCCACGAGGTATTTACGGGGCACGACGGAGCCCTCTCTGTGTGGACCTCTACTGAGACGAGGAGCCCCGAGGGCTCAGGGGACCCGAAGGTTCCCCCTGTTTGGAACCGTCTAAAATTCAACAATAATAAATATGGAAAGAAAGTTTTCGTTTCACTTTAAAATAAACTTTATGTATAGAAAAGTTTAAAACGAACATTCTACTCAACGACGATTCTCTAAAAGGGAACTCCCTTTTATTATCGAAAAAGTTAGTGATTATTCGATTATAGGTCTTTAAGTCTCCTTTGGGTGGGGTGTATCGTCGTATATTCCCGCCATAATTATGTCAATATTCTACGATTCTCCTACGAGATAATGATATTGTCCGAAAACACCGAAAGTATTCTTCTTTGTTCTAGTATATAAAATAGTTATCATTTTAAGAATTATATTTAAAAGGACGTGTCGATATCATCACGTTCGAATCATCTTGAGTGATTCCAAGAACTAAATTAACGCGATGGTCCATTTTACTGTCTACAAAAGAGAAGAAAAACTATTGTGATTATTTACAGGAAGAAACGACGGTTCAAAAGTTTTATCGTTCGAACTAAAGTGAAGTTCTGATTATTTTTTGGTTCGATTATATATGTACGATTAAAAGAAACACCGGGAATGTTATTCTAAAACTTCAACGGTTTCGATGGTGAAATCTTGACGAGGTTCTAAGATTTTAATCCTCTGTCACTTTACAATCGGACGTGTGTACCTCTTACTTTTGGCTAACGTGTGTTAAGGCAAAGACTTAAACTTTCGCGGTCTTTCAAGGTAGTGTGGGTCGTGACGTAGAAGATAGCCAAGAAGAGACATTCGTGGTTCCCGTAGAGCTACACTTTACTCCTGTAATGAGTAAGTGTGCGAATAGGAAGAGAGACTCAGTCCAAGCAGCGGGTGGAGTGACTAAATGTCGTGCGTGCGTGCGTGCGTGCGTGCGTGCGTGCGTGCGTGCGTGCGTGCGTGCGTGCGTGCGGGGAAAGGACAACCGACTCGTAGACACACGTGGATCCCAGGGCAATTGGTCTCGGTGCGGGGACGTCCTGGCGCCCCTGGGGCAGTCCCGCACAACGCTGCTCGGTGAGTGTCGGGCTCCAGGGGAGACGGTGCGCCATCACAGGAGCCTACGTGTGCTGTGTCTTCGAGACCGGACGAGAGGGAGAATCTTGTTTGCCTAGGGATCCCTACGTGCGGAGCGCGGTAACGGGAAACGTCTGTGACGCAAAGAGTGTCTACCTTCCAAGCCCCGTTGAGACGTGGCTGTTCGGACCGCCGTCAAAAAGGTCGCCGTAGACGAGTGAAGGACAGAGACACGGTGTGAAACCAATAAGAGCGTTGTAGGGTCTGAAGAGTAATAGTAATACGAAGATTCCAGTAGACTCTTGTCACTAGAGACTACGATGACGACTTCCGAGTCTACTACCAATCGTGAAAAGGCGTTATTTCACCAAAATTAAGTCCGTCCATGTACCCCCCGAACCCTGCACTGCGTGTGAATAACCTGACGTCCCATTGTCTGAACGGTCTTTGGTTTTTAGGTGCACTGAGATTAACACTATAAACGAAATATTCGCCATTAGACCTTGACTTGGATGTCACAGAGGTTCCCCGGACGTCTGTGTCCAGAATGAAAATTGATTACAAGAACGGTACTCTTTACCTCCAGAACGACGCCGGGTCCGTACCCACCTCACTGTTCTCCCACGCACAAACAGAGTTGAGTCGACGGCCGGGGGTGCAGGTCCGAGACGACCCGACGGGTGGGGGTCGTGACCCGGGTACCCCCACCTCGCAGGTGAACCCCTGACGCCTCGGGAGAAACGAAGAGAAAGTCATTGCTGGTGTTGCACCTGAGTCAACCTGACACGCACGTCTCCACGCACGTCAGAGGGTCTCTGCATGTTGAGACGTCCACACCGACGACAACCCTGGAGCCCGCACCAGAGCCCGTGTCTTCAGTCCCCAGGGAGACGACCCTCCCCTCTTCTCGGGACAGGGGTGACCGCCCCCGGAGACCCAGTCGACGGGGGAGGGGTCGATCCCAAACACTCGTGCGTGTCAAGTTGTCACCAGCGGGTCTCGTCTCCTCGGACGGGGCCCGTGGGCCGGAAGGACCATACCCTTCTCCGGTGTCGGAGCACGTCGTCGGCCCGGAGACGTCCCACCTTCGCCAATTAGTTGAACTATAGTGTCCGACTAATTTGTTACTGCGCGGGGCCCCGAGACGACAGACAGGGATGCTCGGCCGTAGTGCGATTACACTTTTGGGGTGAGACGAGGGAGCCCTCGTTTGAGGGAAAATTAAAAGGGAGATTTCTAATTAAAGTAACAATACCTTGAACGTAGTCTTCGTGGCATTTGATTAGTAGTCAGTGAACGTGTGTTAGACTGGGAGGGACGGGGGTGGCTCACAGACGGTTCCAGAGGAGACCCAAGATCCCTAAGCGTAGCACGTTCACGTCTTTATTCGCACCTCTTCTTTGTTATTGGGCAAACGGAACGTTGAAGCGTCTTTACCCTTTTTTTCACTGGACTGAATAAAAATGAACACACCGAAAAGGAAAGCAATTGTCGGCTCTTCCGTTCTGTCTTGTTGCGCAAAGAGTCGGGGCGGTGGGGGCTGCCCCCACCCCCTCCTGTCCCCTCCTGTCCCCTGTCCGATGGTCCTGGTAGCTTAAGGTGTGTGTGAGCACCAGGGAGCCGGGAGTAGGAGGCTGCGGTCACAGGAGGTCCCGGGCACTGTTCCACCGTGGTCTCGACCGTCACGACCCCGTCTTCGGCCCGACCCCCCACTCACCCGTCCCGGCCCGGGCGACGTCCCCCGCACGTCCCTGGTAGGGCCGGAGAAGCCCCGTAGACGACCAAGGGCCGAACACCTCCGTGTCCAGGTCAGACGGGTACCGTACAGGACCCCAGGGTAGGTACAGGTTTCAATGTGTCGAAGAATTACCTTATTAAGTGTCAGTGACTTTTACTACGATATCTTTATTTGTACAAATGTACCCCCTCAGTCGTATGATAATCCTCTTTTTTTCTGATACTGTCCAGTACCTGCAGTACTAAGATAAAGAGTCCTTCATACACATATCTATATGTAGGACCCGTCTCTCGGACTATGTGGGACTCCTTGAGCACGTATCTCTCGCACGTCCTGACTCGGTCACACCGGCCGACCCTCCTCCCAAGACCTTTCCGCGGACGGGGGACCTGTGGTCAAAACAGAACCAACAATAGAAACAAGTCGGTGATTCAGGACAGACTGAGAGACGCTGGGGTCCCTGACGTCGTGTGGTCCGAAGGGACAGGAGGTGGTAGAGGGTCTCAAACGAGTCTGAGTACAGGTAACTCGGTTTCTACGGCAGAGTAGACGACGGGAAGAGGACGGAAGTCAGAGAGGGTCCTAGTCCCAGAAAAGGTTACTCAGGCGACAAACGTAGTCCCCCTGTTTCTCAACCTCGAAGTCGTCCTAAACAGGGACGACCTGTACAGAATCTCCGCCTTGTCACCTGAGGGACCTGAGGGTACAGACCGAAAGAGGACTTCGTTTCACAGGAGTTCCAGGTGGGTACGCCGCCGTCCACAGTCGCGAACGAGGAGAAGCTCAGACTCGTGACGGGGAAGTCTACCCTCCTGTCTCCCTGGTACACGACGAACGGATGGTAGGCAGTTGCCCGGTCCGGGGGCACGTCTCGCGAGACACTTGCACGGACCTGCACGCAGACTCGTGACTGGAGACAAGGTACCCCACGTACCATCCTCGCCGCGACGACCTACTGACACTGACCCTCGGAAAGTGAACAATGGATTCAAGGAGGGAGGTGTCCTACGGAAGGACGAACTTTCCTTCGCAGAAATGGTAGAAGAGACGAAAGAGACTTCCAAACCCATTCTTACGGTTTCAGGTCAACTTCGAAAGAGTAGTAGTTTCCGTCGGAGTGTCACCTTTACTCTCGGCACCACCCCAGCCCCCTACACTCTTCAAAGATCCGGCACAGTGACAGACCCGTGTCGGAGGTCGACGGTTCAGAGTCCTCCTGGTAGGAGCTCACGGGTCTGAACGAAGTCCTCTACGAGGGCACAGGCAGTCCCCGTCCGTCCTGTCGGACTTGGGATCCTTCAGTCCCGACCTTAGTCTGTAGGTAAGGTCGTGGGTCTCGGGGAGCCCCCGGAGGGGGGTCTTGCCACCGGGAACCGGACACACGGGCGGACGCAAACCTCGGAGTCGGTTCACCGAACCTCGAGACCGAGACCCCCCGTGGTGTAATGTTCAGATCTGGGTGTCTCTGACTCCAAGGTTTTCCTCTCTTTGTTTAGTCCTACCTCTCTCGATCATTACGAGAGAGACTTGGTTGTACGAGCGTCGAAACTACCCGAAGATCGGCAGGTAAGATGAGGGCACGTGCCACGTCGCTCCCGACACGTCGTCACTCTACGGCATTTGTTCGGAGACGTCCACTCTTCGTACTTCTTCCCGTCGGGACCCCACCCCAATGCCTCTAAATTCCACCAGGTCGTCGTCGGGACGGGTGCGTGGCGGAGCGGTCCACCGAGGGACTCTTGGGTCCCCGGCCCGTCCGGATGGACGTGAGTAAGACACCGCCGAGACACCGGACCTGGCGGGAACGGTAGGTGGACCCCTCCGTGCCCGTCCCCCGTCCGACGTCCGCCACGGTCCTGTCTGGGTCGTCCGCTGTGAGGACCTCGGCGGGTCGCGGTTCCGTCGGTCCACCCTCCCGTCCAGCGGACCCGTGGACCCGTCCCCGATGTATTCGTAACATGGTTTCACGACCTTTTGTAAATTTTTCCACACCCGTCTGTCACGTCCCCGAAGGGGACACCGCGGTCCCCCTTTCTTGGTCGGACGCTTTCTCCTCTGTGTCCTCTACGCCCAAGGCAGGGACCCAGCCCTTCTAGGGGGCGTCCTCCCGCACGGTCAGGTGAGGTCACAAGAACGGACCTCTTAGGGTGCCTGTCTCGTCGGGCCACCCGGTGTCAGGAATCCCAGTGTGTTTCAGCCTGTGTTGACTCCCCTTACTAGTGCGTGTGCCGTGTAAGTCACGTCTGGTCTGATTGGACTCGACACCCATTCTATTTCGTTTCATTCTATTGGTGCGTGCGGCTACTCTCTAATGGAGGTTCTCCAGAATTTTCCCACTTTTTGTCACGAATATCAAGTGGACATTTTATGTCTGCATCCACATCAGAAGACCTCGACTCATATCGTCGACGTCGGAACACTGTGACAGGCGTACAGCATACCCGTGTGGACACTACTCAGACGTGTCCTGTGTACGAATGCCTACGCCTCAAGTAGGACTCTTTCCAAACGCTCAACCAAAGCCGTCAGCGGAAGGTTCGCGACTTGACGAGAGGTCCCTTGACAAAGGGTAGCCAGGTGACCAAAGAATAAAAAAATGACGTTCCTGTGTGAGGAAAAAAGGTTGAAAAAAAAAAGCAACGGGGTTTACTTTATTTTATATAGTGTAGAAGTGGTACTACTTCTATTCTACATGGTAAACAAGAAAGGTGGTTTCCGGCGTCCGAAATAACTAACTGCACTGTAAAATCTCGTAGAGACATCGGAAGTTTCGGGAGAGCATTGCTTTCCTTTGTGTAGGTCCTCGTCAATAGAGTTCCGTCCCGCAAGTGTCCTGTTCTGGGAAGCGACAAAACGTTCCTTCGAAGTTCTTTGACTTCAAGCCCCCCGAGACCCCGCCCCTCGGGAGCCGGAGGGGACTGGTACGCCCAGTTACGGAGACCGACACCGGCCTGTCCGGCTTCCTCGACCAGTTACAGTAGTTTGTGTCTTCCAGGACGGGTTCTACTGGCGGGGAAACTCTTTCCTTTTTGTCGGTGGAGTAACCAAGGAAGTGAGTAAAGGTGGCGTTTAGCGAATAGTGAAGTATTTAAGAAGTTAAAAAAAAGGGCGATCCCTTTTCGTAACGGGAATTAATGTATGTAGTAGAGTAGTCCCGGTCGACGAGTGTGTCCGTCCTTTTTAGTCTGACTTGGAATAATTCTCGAGAGACGTCAAAGAAAATCTTTGATTTACGACAAAAGACGGGGTAATATTTGTGTCTAGAAGGGGTCACCCAGGGGAGAGGTTAGACGGTGTGAGGGGACAAAAGAATGTCGAGGTCGTTCCTTCCGAAATCTGTTGAGTCGTGGCTTCAGGGGTGTCCTCGATCTTGTGTGTCTCGGCCTACGTCGACTACCCTTCTGCCGGGCGCCGCCTGCCCTGAGACGAGACGATCGTCGGGACCCTGTCCGAGGAGGGACTTGAGTGCTCGTCCACCCGCGTCCCCCTGCGGTCGGAGAGGGGGTGGGAGTCGGGAACAGGGGGTCATTTGTTTCGGTGGACCCCTGCCGTTGCACGTCACGTGACTCACAAGGACGGGGCTCGGAGGATCTGCCGGGAGAGGACTCGACGTAACGACGACCTTAGTGATTGTCTATGAGTGTTTCCTCCTCTTAGGGAGGCAGTGGCAAATTGTGGGGCCGATTCTCGCACCCACCATTGTCAGTCTGTCTGGACCTTAGGGTGGGTCCAAGGTTGGCCGCACCGAAATCCTTCTGTTGTTCCGAGAGACTCGTCTCGAAGAAGTGACCAGGACGCCTACCAATTTCGGGACTGAAGTCTCTCCGTAATCCGCATTTCCTCCGCCATCTAGGTCCAGAATTCGAGCCAGAGACGCGTGAGTCGGCGAAATCAGCACAGGCTGAGAGACCCTGGGGTACCCGACATCGGGCGGTCCGAGGAGACAGGTCACCTAAGAAGTCCGTCCTTATGACCTCACCCAACAGGGAAGGAGGAGGTCCCGTAGAGAGGTCGGGTCCCTGACTTGGACCCGGCGGAAGTGACCGTCCGTCCAAGAAATGACGACTCGGGACCCCTTTCGGGGTTCGAGGTAGGGATCCCGAGGTGTTTACGAGGGTTGTTCTCGGCCCCGCTTACAGCAGGGACAATCCCCTCCTATCAGACACTCACTCAGAGACGACGACGACGACGATTCAGTGAAGTCAGCACAGGCTGAGACACGCTGGGGTACCTGACGTCGGATGGTCCGAGGAGGCAGGTACCCTAAAAGATCCGTTCTCATGACCTCACCCCACGGTAACGGAAGAGGCCTCACTCAGAGATAGAGGGTGATTGACAATGGATGCTCGCGACGAATGGTGGACAGTGGACGAGTCAATGAGACAATAGGCACTTGTGACGTCGTATACTGAGAACAGATTCGAAGAAAGGTGGTTTAATTAAGTGCAATTAATTCTTGTTGCCCAAAGAGGACACCGAGCCGACCATTACTTAGGTGGACGTTGCACTCTCTGGACCCAAGCTAGGGACCCAACCCTTCTAGGGGACCTCTTCCCTTCTCCGATGGGTGAGGGTATAAGACCAGACCTCTTAAGGTACCCGACATCAGGTACCCCAGTGGTTCTCAGTTTGTACTGATTCGCTGAAAGTGAAAGTTCTTGTTGTTATTCAGTCTCCCGTCCTTTCCGTTGTGAGGTTACCAAAGTTCGCGAGGCACGGATTGAAGGAAGAAGGACCTTCACTGGACCCCTCGCCCCGTCCGCCCCACCCCCTGCACACCACCCTCCTTGAGACACGACGACTCAATAGACAACGATAGGGACGACGAGAGACTGCGACTAGTATTGTCTTCCAGTGTGCAGTGTTCCCTTCGAACGCTACGGTCCAAGGGGGCGGTCGGTAGTCGGCACCCTCAGGTCGCCGTCTGGGTCCGGAGTGGACCGCGCGACTGTTCCGCGGACCGGAGGGTCACCTCGGCACAGCCCTAGTCGGCGGACGAGACGCTACAAGTGTGGGCGTGACCTCGTCGTAGCCGACTACAGTAAAGTGCAGTTATTGGGTCGGGGTTCCGGGTCTCCGCCGAAGGGTTCACCGAGATCACCATTTCTCGGGCGGACGGTCCCGTGTTCTCCTTCTCGGCGTCAAGCTAGGACCCCAGCCCTTCTAGGGGACCTCCTCCCGTTCCGGCGGAAGAAATCACAAGGACGGACCTCTTAGGGTCCCTGTCTCCTCGGACCGCCCGATACCAGGTACCCCAGCGTCTCTCGGCCCGCGCTGACGTCACTACCGTGAGTGCCCAGAGACTCCTGGACGTCTCCTGACGTCGGGGGTGCCCGCCGAGACCCCTGTGCCCGGGTCGGAGCCCTAAGCCAGTGGTGCCCTGCACCCTCTGGCGGAGCGAAAATGTTGAGCCGTGCACGAACAGGAGAACTTTTTACTGTGAAACACGGAAAGTTTTCAAACAGTGGTGTCTCGACTACTTTTTGGCTTTATTTATCATCTAAGGTCTTTGAAACCCGTCTTACCATCTTCTTGGTTGCCCGGAGACCCAGGTCCAATCGGGACCGGACTGGGCGTGAGTGGGCGACAGAGGTGGGGTCCTCGACCCTCGCACGGTCTGGTACCCTCCACTAGGGCCTCTCGAGTCCAGGGGGGTCGTGGCTCCGGGCTCCTCCCTTCCTTCGTCTCCCGTAGCAGACAGGCCCGGGACTTGGACCCGGGACTCCCAGGGCTTAGAAACTACCTTACGGGACACAAATGTCTCTTTGTGGACACTAAACTTTAGTCTTGACCAGACCAAACGGGGCGACCCAGACCCGGAAATTGTAGTTCGTAGAACCTTACGTTTATATTGTCGTCACAACATTAATGGTCTCTCTGTGGACCCACAAATAGGGTCCGAATTCTAAAAAGGACTTTTAATGACGATGACACACAAAAATAAGTAGGTAGCCACAAGTGCAGAGAACGTAAAACTTGAAGGGGTGTGACACCCAACTCTCGGTTGACCTTTACAAAGTCTTGGCGTCGGGGTCCGCGTATCATACTTTGTCTCGAGTCATTTGCAGGTCTCGTCTACTACACTTGGTCCCTTCCGCTCGCCTCGCGGTCCGCACTGGATGCACTGGAGGTCCGGCCGCAGTCTTCGAAAAGGGGATTTCCCTGGGTGTCATTCGTAAAGCCCGAAACGTCCGACGCGTCGGCGCCGACGTCACCGGGACGGGACCACGGACGCTTCGTCGGTGCACGTGCGCTGCCGCTCCCGAGACGCGCGCAGTCTGAGACTCCGGTCTCGCTGGACGTAAGGCATGTGAAAAGTGCCGCACTTTATGGTAGTAGAGTTAACCGAAGGATGGGTGAATGTGTGCATTTTCGGTAAGAATCTGGTGGTGGACCGGGTGTGTCCGACATTGGCCGGTTGGGGACGAGGGCAGGACTCTTCCCGACTCGTGAGACACCGAAGTGACAATGTCACGTCCTACGACCCGGAGTCCTTGAGTTTACCCACGGGACACGACTCTTTTCGGCTGCTTCCAAAAGAAGAGGGGCTTTTGAGTGAATTGGGTTTCCTAAAAGTAGGCACCAATTTTAGCCTTGAGCACAGAAGGTCCCACAGACCGAAGGACCAACTGACAAAATTTTGTTACAAAAGATCAAGAGTTTCTCTGGTGGTGCTAAAGTCCGTCTGGGTCCGTTTGGTATTTTCATCTTTGCTCTTATTTGTCCAACGATTAAAAGTCCTTTCTAGAATGCGGACCCTATTCGTGGGTCCACAGAGAGACCATTAATGTTGTGACGAGAATATACACGTAAACTTTTCCTGGGGGTTCGGAAACCCCAAATTCGTGTGGGTACAGACTCCCAGGGGGTCTGAAGTGATGTCGAGAGAGCACCCGGAGTGTGCCGAATCTTTACTCGGTCTGCCGGGGTTTCGAGGGACTGCTGCGATAGTAGGATGTTGAGTTCCCTTTATGAATTTGCCCTTTGTCCTTGTCAAAAAGGACCACACAGTCGACCCGTCTCCACTTTATTAATCCTCCGTTCTCCGAGTTTCTCTGGGAAATTAACCCTGTTCTTCTGCAAAAAGAACCGTACCGATTACCGGTCTCCACTCCGCTCGACAACTACTTCGGCTCTCCTTTCTGTTTCGCTCACTTCCATTACGAAGACCTCACGGGAACCGACCCGCGTGTTGCGCGGTTCGGACCGAGGGAGGTCGCGTAGTTGTCGACGCAGGAACCTAACAAAAGAGCAACCTGCTCCCCGTCGCAAAAGACTTAAAAAGAGCCTTGACAACTTCGTCTAGTCTTTCAAGTTCAAACGAGACTACGTGGCGGAGACACAATCACGGGTCCGTAAAGTGACAGTCGTTTTGGCTTAATATTATTTTGCCGGACGAACAGGGTCTCGCGAAAGTTGTTTGTCCTTTGTGCATGCTTAATAATTGAGTTCCACTACAGCGATCGACTCTTCAGAAGGCGCGGACGTAAGGCATAACAAACATCCTTTGTATTTTCCGTAACCCGGTAAGAGAACTGAGGGGAGGCTTTCGCTAGCCGTGAGTCGTTTCCTGACTCCGCCCTGCACGCCCCGGGTCGTCTGAGCCGAGGGGTCTGGCGGCGAGTGCGCCCCAGGTCGTGGAGAGCCTCGGGTGGGGCCGCGCTAGCGTTCTTCCCTCCAGTGGCGATTCTTGCGTGTCCCGCGACCGCGAACCCTTCCTCTTCCGAAGGGAGCTTCTGCGACGACGCCAAGTAAGTATAGAAATTTCGTATTGATCCTTGTAAACAGTCTTCGCCTTTGGTGACGCGCTAATTTGACGCAGGTCTGGGCGTCGCCAGGGAGGGGGCGAGCGAGGCCGGAGGGGGTGCGGGGGCGGCCGGGCAGAGACGTGGGTAGCCGGAAGGGCGGCGGCCTCGGCGGGTTTGACCCGGGGGCGTTCGACCCGAGGATTCGGGTGTGACCGGTGACCGACAAACATTTATTTCAAAATAACCACGACACGGCACCGGTAAGCAAATGTAGACCGGACACCCAGGGGACTCGACGTTTCCGTCAGTACTGTCTCTGACATCCCGGGTGTCTCGACCTTGATAAATGATGCCCCGAGAAGTGTCCTTTCCGAACGGGTGGGACTACATCTCTTTGGTCAGTGCTTCAGGTCCCGACCGGTCTTTCCGAAGACCAAAAAAGGGTTTTAGAATACCTTTTTCTTTTTGTTTTAGAGAACCAGATGGGTCACCGTCTACCCGTCTCGCCGGTGGGGACGACGCCGAGGACGGGCGCACGGGGGACCGCAGACCTGTCTGACGGACACGCATCCAAGGCCCCTCCCAGGGCTCTGGGCGTCCGACCGGCGAGTCGCATCGTAGACTATGGATTGTGCGAGAGTCGTTCCCCGTGGTACTGGTTGGTGCGCAAAGGTCAGGGAAGGGCACAAAGAGACTGAGACGACGGCAGACGGAGAGGGGTCACGTCGGAGGGCTCGTGTGTGGAGGACAAGGAGTGGGGACCAGAGTCCCTCGAAGAGGGGCGAGGAGGGCGGGGTGAAGTCGTTCACAGGCCGAGCAGGTGGCTCTCCTGGACGGTACACGCCCGCCCCAGACCGACGACCCCGGTCTCACCGAAGAGAAGACTTCGGACGAGGGGGAAATCTGCGGAGGTAAGGACTTTCCCCATCTGGGTCTCTCGGGGCCCGCACTTCCTCGTCCTTCGGACGGGACCGAGGGTCGGCCGGGGGCAGAAGACGTCCGCCGCTCCCTTCCCGGACCGGAGTCCCGGCCAGAGGACCCCTCGGCCGTCGACGAGGGACGGTGACGCGAGTCCTCACGGAGTGGACCTCCCTTCCGTCGCGTCTCTTCTGTTTCGCTTCTAGTGTTCGTTGAACGGTTCACTTAAAAAGATCTTTGAGACCGCTGGGATCCAGTCCTGGCACGCACGAGGTTCAGGGCATCTAGAAGGTCTCAAGTTGCACCCAGTCTTGAGTCCGTTTGCAGGTTGTCCGATCCTCTCTTCGGCCCTGAGTGTCGCGGGTGCGGCGACGACGCCGGCGACACGAGCCCCCTCTTAAAATTGCGTTAATTCGGTTCACGCTCCTGCCTCGATTCCTCGGCATGGGTAGGAGACTAATTCTGGGTCCAAATGACCTCTTCTGCGCAGCGAATAAAACTTCTGATGTGCTTGTCTTCCGTCTCCTAAGAGCCGGACCCGAAAGTCCCAGGTGTTCCCTCTCGGCGAGGGAAGCCCCCGTTCTGCCAACAGAGACTAAATTTAGGTAGTGGGTTGACCTCTTTTCCCTGACTTAAGTAGTAGCTCAGAGACTTCAGAATATTAACGGATTATAAGCTGAGGGACTAATGTCATAAATAGAAAACTTCTGGACCTATTTGTGTGTGTCCACATTGCCGCGGTAGTGGGTGTCGAAAGAATAGAAGCAGGAAATCCTTTGCGATAGTTTCCCGGGGTGACTTGGAGTGGCTCCACAATACAGCGACTATTTGTAGACAACTAGAAAAATGGGTCTCCCCCAGCACGAGGTCCCTACCTAATCACGGAGGCACCTCGAGCCACCCAATAGAGGCAAATGATCCGAACATTGTGTATCCGCGAGACTTCTACTTTCTACCGAGCCTCGCACAAACACGGCCTGACGTTTTGAGTTTCAGTCTTTATACAATTATCTTCCGAATTATTCGCAACCGAAGAAGGGTAATAGTATCCTGGCCTTCCCTCGTCGAGAATCTGAGGGTGTGACACAGCTCCGACCTCCGTACACTAAAAGCTCATAAATGTATGCAACAAAGTAAACCAAGAACTTCGGACTCCACCCCCGCCGAACTCGGGTAAAATGTCTACACCTCGGAATTCTAAACTTTCCAATGTAGTGTCCAACACGACAGGACTCAGCGTGTCGGTCTTTCGCCACCTGAGCGCGAGAGGAGACGCCGACGGAAATGTGACACGGAGCGCGACCCGAACACCGAAGACTTCTATACTTGTGGAGACCCCTTTTCACCTTCCGTACACACGTTGCCTGTGAAAAGGGGATTGCGTGTAACTTATTACACAGAATAAGTAGTCTATTTGAACGACTCTGCGTCCATAAACTTCACTACCGGAAGGACTTTCCGTGACTATATAAAAAATTCCGATGGAAATCAAACGTCCTCCAGAAACCAAAACGACCCTGAGTGACCTAGGTACGCGGAGGGATCACGAGTCGCGAGATCCTCTAACCGACGTCGTTTCGACGTTAACTACTCCTTCCCAAACCCAGTGGCGACTGTGGGTCCAGGACCAGCCTAGTAGTCTCTATGTCACAGGATCTGCACCAGCGATACCTTGTGAAACCTGTGTTCCAGTCCCTGCCCTTCAGGGTCGAAATTACCTTCAAGGTCTCCCTTTTCCGACCGACACAGACCTTCCTGGTGTCTGAGTAGATCTTCTGACTGTGCAGTCCCCACCCCTCGGGGCACAAGGGTCCACTAGCCCCTTCCCGCGATCGTCATTGACACAGAGGATCCCCACGGCACTTCTGTCGTAGTGCATCGCTTGACGGGGTGTGAGGTCCGTCCCCAATCCGAGGATGGACGGCCGGACGAACAGTGTCTTTTTTCCCATCTTAAAGATTCTATCGGGAGTCCCACCGTGAAAACAGGGACGAGGTGTTTATTTTGGGGACTCCACGTGCGTGGTCGGGGCCTACTACCTCCCCACTCGCAACCTAGGTCCTGAGACTAGGTGGGCGGAGGTCTGTGCAGGTCCCCGACGACAGACGTCGGTGAGTCAATGTCCCCGTGCTGTAGCCGATCCGGTAATCGCGGCACTTATGTAGCCGTTCGACCCTCGATGTGTATAAGGGTGATCAGTGCGCTTCCACTGCAACGGCAGGTGCAACATAAAAAGCACCAAAGGAAAAGTGTAAGGAAGGGACCACCGAGTCTACCATTTCTTAGGTGGACATGAAGTCCTTTGGACCCAAGCTAGGGGTCCAACCCTTCTAGGGGACCTCCTCCCGTACCGTGGGGTGAGGTCATAAGAACGGACCTCTTAGGGTACCTGTCTCCTCGGACCACCCGACATTAGGTACCCCAGTGTTTCTCAGTCTGTGCTGGCTCACTGATTCGTGTGAAGTCTTAAAGTGTAGTACAAATTTGGTGTTCTGTCATGACGCCCTCACCTTCTCAGTCTCCCTTAAGTCTCGCTCTCCTTTGCAGCACCCAATGAAGTATAAGTCAGATAAAAGTTATCACACCCCCTTTTTTACAAAGGATCGGTCTTTTCTTAGACGGATGGAACGTCCTCTGGGTCTAAATTAGGGACCCAACCCTCCTAGGGGACCTCTTCCCTTGTCGTCGGGTGAGGTCACAAGAACGGACCTCTTGGGGTACCTGTCTCCTCGGACCGCCGGTGTCAGGTCCCCGGTGTCTCTCAACCTGTGCTGATCCGTTCATCGCGTTAATGTCTGTCTTTTCCGTATTTTAAGGACTCGTTTTGATTACAAAGGCCGTAAAATTTCGACTCCTGTGCCTGAGTCCTTCACTGTCCGTTAGTGACCTTCTTCGCCGTCTTGGTCCAGACTTAGAGTACGACCACATAGACGTTCGGTCAGGAAAGCTCGACAGAAATTAGAGTACATTTCTGTCGGATCTGAGCCGGTCGTCTGTCCCACACACAAAGGTCGACAGCGCCGGGTGTTGTCCGGAAGGAGAGGTGGTAGAAGTCCTACCCGGACCACCAAGTCAGGGTCGGAGTAGAGGGGTTCCGACGAGACTCGGAGTCAGGACACCTGGGAAACCCACCTGCCGACATTCGTGTCCGGGGTGGTCTCGGACTCCTGGCCAGTGAGTTTGTAAGGAGGACGACCGGACTTCCGAGGCCTACGGTGCCGTAGATCGCAGGATTTCTTCACACTCATAATTTTTCAATGCACCTTTGCTGGTAGTAGCCGACCGAGGACGACTGGAGACACAACCCCGAAGGCCCGGCCACGATCCCCGCTTCCCGGACGGACGGAGGGCCCGGCCGCGATCCCCGTTTCTCGGACGGACGGAGGGCCCGGCCGCGATCCCCGTTTCTCGGACGGACGGAGGGCCCGGCCGCGATCCCCGATTCTCGGACGGACGGCTGCGTCCTGTATGTTCTCTACATCCAACTAGGGACCCAGCCCTTCTAGGGGACCTCTTCCCTTACCGACGGGTGAGGTAATAGGAACGGACCTCTTAGGGTGCCTGTCTCCTCGGACCGCCCGATGTCAGGTACCCCAGCGTTTCTCAGCCTGTGTCGACTCGCTAAATCGTGTGTGGACGTGCTGACGACACAACTCACCCAAAGTGACACCGACAATTAGGGTTCAACACAAACTTTACTCACCTTTCCAGACACCAACCGGAAGGAAGAGAACCACGACTATTCGATTAAACTTGTCTATTACCGGTACATGTATGGTATCGAACTCAACCAAACATCATCTGCAAATTTAACCTTTGAGTTCTCATGTTTCAGTATTTGGATTAATAAAAGGGGAAGTTGGAAGCACAAAATTATTCTCTACACGATTGCACCTTTGTTGTCTTTTGTCGGCACCGCTGCTGCAGATTACCCCTACCTCCCACGTCGCTCACTTTCTCGCGACGATTTGTCCGGCTAGCGTGTGCGACTCGGTCTCCGGCCTTCGGACGAGACTTCCGACGCACCTCGTGACGATAGACAGGGTAAGGGAACGAAATTTTTGATGCGTGATAAATTTGCAGAGAACTACGACATTAACAAGTAGGAGTTTCTTTATTTTTCTAGTTCTCACCAAGTGTGTAGAACTTCCATTTTATTTATCGTCAGACTTCCTTACAATGTTATCTTGCACTTAAACCTTAAATATGTCTCGGACGAAAGCCCGCTTATGCTAGTTACGGCTTACGGAGGGTGAACGGTACTCTGGGGACTCTACTGTCGTAAATAAGTGACTGTTGTCACTTGTAGATTTGTCGTCCTCACAGAAGGACCCTGCTGAGGTCTGCCCTCTGGTCGTCAAAGTCGGAACCGACACGACCCACCCGATGTCCGTACTTCACCCAATGAGAGGGTAAGGATACCTGTTTTTAGTTCGGTTGTGCTGGGGAGCGAGACGTCAGAAGACACGAACGTAGTGTGCGGGGCTCGCTTTTTGGTGAGGCAGTCAAAGCAGTAGGACCATTAGTCTGTTCGCCGGAAACCTCTTAAAAAGTAAATTTTTTTATGTAAACCTTATAAATGTTCTGTATCAAGTATTTCTGTTCACGAATAAAGTTAAAACCGTAATGACTGTATTGAATGTAGAGGAGAGGTCGAATTACTTTTTTTCAAACATAAAAACGTCATTAAGTACACTGTCGGGGAACATTTAGATGCACCATCCTTGGCGAGAAGATCCACGGTTCCGGTGGAGACGTCATCGGCCGTCCAGTCCAAGTCCTTCGTAGCATATGGGAACATAAAGGGCGTCTACGCAATCTTGTCGCTGTGTTCGATGTAGGGGTCTCGTAGGTGAGACGGATTGATCAGGACAGAGGTGGCTGTGAGTGTCTCCTCGGGCGCTAACTAAATGAACGGCGCTGACATGAAGCGTTTCGTTCCCGACAGGATTCCTTATCTAAAAGACGAAGGTAATCCATAGACCCGTCTACGAACGAAGAAAACATTGTTTGAGTTCTTTTATTTAACTGAAACCTTTGTGTAAGATTTATATTATCTCTTCTTTTCTCTCTGTCACTTTTGATGCAATTCTGGTCTTCATAAAGATATAACTTTTCCAGAATTTGCGATTTTTCTCTTTTCCTTTATCCTTTACGGTTTCAAATAGTTTTAGTACGGCCTTTACAGAACCCTTATAATCCACATTTTTATCTCTACTTTAAAGCGTGATACACGGCATCGGATGTTTATCTGGTAAAATATGTTTAGAGCCCTAGCACTACCATGACTGGGCTTAAGAGAGACGACGAGTAACGAGAGGGAGGAGGGTTTGGGACGTAAAGGACTGGTCCTTCGATAGTGTCATGGACGGAGGACGAAAAGCTTTGACTTTTTTCGGCATCAGAACGTTGGATATTCAGTTTAAACAGTAAATTTTGGAGGTCTTTTTCTTTGGAGGTACAGGTCTACGAAAGTGACCTCTTAAGTGTTTGAAGTCTCTTAATTGTAACTAAAATGTTTAGATAAGTCCTTTTATCGTCTGTTGTCTCAAGAAAGGTCGAGTAACAAATTTCAGCCCTACTAAGACTACGGTTTGGTCGGTTTCTCTTTTCTTTTCCTGTCGGTCATAAGAGGTGCCTGAATGTACATTTTCTGAGTTTTTATAATCGTGCCTCAGATCGTTGCAGGTTTTTCTTGTGATGTGGTGTTGGTTCGTCCCGAATGAGGTTCATACGTCTCTACTGAGAGATGCGTCTCTGTTTGGTCACATCAGGTATGTAGTTGCCTGATCCTCTCTTTTCGGTAGACGAGTGTTATTCACCGTATCGTTTTCATGAACTATGGGCAATTATTATTACTGAGAATCGTTTGATCCTCGTGTGTGTGTGTGTGTGTCTTGGGTATCAATTTTGGTGTGAATCACTACTTTCCGACTGTAAAAGAGGGACTCAAACCCCTTTTCCGTTCATGCACACGAGAGTGGTGATCAAGTCGGGTCTCGATATTTAAGGTCGGTCACGTTATTCCGTTCTTTCTCTTTATCGTTCCTATATCTGAGTTTTCTCTCTATCTTGAATCGGACATAAGTGTCTACTATACTAACAGGTACATCTTTGGGATTCTTTAGACGTCTTTGAAGATGTTAATTATTCGTGCAAGTCGTTTCAGTGTTCTCCAATGTATTTAACACAAAGACACTTACTCGTCGTATACCCCCTTTCGTTCTGTAAAATAGTGTTAGAGACGAAGTCGGTGAAACCCTGTTCCAGTTTCAGGATTGAAGATCATGGTTTTTCTCTCTCCTTCTCTTTCAGTTTCTCTCAGCCCAACCGTCCCCCGGCCCCCCGTAAGAGATCCCTCCCCAGACAGGGTCCACAGGAACGCCGAAAAAGGAGTGTACGAGGACTGCCAGAAGTAGAACAGAAGAAATCGTCGACGAAGTCGAGAACGACGGTTGTGGTTCTAATTGTCTACCCGGGGTACTTCAACGATTCCGACCCCAGGTGGGCCCCCGGTCACGGGTTTCCTCGGTGTCCCACGACGGTGGGGTCAGACGGATGTAGGGGGTGGAGGAAGTAGTCCTACCCGTAACCGGTCGGGTACGAGGCGGGCCTCTGGGACGGGGTAGGATCCGATTGTGGTGCCCCTCCCGTCGGGAGGTGGGGGCCTGGTCGTGGGAGAGATCTCCCGTTTGTCCCCAGGGACACAGGGGTCGAGCTAGCATAAATAAACGATGGAGGAAAGACTTTTCTAGACAAAGTTAACATGTCCCGACTACATCAGGTAAACTGTCAGTGGTATGGACGAACCTTCAAGGGTGGAGGGACCCGTCGGAACAGAACCTGGGGGACGGTGGAAACTGGTATGGAGAGAACCCCACCCAGCCCTACCACCACTCACGGGCCAGTCTTACTGGTGGTCGCGGCGCGTACAGGTCACCCAGAGAAGTGTTCTTACTTGTGTCGACCGAACGGTTCCCCTGGGGACCTGATCTTCAGGGTAGCAGTGGTAAGTGTCCTGTATGTGAGTCGTGTTCGACGTCTTCCGTTGGAGTAATCTCAGTCCGCCCTCTGCGTGTAACGGACCTTAGAGGATGGCGAGTCTTAAGTCGTGGTTGTCGTCGGGAGGTCGGGCGGCGCTCTGGGAGGTCGAGTGACGGACGGTAAACTAGGTCGAGTATTTGTAAAGGCCCCGGGACAGACGTGCCCCACACCCTCCACACTAGTCGAGACTCGTGTTCACTCGTCCTACTTCCCGTCCTTCCTCTTTCGTTGTGTCTTCACCGGCACGTCCTTCCCCGGGTCGGTCCGTGTAGGTTCCTCGCCGGAGGATTCGAACTTTCCACGGCACGGGTCCCGACCCGAGGTCCCCAGGCCACCTCTACTCTCAGTCCGGAGCCGTCCCCCGGGTTGTGTAGTTCCTACCCTACTGGACACTGGTGGGGAGGGGCACGTGTGAGTCCCCGATTCCCCGGGGGAGGGACGGGGGCCGTCCTGTCGGGTCGCAGACGGCGACACTACCGGCACGGGTCCCCCGACGTCTCGTCTTGGGTCCTACGTCTACCCCTCTTCGGTCACGGGGTCACCCCCTCCCCGTGTGCCCCGACACGGTCCGCTGGGTCGGAGGGGACGGGGACCCGCCCCCCACATAAAGTCGTCCTACCTCCTCCCTCGGCATAGGTTTGGTCCCACCCCGCTGTCCCCGGTCCACCCTAGTCCGTCCTCCCTCTCCTACGAGTTGGAGTGACCGAGGAGGGGTCTCCCACCACCTGCCCGTCGAGAAGCCCCCTCCGGAGACGCAGCCGCGGAGCTCAGAGCTAACCAAATGTACGGAGAATAGGACGCAGCAGAGGCGAATGTCGACATATAGAAAGAATACCAAGTTATAAATGATTTCTTGACGTTTTAATTTTCTCTAGGGTATCGACCTCTTCTGTCGTATTAATATTCCCAGTTGAACTATTCTGTATATTAGAAGTCTTTGGACGTCCAAGCGGATTATTTTATAAATATAGTCAGTGACAACCTGTGGGTCTCGCCCCTCTCTTGGCTACGAAGGTGGAGCCGTAAAGTCCCACACGTTTTTACAGTGGCCCCGCGGTCTCCGTCCCCGCCCCCACCCCGAGGGGTGAATTGGTCAAGGACAGGAAAGGAGTGCCGTGTCGTCGTCGACTGTCGAGTCAGCACAGGCCGAGAAGAGAATGCCATGTAGCTCTGATTTTAATGGTTCCCTGTTACTGAAACTATAGTCCAAACTTAGGGTAAAGAAAGTACTTAGACTTCCTTCGGGAAAAAAGGAAATCAACGTAAAGTAAATTTTTTTGTATTTTTTATTTTTGCAATTGTTTTGGACTGGGAACCAGGGGGTGAGGTAGTTCCTCTTAATGTGTTCCCAATACAACGTGGCATCGAAAATAAGGGTATACAAACTTATAAAAATCTTATCGGATTCTGAAAAGAAAACTTAGCAATTTTAGTTCGGAGAATATTGCTATTTTGTTATATTGTTGTTTTTCAGCGTCAGAATGACGAAACGACACAACTGAAATGGTGCACTCAAAAGTCGTCACTAAACTAGTGTCTGGCGAAAAACCGAGACCCCTGTCCCAGGACGTGTAACGGGACCGGTGTGTTTGGGTCGTGAACCGTTCCTTCTTGCGGACTGACGAGACGCCAAGGCCCCACCCCTCGTACCTCCAGAGCCTTCGCCTCCCCAGGGCGGGTGCAGGCCCCACAGGTCGAGGACGTAGTCCCCGACGCCCGGACCCCGGTCGAGTTGAATTCGAGAGTCGTGGAGCGCAGGAGGGAGACAACTGCCCCAAGTTCCACTGGCGAATAGTTTAGGGTATTCCTAGACGTCAAGGGGCAGACGCCATCTCTCAGTGGCTACTGGAGTGGTTGTCGCGAGGACGGTCCCCGAGAGTGTGGTCGATGTCTGTCCCTCGGCTTGGACCCGCGGGAGTAGAGATTCTGGGCTTCCCTTCGCGTCGCGTCGGTCGGGCGAGGGGTCCCGTGAGTCTGTGTCAGTGGGCCCCGACTGTGCGGAGGAGTGACTGCAAGGCCTTCAAAGGAGGCCTCCTGGCAAAGGAAAGAAAATACGATAAACAGCAAATACTTCTGGTGAAGCCGTGAATCCCCCCGATCAATTTTCCATGGCCATTTAAATTAAATGCTTTAATACCTTTTTAAAGGTGTACAACTTTAGCATTCTCCGAGTGATTTTTGCGTCGGAGCTCTTTACCGTTATTTCCCTCCCCCACCCCGCTCGGAAGCCGTGGTCGTCTGCGTTTGGTCCCACGTGTCCTGCCTGGTGGTCGGTCCAGGACGGAGTCTCGTGCCCGGCATCTCCAGCGTAGGGTACTATTTGGTAGCCCCTCTTCTCGCGTGCGGAGTCAGTGGAACGACGTGTCGTCTCTACTTGTGTGGTATTGAGTCGAGGTCGTTTTGAAATTTTTACCCGGCAGTCCGACAAGGAGATGTCCCCTCCCACCATCCTTCGGACACGCCAGAAGTCAGTGCCCGGGTAGGTCGGACGGACAGGGCCCGGGGAGACTCGGGTGGCCGCCGGTGGGTTCGGAGTTCCAACGAGGAAATGAGAGGGGATCCATTGTAGGGGGTTGCAACACGACTTACGCGGGGACGAAGTGGCTCAACCTTTTGGTCTCCGTCTCCACCATTCGTGTCTGGGTCGGTCCTTCACGTGCTGACCTGACCTAGTTTTAGTAGTGGACCAAGCTCCCGAAACGAAAAACAACCTCTCTTTGTCAGTTAAGTCTGCTTCCGTCTTCGACACAGAGATACACCCGAGACTTACCATCACAGGTCCGGGACTCCGAGCCGTCTTCCCACGAGACAACGCGACCTGCGAGCTATTTCAAGGGGAGTTCTTTACCGGTATCATTTCTGCCGGCGTCGGTCTCCTCCGCTCCGGCACTCGACACAGGCACAGGCGCGCGGAGAGGTGGCGTCCGGCCCAGCGTGGCGGACCCAACCCCAGGTGCCGTCGGGTCCCCAGTCTGCCTCCAGGGGTCGTGGCCCGAACAGGAGACCAAAGGTGTGGGGTCCAGTCCTACCCCGACCGGATCCCCTCGGTCCCCGACCGACTCCCGGATCTCCCAGCGGGTCCTTGTCTTTTAATGTCTCGTCAAGGATAACCGAGAAGGGGAATCCAGTGGCCGGTAGTGGTTTGACGGTCCTGGCAGTCTCGTCCTGGGGGCTCCGACGATCAGTAGTATCGAGTCCGGGGACGACGGACGGTCGGACAGACCCTGGTGGAGACTCCCCCCTCCGCCCCTGTCGAGGCACGTCAACTGGAGTGCCTCCGGACCTCCCGCACGTCCTGCATGCACCTGTGGCGTCTCCCGAAAGCACTGACCGTCTCAGTCCCTCTCTCGGGTCGGAGGGGGGCCCGTCCGCCGGTCGGCCCCGTGCGGCCCCGTGCGGCCCCGTCGCCCCTCTACTTCGTGTACCGTTGGACGCCGACGACGACTCGACAAGGACTAGAGGTCTTGAACCGTGACAAAAGAGTTCTTCGACGGGATTGTCGGTCCTCGGTCAGCACCAGGGCCCGACACGGGTTGCGAAAACGAAACAAGACAAAAGCAACAAAAGTAAAGATATAGAAAATTAGTAATAACAATAAATTAACCTCCTAATAACGGGACGTCACAGCGACGCCGGAGGCGACGCGAGGTCGTACTTAGTCAGTATTAATATGTGTATGGGGCGGAACTCGTGGTGGGGGGAGGACAGGGAGATCCAGGAGTGCCTCGCAGTCCGACCCGAGGGACGCAGTATGTCGTCCCACTTCATTCAGCCTTCCTCTTTTCGGGGTGTAGGACTGCGCGCGCACGTGTCGGAAACCCCGTGCGCGGTCCGTCGTCCTCAGCATGGACCGGAGGGGGTGGGGAGAAGCCTACGAGGGAGAGTCGGAGCCCCTGAGACACACGTCTTCCCGGGCCCACACAAACATTGCCCGCGACGACTGACTCAATGATGCTCACTAGTGCCTGTCGTCGTTCGCGCAATCCCCGACCCTAAAGTAGACTAGAGTCTAGGACTTTGTCCGGGAGTGGATTTCCGACTACTGGTCCGTCCTCCCGAGGGGGGTGGCCCCTGGCCGGTGGAGTGGACCGCGGGGGGTCTGCGTCTGGGGACGACGGGTCCCCCATGTAGTGCGGGTGGAAGCGTCGGTCAGATTCAAACCCACCTTTGTAGTCCCCTCTTCCTGTCTCACTGCACCCCTCGGAAACCCGCGCACCGTCTTCCCTCTGCTTCACAACGTTTGTGCACGTCACCCCTTCCCCGTGCCGTCCCGTGTGAGACTCGCGTTCCCTGAGATTAGGAGGACGAGGGGTGCGCGTACTCTTTACGGCCAAAACAGGTGTAACGACGTCAATGCGTGTGCTGTCCTACTTCCGAAAAATTCGACTCTTGAACCGTCACACCAGAGTTTTCAGCAGACTCTCACTTGCCGAGATGTTAATATGTTTGACGAAAACATAACGACCGACGTGAACCTCTATACCAGTCTATTCGCATAACGATTTTATTTTACACAATTTAAATTGTAGCACCGTTAAGACAGTAAAGTAAGCTCCGGGGGGGGGGGTTTGACGACGTCATATTTGGTAATCCCACAAAAAATTCAAGGAAGAGGAAGAGAAAAATTAGGGTTTCTTTGCCCATATTACTAAACGATCATTTCACTGTCCCTCCTCGTTGGAGTTAAGTAAGCTTCTGTCATACGTCTCTTCTGTGTTAAGATTGGGGTGTGTCTCGATCTCTTCCAGCCGGACGGGTTCTCCCGGGGAGCAGACACCCAAGGGACCGCCCGGTACCGACGGGGGGCCGGCCCTGCGGACCCGTCGTCTCGGGACCCGGGTTCCTTGGTGTCGCAATGTCGGTCCCTGCACAGGTCGACGGGGCCCATGGGGGTGACAATTTCCGGAGTGGCGTGCGTTAGAGTTTCCGTGTGTGCGGGTTTGTGGGGTGTACATCGAATTGCAAGACGACACTTCAAAATCTTCGTAAAGCATTGACTGGGAGATTCTCTACCGCACCTCGCCACGAATGCCCGACTCGAGCGTCGTGTCAAGACGCACTGGACTTCCGTCAACGAGCTGTAGAGACGCGGAGAGAGTGCTTTGTCCTCATTGCACTCACGAAAATAGTGCCCGATAGTACTGTTCGTTTACTTGAATGTCCGTGAGCCTCCGTCTTCGCGCACGTCGTCCTTCGGTCGGGCTCCGCTCGGGAGTAATCGGGCACCAACACAGTCGCTCGCTTCCATCCAGTGGACTAGTCGTCGACCGACACGGCAGAGCCGTTAATGACACGTGTGAGCCCCCAAGAACACATTCTTCTCGGTCGAAGATTTAACAAAGTTTGTGCGGGTGGTCCGAGGAGACAGGGGCCCTAAGAGGTCCGTTCTTATGACCTCACCCAACGGCACGGGAAGAGGTCCCCTAGAAGGGCTGGGTCCCTAACTTCGACCCGGGGGACGTGACGTCCGTCCAAGAAATGGTAGACTGGGTGGTCCTTATGTTTCATATTTAGGGGGACAAATTTTCGGGAGGATATTTTCAGAGAGGACGTCTCACTACGGCGGACAGGAGCACCGGTGCTCTGGGGAAGCGCAGAGAGAGGGGCTGCAGGAGGGTAGTCGCGGCGAGCTCCTCCAGTTTCCCCGTAATTGTAGTGTCCCGTAACCTGCCGGGTCGGTGGGTACTAGTGACGCTTCTTCGTCACTCGACGTAATTAACCGACGTCTGTCCGACTACGACGAGTCGGGGTCGACGGAACTGCACCTGTCATTACGGGACGTGTCGTACCGTCGATTACCTGGAGCGGGAGACTGGTTAACGTCTCGTCTAACTCGGTTCGGGCACCCCTCTGTGGTTACCGGAACTACCACGGAGAAGTCTATGTGGAGGTAGGGTGTCCGTCAAAGATGAAAGGAAGGACGGGTTGACCTTGCTCCCCTGTACAAAGAGTGTCTTCTTTTGTCATCGGGGTCTTCCACCTGCTGATGAGGTTCCTGGGCTCGCCGGTCAGCCCTGGTCGACGGAGTCCGGACGCACTGAGACTCGTCCACTGAGGCGGTGGCGGAGTACGAGACGGGACGTCGGGTACCGAGTCGTTGCCCCCGACACGAAGTGCCGGGGTCCCGACTGTAGACGTATGGAGTGTACCTCAGGAAGACGCACCTCTGGACGAAGAGGAGGGGTGGACAAATAACTGCGTTGATCAGTGAGTACGTATGGGTGTACCTGAGTGCTTACAAATAAAATGTGAACACCGACGTTAGATTGTGACGCAATGAACAGAACAACGAGTCTGACCAGGTCGAGAGTGGTGCGGTCGTAGGGACCCAGGACACCGCAGGGTCGTAAGGACCCACCTAAAGGAGTCGTCCGGAATAAACGACTGGTCTGTACCACGGGGTCCGAGTAGAACATATTGTGTAAAGGATGCGTTCAAGGGGCAGGACCATAGTGCGAGAGAGAATCCCCTGACCTCAATCTTTGGTGCTAGGTCCGCGGTCGCACGAACGACCGTGACGAAGGCCTGGATCCGGGTGTCGAGGCTCGCGAAGACACACGTCGGCGGACATAGATGTCTCAGTCTCTACTCGGACGTGACTGCAGAGATTGCGATTGGGTGAGGGTGTACCCGGTAAGGTCGTGGCGCGGACGAATAGACGTTGGAGGGTGGGGTCGTGACTCCCTGACCCTCCGCCCTAAAATTAGGTCTAGAAAGATTAAGATCGTCGGCGTGGAGATTGGTGATATGTCGGGACGGAGGGTCAATGTCTCTGAATTACCTATGCTAATAACATATATTTTACGTCGAAGATCTCGTACGATCCGGGAACCGTGGTCGGGTCGGAGTTCGATTCGGGTGAGGACCGTGGGGTCGCGGGTACCCGGTCGGACCGTAGGTCTCAGCGTCAGTACGGGGTCCCGGTAGCGTCCCCCTAGACGGGCGGCAGCTGCGGCAGGAGTCGGCGCCAGAGGGACCCCGACGGGAGGAAACCCGAGACCCGTCGCCCGGCGTCTCGTCAGCGGCCCCGAGGAGGCCCTCCGAGAGCCTTCGTGGGACCAACAGAGTCGGAACGCACGCGAAGACAAGAGCGGACGTCACGTCTCAGCCGTGACTGACTCCTGGACGGGGGGTCTCTGGTGCTCCGTCGTTCCAACACGATTCCTGTGTGTGTCTATGTCCCTAGGTCCGGGGAGTCGTGGAACCCTGGTCTGAGGCCGCCACCGCTCGGAGGACCGGACCGGGGAGCGACAGGAAGGGACACCCAGAGTCACGTCTAGCGTTCGGGATCTGAGTGCGTGGCTTGTCCCCGCCGGAGAACGAAACGCGAGGGGTTGGTCCGTCCCTGGGAAGGGAGTCCAAGGCAGAGAACGGCTCAGATTCGACATGAGCTTACTACAAAACTCTGGTGTATTTGCTGAAGAGGAGAAAATCAAGAAACTTCTCGGTGAATTCTGAAAAGAAGAGTCTTTGTGTCTTATCACAGCAGTCAGTCCCGAGTTATTTAACACCAACTCACTTATTTATCAGCCTTCTACCAATAAAGAAGTTTCCCCGAGTCGCCACAGAGTGCTAAATGTTCCGCACGACTCTCCGACGAGACAAATCTGAACGTCCCAGGACTCAGGAGGGTACGGGTTCAGATGGGACGTGGACGGGTCCCCCGGGGTCCCGCCCCCCGTCCGTGTCTGGGTCCTGGGTCGGGAAAGGGAGACGAGGTCTCGTAGTCCCAGAGTTGTCCCGCTCCCCTGGGGACCCTCCTGGGAGGTTCACTCCTCGACTCCTTTCCCCTGTGGAGGCACCACAACCCCACCCTCGGTCTGTGTGCCCTTCGGACTGCAGACGGAAAGACACCCCCCGCACCCACTCCTCTACCCCTCCCCGTCTCCCCCGCGGTCCAGACGCTCCTCCCTCCACGTCCCTCAATCGCCTCGGCCGTCGAGTAGCCACGGACCACACTCAGTTCACTTCGGCTCCTCGCGCCCTTCGCCGAACCGAGCCCCCGTCATTTGAGCAGTGACGGCAGGCACGTGTGACGCTCGGTAGGGGCGGTCCAGGGGCGACGTCTTGCCGGCTTCACGAGTCCCGTGAACACGCACCGCCCGTTCAAAATAAACTAACGTCGTGTTTAGGGGTAGTTGAGACACACCAGGAATCCGGGGACCCCGTCGCTAAACCTTCGCGACTCACTCTATTCATCCCCCGTCCCGTCCCCTCCTCGTCAGTCACCGCGGCCGAGTGGTCGTCTACTTGTCGCCGGTCTGCCCTCTCCACGAGAAACCCCCTGACAAGGAGTGAGTCTCCGAGCACTCCCGGGGCACAGAGGCAGGTTCCCTTCTCTGCGTCTCCGCCCTTCCTGTAGCAGACTCTGTGTCTCGGGTCTCAGTCTTGGCCGGCTCGTCTCACGCCCGGTGTGAAGAGAGTGTCGAAGAGTAAAGGCAGTTCCCGTTTGTAGATGGGAACCATCCGAGTAACGGAGTGGAACCCTTGCGTACATGTGGGCACCACCTAAGTACAGTTACATACCGTTTTGGTTATGTCATAACATTTCATTTTATTTCATTTTTCTTTTTATCATTTCCTTAATATATTAGTTTTAATTTTAACTTCAATAAATAGACATACGTAGACTGTAAACTAAGATCTGTAAGATTAGTCATTATGGTCAGTATAACGGTGAAGTAGACATTTATTTTTACGTTTTAAGAGATGTTTTTTTTTTCTTTTTAATTTTTTTTTTTCTTTTTAGTTTTAGTTTTGGTGTTTTTTTTATTTATTTATTTCTCTGGACCCGAATGATCTTTTATTTATTTATTTATTTTATATTTGTTATAAAGGGACCCTCCCAAAAAAAAGACTCCTAATAAATTCTGTGACTGTTTCTTAGAGCGTCGAAGACCTTGGACGGTCCATCAAACATAGAAGTATGCAGTGGGTAGCTTCACGTCGCGCGCAATATACAGGAGTGCAGTGTGTATAGCACAAGTTTAGCGATGACTAAATTGTAATCTTCCCGAAGGGACCACCAGTCTGTCATTTCTTTGACGGACGTTGCGTTATCGGGACCCAAGTCAGGGACCCAGTCCTTCTAGGGGACCTCCTCCCGTGCCGATGGGTGAGGTCATGAGAACGGACCTCTTAGGGTACCTGTCTCCTCGGACCGCCCGATGTCAGGTACCCCAGTGTTTGTCAGCCTGTGCGGACTCACTGATTGTCGTTGGTAATCTTCCTTCTCCGCGGGAACACCCTTTACAAGTGTCTTCGTCCCGACGACGAGGTCTGTCCTGACCAAATCACTGACCTCACCGAAGATCCTCCAGACGGGTGCATCTCCGATCTAAACTCCCAGGGGGCAGGACGGTCCGGGAGAGTCCCTTAGGGCAAAAGACCTTAAGGCCAATGAATCCTGTACCTCCCTACGAGGGCCATCAAAGGTCTCAAAGCCGGTCGGGATGTCAAGGTTCTGTCGAATGGACCTAACTCCAACCTGACCCCCCACCCGTGGCTGGTGGTCCTACCACGCTGGGCCCTTACTCGGGAATGCCGACGACACCCCAGAGACGAGACTGTCACGCGGCTCTTGCGTCTCCGACAGGACGGACGTGAGTCGCCGCCACGGACGTACTCCCTGCGCTCCGCCACGGACGTACTCCCTGTGCTCCGCCACGGACGTACTCCCTGCGCTCCGCCACGGACGTACTCCCTGCGCTCCGCCACGGACGTACTCCCTGTGCTCCGCCACGGACGTACTCCCTGTGCTCCGCCACGGACGTACTCCCTGCGCTCCGCCAGGAGTGGTGTACCAGTCACCATGGTCGACGAGGACCTAAGAAAGACGAACGATTCCTTGCCCTCCTCTCCTCCCGGTCGCGGAAGAGACCCACTGGTCCCGTCGTCGACTTGCGGTGTAGTCCGTAGCGTCCCGCCCCGCGGGAGGCGATTCAAGGGCTGTGAGTGTCCTGGAAGTCCCACCCAAACTTCCGGCTCGGGCGGGTCGTGGAGAGGTCCCATCTGCCCTTTACACGACCTACTCTGGTCCCGGTCGTCGGGCTCACTCCCGGGGTGTCGTGTCCAGGGTCCTGGAACAAGACTGCCCTGGACGTACGGACTTCGGTGGACAGTACGGAGCTCGGTGGCTCTGCCCTGCTTTCGGACGGGACGCCTACGAGGAGGAGCCGGTTCGAAACGCAAGGAGGTCGACGAAGGGAAAGAGTCGGGGGTGGAAACCGAGTGCACCCACGGATCCGCACGAACTGTTAATTGGGCAATGGGGCCCAGGACCTAGGACAGACGTCGGAACTAAGGACTCCGGAGTTCCAAGTGCTCCGCAAAACAAAGTCCACGAAGTATACCACGGGTGGTCCTTGGTATCCCCGAGTCTGACACGAGTGGCTCCCCTGGTAGAAGTCCCACCTGTGCCGCGGCGGACGGGGAGGGGGTGGGCGCGCCATTAGGTAAGTTCCTTTGGGGAGTGGGGGTCGCACCGGGTTTCCGTAGAGAGAAACAGTACGAATAACACCCAGGAGATTCAATATGTGTCCCAAATTTATAATTAAACGGAAAGACACCTAAGACTAAGGTCTTGTGGTTCCTTTTTGAACCACTAACAATAGCACAATAAATTTATATCGTACATAAATGGATTATTATGTGGTAGTAAAAAGAGTCGACATATACATTATTTATATGGGGTAGGTATTAAGGGATACTATAAATAGACTTCCTATATTTGTAAGGAAACTTATTATTACGAACACATTGGAGGGGACTGTCAAACAGATAATTTCTCCTTTAACTTATATGCTTCCATACCCCCTTTAGAGACACTCCGTTATTACTTGAATCGTTTAAGCTCTTTCCTTTACTTTCCACCGACAGACTTCGGATGTGAAGGGGAAGCCGAAGAGTGCTCAGTAGTGAATAGTGTCTTCGTGCCGACCTCCCGGAGACACGCAGGTGTGTGTAGGAGCACGTCTGGGACCGACCTGTGCCTTCCTCGACGTCTTTGGACCCGTCTGGACGTCCAGTCCCTTCTCTCCTCGAGGACCTCCTCCCTGAGACGAAGACGTCCTGCGTCGAAGAGACGAATGAGGACGAGAGGCTACTAAATGGGATTTAACGAGGGGTTTACGCAAAAGTCGAGTGGTAGGTCAAAGGTTAAACCTTAGTCGGTAGGTCGGATCTCAGGCTGCTAATATAAAGGAGTTTGGAGGGGACCTGAAAGAGAACAACTTTTGTGTGTTTGGTCACACTATGTCTTAACAGTCCACACCCCCGGTAGTCTCCATATGAATCATTGTGTAAGAACACAATTTTGGTCGATGTACAACTGTAAGTTTGAAATTTTTTTTTAAACCTCTTAACCCCTCACGTTATTTCTACATTACTCGCAGTCACTAAAGGAGTATCTATAATAGGTCTTATATTCGAAAAAGAAGAAAATAATAACTTAATAAAGACCGTCGTTTAGACGGATTTTAACGGTAAAGTAACTTCAGATAATTTAATTATTAATCGGTTAATTAATGAATACCGGTGTCACTAAATAATTAAGAAAATTTTCCTTCCTCTTTTCAAAATTCAACCCCCCTTTTTGGGTTTCATTGAAAATGGTGATAAAAGACTTACTATTTCTTTTCGATATGGGGTCATCACTTTTACAGGGATCAGTTTATTTTGCAGGGGGGAGCTGACTTTTCGTCGCAAGCACTGAGAAGCGGCCACTCAGACGGACGTGGCGCGAATCCAGTCGAAGGCCAGACCAGGTCTCGTACTCTTCTGTCACGCATACCGTCGATACTTCGTTTTCAGTAGCAAAATTTCCGGGAGGACCATTACGGAGATTTTAGTCGTCAGTCTACTGGTAATCTCATTAACGGTCAGGGGCCTTGGGACGTCGGATTAGTGCACCCTCCCTTGGGGGACGCCGTCGGGCAGAGGTCAGTGTTCGTCGGTCTCCGAGGCCCTGGTACGACGACACGCGTCTACCCCCACGGGCCGTCTGTCCCGTACCCCCACCAGATCGAAACGGACACCCCAGAGTGTCCCTCGGGTGGGCGTCCGACCGGATCGCACCCTCGGCTCGAGCCCCCACGCCCGCCCACCCCCCGGACCTCCGACGACTGGCACTTCGGGGGCCGAGGTAGGGGCGTAGGCAGGGGGAGGGGACGACCGAGAGTCGTGGTGTCGGCTGCTGTTGGTGACTCTGGGAGAGGGGTCTGTATAAGGAGTAAGACCTTGTCGGACCCCTTGTGTCGGACCTTGTAGTCGCAAAGTGACGTCACCTGTCAAGACGAGTGAACGAGTGAGAGGTGCCCGTCGCCTGTCAAGACGAGCGAACGAGCGAGAGGTGCCCGACACAACGGTGAACGAAGACAAAACAAGACATCGAACAACGACAGCAAGTCGGTGAGTCAGTCCAATCTGGGAGACACTGGGTTTTCTGACGTCACGCGGTCCGGAGGGACAGGTAGCGGTAGATGGTCCCAAACGAGTCTGAGTATAGGTACCTCAGCCACTACGGTAGGTTGGTAGAGTAGGAGACAGCAGGGGAAGAGAAGGACGGAAGTCAGAAAGGGTCGTAGTCCCAGAATAGGTTACTCAGTCAAGAATCTTAGTCCACCGGTTTCATAATCGAAGTCGTAGTCAGGAAAGTCACTTATAAGTCCTGACTAAAAGAAATCCTACCTGACCAACCTAGAGGAACGTCAGGTTCCCTGAGAGTTCTCAGAAGAGGTTGTGGTGTCAAGTTTTCGTAGGTAAGAAGTCGCGAGTCGAAAGAAATACCAGGTTGAGAGTGTAGGTATGTACTAATGACCTTTTTTGGTATCGAAACTGATCAGCCTCTTAGGGTACCTTCCTCCTCGGACCATCCGATGTCAGGCACCCCAGCGTTTCTCAACCTGTGCTGACTCGCTAAAGTGAAGTGAAGTGAACTGACCTCTCTAGAAACAGATATATCCATACTTACAACTATTGACCTGATTTAGGGGTTAGGGACTAGTATGATGTACGTTCCCTCATTTCTTTCCCGTTATACTTTAAACGAGTTCACACCCTCTTGACCAGAATATGTCTCTCTCCTTCACTTTCGCAAAAGTTCGAGTGGAGGCCACTCGACTGAAGACCAGACGGAAGGAGAAGGTGCGTTTCGGACTCCGAAGGGTCGGGACGTCCGCGGGGTCCGTGGGGGGACCGGTGGATGACTGGGAGACAGACGACCCGTGCGTGGACGGAACCTGTAGGGGTGGTGTCTCGGACCTGACCGAGGACCGGGAGAACCGGGCCGCTAGTGTTAGAACTTTCGGTGAAGGTCCGTCGCTACAACTTGCATCGCTTCTCTTAATGTACTTTTCCCTTGAGTACCTTCCACCGTCCCAAGAACGATCACTGAGACACAGTCGCGGCGAAGTCGGCTGTGGACGGGCACTTGGGACGGAGACGTCGACCGTCACTAAGATCTCGCACCTCGGACGCTTACATGCGAGGATGCGGAGGGAGCTCTGCGGACATGAGTGCACGAATCGAAGACTTAGACTAGGCATCGACGCTCACCTTACAAGAAGTCTCCGTTCCACACAGTTCGTCCGGACCCGGAGCCGAACGAGTGCCTGTACCTGCTCTTTTTGGGGGTAAGAGTGCGCGCGAGTGGTTCGGGGTCCGGAAAGTAAAACCTCCCTTTGGGTAGTCCTAGGGTCTCACCACTAAACGATGTCACCTTCGCAGGACTCTTCTTCTTGACCGTTTCGTCCCCGCCGGGACCCGGTGGATCTAGTAGTGCTGGGCCTGCCTGTGATTAAGGGCGAAGGTCCTCTCCGCCTGACACACCCGTGCAGGTGCGGCGGCGGACGGATCTGTGTCCCCACCCTGTCGCGTGCGTCTCCACTCCGAGGAAGCGGACCGCGGGCCTAGACTGCCGAACGCCTCTAGGAGTCTAGGTCTCGGCCGGTTCTTCTCCCGTCTTTGTCTACTTCAAATTTTTATTTTTACAATAACGGCCACAAAGTCCGGCTGGGTTCGTCTCGGCGAGGGGCGGGGACGTTCAGTCATGCGGGGTCGCGTGGCGCTCACAGAGGTAAGGCGAGAAAGTGCGATCCAAATGGACTCTGCACTCACATGAATTCGTTTATCGTGTCTCTTGGAGTTATCCTGTCCACGAAACTTACCTGTCCCTTCCAGTAAGGATAATAAAGTTAATTGTTGCGTTCGAGGTCTTTGTGTGCGCTCCCTTAATTAAAGTTCGAGGGTAAACTACGAGGGCCGCTCCTGTAGAAACCCGGGGGGCCAACAGAACCGTTGAGGTCCTAGGATCGGACGTCTTCGTCGGAGGCGGTCGGGGGAAGGGTCGCGTGCGTGTCAAGTCTATCATGTAATCGGTTTCTTATACTACAGGTACATTTACGACTCTATAAAAGCAACGGTATCTCTATTCTTCTTACCGTTTTTATGTCCTCATGAACTGTGTGAGGCTCCGTCTGAAAATTAATTTTTGTGTCAGAGTCTACTGTCGCGGTTGTACCGGCCGGTGTGCACCCCGAAAGTTCGAGGGAGTGAATCGTTTCTTACAGGCAGGCCCATGGAGCCCGTCTCAGCCTCGTCGGACCGGCGAGTCGGTGGTTCCTTCGTCTCGCGCTCTACGACACAGGTCCGGGCAGGGGTACGTGGTACAGGTCCGTCCTACCCCTGACTCTCTGTCGTCCCTGTCAAGTGGTACGACCAGGACACAAAGACGTCTCTACCCTTCGGTGTAGCCCCTGGCAAAGGGACATGCAGGTACTGACACCTTGGGCCCCGAGGCCGTCCTTATTGGAACGGACACGGCACTAACGGAGGAACAGTCGGGAGGGTGAGACTCCCTGTCTGAGTGTCAAAGAGGTCTCTCCGTCGAAGAATCTGGGACCCCCGTGTCGTTTCGACCGGTCCTTGGCAAGAGGATTTTGGTACAAGACTTCTCGACCCCCTCCCCCCTACAAGAGGTTTCGATTATAAATTAAAAATGTTTTTGACATCTGTAAAGGTGTTCGAAGGTAGTTTCTATAGACGACGATTTAATGAGGAGTCAACCAAGATTGGACTCTCTATGGTCACGTACGTACGTACGATTCAGTGCAGTCAGCGTAGCCGAGAAACGGTGGGGTGCCTAGCATCGGGCGGTCCGAGGAGACAGGGACCCTAAGAGGTCCGCCCTTAAGACCTCACCCAACGGTGCGGGAGGAGGTCCCCTAGAAGGGTTGGGTCCCAGACATTGACACAGAGAATGCGGAGGACGTAACCGTCCTTCCAAGGAATGGGGACCGAGGTGGCCCCTTCGGACTCGCTACGACATTTGTCAGAGTTATGTCGCGGGGACCCCCCTCTTCCGCGGCCCCTACTTCCCGGGTACCTCCCGCCTCCGCACTGGAGGACGGAGCGACCCAGTCGCCGGGGATGCGGAGGGCGGGGGGCCCTTGACCGGGACGAGGTGACCGAGCTTCGGAAAGAGGAGACAGGTCGCGGTCCAGTCTCGAGAGGACCCCAGGACGGGTGGGACGGAGGAAAGAGTAGGTCAGGACGGGTAAAAGGGTTCCGGTCGGTGGAAGATTGCACGACGGGCGGACGGGTCTTGACGAGGGGCAGAGGTCCGTTGGCGACGGACCGGAAGCCGTGGACCGACAGGCCGGGGTCGAGGTGGGGACGACCGCAGGGGGTGGGCGGAGGCGACTGGTGGCCTGACCGAGCAGAGGGACGTAGGCGGTAGGCGTGTGCGCGTCACTGGATCCCGACTCTGGACTCCGAAGAGGCGTACGAGGCGGCCGGGGTCCGAGTCTTTCAGACGCTCCGTGACTCACAGTACCACTTCGGCGAGGGGGTCGGTCCTCACCTGGGGATGGCTCCTGTCCAGTGGGGCTGGGAGAGGGGTCCTGCGACCCGCCCCGCCCGGACGGCGCCAGTGAGACGTGAGTCCCGGAGGGTCCGACCAAACGGAGTTCTTCGGACGACACACATGGAGGGACCCCAGAGACGGCAAGTCACCCTCCCGTAAGAGTGGTGGGTGTCGGGGAGGTGCGGTGGGGACTTGGGGAAGAGAGACGAAGTATACGGCAGGCTCCTCGTTTGACGCAGGATGTAGCATCGACGCTCCCTAGCGCAGACCAGTCGTCGAGCCAAGTGCACAAAAAGTACTCTATCTGCAGGGGCACACTCGACAGTCGGTGCACTACCCTCGGTGTGCACTTCACACTATCCCTTCGACGAACTGGGCCCCCCCTGCCGGGTCCCAGGCTCCAGGAGCTCGGTGACACCCCGGACCGGGACGGGAGACCGGGGTCGCAAACACCTCACCTGGTGGGGACGAGACTGGACGAAAACGCCGGTCGGGAGTCCACTCAGTCCGGGACGTCTCCTCGTAATCGGGTCCAGGTGCTAGCGCACGTCCACCCCGTCCCCGGTCCACCCCTGGTCGTCGGGACGTCCCGCACCCGTGGCGTCGCAGTCCTCCTCCCGGACCCCCTCTGACCGACAGATGACACCAGTCTCCTGCCCCGTGACTTCTACCCTGGTCCAGGTCCCCACGTCCTACCTCGTCTGGTTCCCGACCACAGGTCCTCCCCACTCGGCCCTCGGGGTCTGGACCTCCCCTCGTCGGGGAACACACACCGTGCCCGAGGAGTCCCTTCCGTCCCTGTGTCACCCACACGCTCCGCCTGCGCCCGCCGCCCACGTTCGAGAGGAGACCCCGGTTTATCCACACGGTCCTGGCCTCAGACGGTCGTCCCTCGTTCCGTCGTGCACCCTACCCCTGGGGGCGGTGCCCTGCGCGAGAGGGGGAGGGCCCGGGGAGGGTGAGAGAGTCGTGACCTCAGACAATTGCCCCCCATTCCGTCGTGCACCCTACCTCTGGGGGTGGTACCCTACCCGAGAGGGGGAGGGCCCGGGTAGCTCGCGTGGGGGTGACTGGGGCGGGAGGGCAGGTGAGGTCCNGGGGAACACACACCGTGCCCGAGGAGTCCCTTCCGTCCCTGTGTCACCCACACGCTCCGCCTGCGCCCGCCGCCCACGTTCGAGAGGAGACCCCGGTTTATCCACACGGTCCTGGCCTCAGACGGTCGTCCCTCGTTCCGTCGTGCACCCTACCCCTGGGGGCGGTGCCCTGCGCGAGAGGGGGAGGGGCCGGGGAGGGTGAGAGGGTCGTGACCTCAGACGGTCGTCCCTCGTTCCGTCGTGCACCCTACCCCTGGGGGCGGTGCCCTGCGCGAGAGGGGGAGGGGCCGGGGAGGGTGAGAGGGTCGTGACCTCAGACAATTGCCCCCCATTCCGTCGTGCACCCTACCCCTGGGGGTGGTACCTTGTGCGAGAGGGGGAGGGCCCGGGTAGCTCGCGTGGGGGTGGCTGGGGCGGGAGGGCAGGTGAGGTCCGGAGCGGAGCCCCGGGCTCACCGGGGGAGGTACCCCGACCCGGCACTCACTGTCGAAGAACGCTCGACGAGCGAGAACTTCCGAGGACGAACCTCCACCACACCGACCGGACAGGAAGGAGACTGGCGTACCCTGGGTCGGGTCGGCCTTTGCGGTCCCAAATCTTGTTCGGACCTCACTCTCACCGACGGGTCCGGGTGGGTGTCCGGCTCCCAGGACTTTCCCCTGGTGGGTCCACGTCTCTCTCTCCCGTCGAACCGCCCCGAGCCCCCGACCGTCGACCGGTCCTTCGACTGGGTGACGTCCTCCCCGACCCCACACCAGGGGGGTGGAGACACGCCGACGGGAGGAGTAAGGACCTCCCCCACCGACCTGGCACCGTTCACGCCAGTGCGTGACTCACCGAGACCTCTACGGACGAGGTGTCCTCTCCGGGGCTCCTGGGAGTAGAGGGGTGCCCCAGGCCCGGGACGGTTCAGGGAGCCGGTCTTTTCTCTTGAGCGTAGGGTCGCCCGTGCGGGCGGTTCAGGTAGACGGGGAGAGGACCCCGAGGGGGCCCTTCGCACCGGAGGACGGTCCTGGCTGTGCCCTCCCTCCCTCCCAGCACCTCTGTCGTCGGTTCGTCGTCTGTCGGACCGGGCCCCCGGGGGTCCGGGTCCGGGTCCGAAGGGGCTCAGACTCCTCCTTCGTTCCCGTACGTCGGAGCTCTGCCTCGACTCCTCGCGGGTTCCTCCCCGGACCACGCCGCCCGTGGGCGGTCGGGTCTCGACGTCTGTCCCGGACGACACGGGCGTCCTTCCGCAGTCGGGACGTGCCCGGGCTCCGGGTGGGGCGGGGTGGTCCCCGAAGTCCTCTCCTCGCCCCCGTGGGACTGGGGTTGAGAGATGGACCGGGGTCTAAACCCGGTGCTGGCGGAGTGTCTCAGTAAAACTCTTAATTTATCACATACCTTTAGGAATCGTGATTGACGATTATGTGCGAGTGACCTTTGTACCCTGACGATTAATCCCGAGAAGTCTCTCTGGCGTGGTCATTGCCCCACATACAGGGGCGCACGTGCCGACGTGTATACTTCCTCCCCGTACCTAAGTCAAATCCCCGCGTCGGCACACTAATGGTTCTGGTCGTGAAGACTTCGACGTCCCATCCGACCTCCGGAACCCCTCTCGACCTCTGTCTTAGGGGAGAAAGTTCCCCTTGGAGCGAAAGAAAGAGAATTTTGAAAGACGACTAATCCATGTCCTCCCGTTGGACGAAATGAGTTTCAGATGTCTAAATTAGTGTAGATTTTTTAAGGAAGGAGTCGTTGGAGGCATGTCCGCAGATTGACTTAAAGACCCCTGGCTCCGGACCGGTTCAGTCGCGTCCTCTAATTGGCAGTGTCTGGTGTGGGTCGTAAAAGAAGGACGGCCGGCAGGAAGGGGTCTACGTTTCTTGAAACTGGGGTTTGGAGTCCCAGTCCTAAACCTCGGTGGGTCTAAGTGTCTTGAGGAGAGCACACCCACTCGACTCGTCAGGAAGGTCTCTTTCGGACGTGGTACTTCTGTGTAAGACTCGTAAAGTCTCTTAGACTACTGTCGAACCCTAAAAAAGGGGTCTTTTCTGTGTAGTATAGTTTTACCGTGTAACAGGGTCCTCAAGAGACCGGAAGGGATCTCGTTGTAAAGGGTTCCCACCGACCTGAACTTGAACTGTGGAATGTAGACTTTTATAGTCCTGAGGAAGGGTACCCTTTCCCGAACCCCCCAGACCTCCGGGGAGGTGGTGGTCCTCTCGGACCCGTCCCCAGCACCCGCGGTACGCCCCGAACCCTCCCTCTCCCCGAGAACGACCCCTGAACGACAGAGGACCGGAGTGGTCCAGGACACCCAACCACACGTTTGTTCCGTTGACCTTCCGTCCGACGGCCGCGCCCAGGGACGTTGATTTGCCGCCTCGTCTGCTAGGTAGGGGAGACGAAGAACGAGGTCCGTCTCCCAACTGTTCCGCCGGGAACAGGGCCCCGTTCGGACCAGGATGAGACCTTCCATGGTCTATCGCGCACACGCATGTCGCCCGAGGGACCACCGGGACGACGACGACGACGACTCAGCGAAGTCAGTACAGGCTGAGACACGCTGGGGTCTCTGTCGTCGGGTGGTCCCAGGCGGCAGGGACCCTAAGAGGTCCGTTCTTGTGACCTCACCCCACGGTGACGGAAGAGGTTACGTACTTTCACTTTTCACTCTCACTTCAGCGAGTCAGCACAGACTGCGAAGTACTGGGGTCCCTGACGTCGGGTGGTCCGAGGAGACGGGTGCCCTGAAAGGTCCGTTCTCGTGACCTCACCCCACGGCAACGGAAGAGGTGGAACCTTCCAGTCCCCATTTCTTAGGTGGACGGTTTCGTCCTCTGTGACCGAGGTAGGGACCCAGTCCTTTTAGGAGACCGCTTCCCTTCCCTTGGGGGAGGTCATAAGAACGGACCTCTTGAGGCACCTGTCTTCTCGGACCGCCCGATGTCAGGTAGTCCAACACTTCTCCGCCTGTGCTGACTCGCTGATTTTGCTCCCTGTTGACGAGGGGCACGCAGGGTCCGTCATTCGACGAGACTTTTGCCGTCGCAAATGCGTTTTCGACAAGATGAGTAAGTAATTTTACGTCCGCAGGCCTCGAAGGAGGTCTTCCCTCAGACGCAACGGGAGGCACCGGGGGAAGTGGGGCGCGACGAGGTAGAAACGTGCCGTCTGTGAACTACACCAGCCAAGACGTCCTTCAGACTTTCGTCTGAAGGAGCGCCGAAGAGGACCGAGAGACCTCAGTCAGAGTGCCGAAGGCCTCACTTGGAGTCCCAGTCACCGTAAAGAAAGTACCTGGGCACACTCGCCACTCGAGTACCCGACTCCCGGGGTCACGTCTCCCCTCCTAGCCCTAGCTCCGGTCGGACCTCTGAAGTCTCGCCGCCCCCCCGTCCCCCGCACCTACCACCCGCCCCTCCCACGACGGACCTCCCCGGGAACCCTTCTGTCAAGGTCGTCCCTTGTGCGGCCTCCCAGGTGTGGCTGACTCGATCGTACAGAGACTTCGTCGTACGTCTGTCTCGCGAACTGAGGGGGATGGGGGTCTTCTCCCCAAAGCCCAACGTTTGTTGCCGTGAACACCCAGACCTGGTTTCTCTCGCCACCGGGACCCCTCACAAATGTCCTTAGGGTGACGGTACCTCTTGGGTTCACTGGGCGACGGACCCCTGGGCGTCTCTGTGTCAGTGTACCCCTCCACCCGGACCCCCCAAGTGTACCGAGTTACGTGCCCACTTGTGTGCGACGTCCGGTGCCCGCCCGGGGGGTTTGGGAGGGCTGCCGAGGTGTGTGTCGGATGGAGGACGAGTAGGGCGGCACCTGGGACTGTTAGACCACTTCCTCGCCCGTGCAAACACAACGATAAGTGAGTGATTCAGTACAGGCTAAGAAACTGGGGTGTCTGTCGTTGTGCGGTCCGAGGAGACAGGAAGTGACAGAGGGCCTCAAATGGTTGGAGTACAGGTAGTTCAGTCACTACAGTAGGTTGGTGGAGTAGGAGACAGGGGGAAGAGGACGGGAGTCAGAAAGGGTGGGAGTCCCAGAAGAGGTCACTCACGTGGGCGCTCAAGTTTCAGTCCTTAGACCTCACTTTTGAAGGGCCTCGGGCACCGATGTGCTCAGCCGTGACCTGTCTGCGGTCCAGACCGAGCTCTACGTGAAAAGCTACTAAGTCTCCGCTCGTAGGACCGGCAGGACTACGTCCCGGAGAGGGACGCTGGAAGTCTCGGCCGGGACCCGGTCGTCCCACTCACAGTATCGGAGGTCCCGGACCACTGAGTAAAGAGGTTGTGGGCACTGTGCTTCCCGGTCAAGTCTGAGGCCCTACTCGTGCCAGACTACGGACAGGAGGGCCTTAGAGTTGGCAGTCTCGGCGCGAGGGACCACTCCGCCCTGTCCAAGGATACCCACCACGGGGCCCCCAGTCAGGGAGCTCGCGGGTCCCTCCACCCCCTCGTAGCAGCCCCGTCCCGGTGACGTGGAGTCCACAGGTCAGCAAAAGCCTGGACGAACGATTCACAACAAAATTTAGTGCCCAAATTGCTCGGGGTTCGCTGTAGTGGTGGGTGGACTGCAAGCTGCCGGAACTCCAACTCCGGGCAGTTCTACTACAGAGCCAATACGGGTTTCGGTCTCGTCGTGGTTTACAAAGGGTCTTTTTGTTCTTTCTTTATTTGGACCAGTGAGGGCGCCGGGGGAATCGACGGGACGTCGGCTCCACACACAGATGTCCATACGGCTTGCAGTGTGCGTCCGAACTTTTCGTGCACCGTGAACGCGCATCTCCCGGTCCCGTGTCGCACCCCCCACCACTCCCAAAAGTCACGGTGTCAGTCCACCCGTCCCCCCGTCGTGCACACCCTTGAGTCGTCGACCTGGGACTTGACTCGGGACCGCGACCCGTCAGGGTGTCTCTCGGACACTCGGGTGCGCCCCTGACCCGGACCCACCGCCCCCCGCCTCGGGGAGGAGTGCCCGTCGGAGAAGTTCCTGAGGGCCGTCGAGACCGGAGTGAGAGGGAATGAGGTTTGAGGGCGTATGTAAAGGAGAAATTGGGAGGATATTTAGGATCATTGTAAAATTAAGTGGTGAGGTCGGGGGGAGCTGTTTCAAAGGGCATCATCGACGTTTTCCACCTCGTCGGGACTCAGCGAAATTATTGGGAGACTTGCGCGGGCGAGGGTTTACAACGGGTCGCGCCGGTCCGGCTGGGTCTCCCCTTCCGTAGTGTCGCCGTCTGCCGAGGACCCGCGGCGCCCGGAGTCCCAAGGCGGAAGGCTCTCTGACGGATGTGCGCGACACGAGTCGCGACTCAGCGAGTCGCGGCTCAGCGAGTCAGCCTAGGTTGAGAGACGCTGGGGTGCCTGGCATCGGGCGGTCCGACGAGACAGGGACCCTGCGAAGTCCGTTCCCGTGACCTCACCTAACGGTGCGGGAGGAAGTCCCTTAGAAGATCTGGGTCCCTAGTTTGGGCGCGGAGGACGTTGAGGACGGAACGTCCGCTTAAGAAAGGGTGACACTGAGGTCCCTTCGGGGTGACAGATGGCATAATCCGGCGCTTCGTTTCGGGCCTGGGGGAGGGGAGAGAGTGTCCCCGGCGCCCTCTCCTTCCTCGTGTCTGTCCGGACGAGACGTCGGAGCGGAAGGGCGCCGGAGCGGAAGGGCGCCGGAGCGGAAGGGCGCCGGAGCGGAAGGGTGCCGGGGACCCGACTACGTCTCTGTGTCAGCAGGGACTTGTCCTCGACCTTTCGCGGGCTGTGCCACTAGTTTTCGATTCGTTTCGCAGTAACTCCTGTTCTTACTTTGGTCGGAAGGTTGACGTTTAAGTATTTGACGGGTCCGTTCTGAAGTCTTAGGTGCAGGGCCTCGGTCAGTGGAGTCGTCGGTCCCCGCCAAGGAAGAGGAGCCCCGTCCCAGGTTTCCGAGTCACTTCGAGTGAAGAGCTTTCCGAAATCGGTCCAAAGAATCTCTTCCGTTTCCACCCCTTCGGCTCTGTGTGGCCACTCGCACCATTCGTCAAAGACAAAAGGCGGTCATTCGTACAAGACAATGCTTTGCACACACTTCCTTCACTCTTGCGTGTGCGTTTCGTTTCCGTAACCCCCGACAGCTCGTCGCGCGTAGGGGCCCCGAAGGGACGCCGGGTCGACCATTTCTGGGCGGACGTCACGTCCTCTGGACCCAAGGTAGGGACCCAGTCCTTCTGGGGGACCTCCTCCCATACCGGTAGCTGAGGTCATAGGAACGGACCTCTTAGGGTGCCTGTCTCCTCGGACCGCCCGATGTCAGGGACTCCGACGTTTCTCAGCCTGTGCTGACTTACTGACAGCGACGAGGTGTGCGTGGGGTAATACTGATTCATACAAGACACGTCAGAACAGGACCCTGAAGCGTCGTTTCTGGGTGTCTGGGCTGGAGTGCGTGGTCTTGACGTGAGAGTACGGGACCCCTGCCACGCCACCCGTCCCGGCGCGGGAGACGTCCCAACCCGGAGACGTGGGGGAGCCCCAGAGACGACCAAGGACCGACACAGTCGTGTCCAGGTCAGACGGGTACCGTAGGCGACCCCAGAGGAGACAGGTCTGCGGCAAAGTATTCCTGCGGCCAGTCACCTGCTCCCGGAGGGAGGGTGCCCTCCTGGAGTCGACTAAGGTGGGCGTGGACAACAAAGGTTTAGTCCAGGGAAGACTCCAAGACCCCACTCCGGGGTTATATACCCAAACCCACCCTGCACCGGCTCGGTGTACCATGATTCCCCTTGCACTGTCCACTCCACTACTCTCCGTCCCTCGTCGTTCCGCCTCTCCTTCGACCACAGGGAGCCCTTCCAGGACTCTTCGTGACTTCGGGCCCCGAGACCTCCTTCGGGTCCCGACGGGCGACGTGGGTCGCACGTCTCGTAGACCCCTTCTCGGCCGTAACGGTCGACCGGTGACCGGTGAGAAAGGACCCCTCTCGGTGAGTGTCTGGTTGCCACCGGGGAGTCCGAACCAATGAGTCGTCTACAACAGACCTTTTACGTGTTTCTTCATCTCTGGGACACCGAAAGTGAATGTAGGTGAGCAGGGGTCCCGTGTGACCGTTAAATACTTAAACGTCGACATTCCGACCTAAGAAAGAACAGGAGTTACTGCGAAACGAATCGAAAACTAGTTTTGTTTTATTTACCGTCCCGAAAGCCCTCGAAAGAGATCCACTACGGGGTTGTAAAAGTTCTTGAAAGCAAGAAGGACGTAGGGTCGGTTTGTATAGGTCCTCTAGACTTCGAAGTCCTCCCAGAAAGGTTCCTCGATTACCACAGGATGTCAATGGTGGGTTTACAGGTCTTCTTTCGTCAGAGCAGAGAGGAGCTTGGGCCGTGAGAACCAAGCTGTATTTGGACACCAACAACAAAAGTCAACGATTCAGCACAGACTGAGAAACGCTGGGTACCTGACGTCGCGTGGTCCGAGGATACAGGGGGTGAGCGAAGACCTTAAACGAGTCTAAGTATGGGTAACTCAGTCACTACGAGAGCTTGGTAGTTGTCTTCGACATAAATGTAATTATATTCCTGTCACCAACCTCGTCCTTTCGCTCTCTTCTCCTTGGTACACGCGTTACGAAACTGAAGGGACCACCGAGTCTCCATTTCGCAGACGGACGTCACGTCCTCCGGGCGCAAGCTAGGGGCCCAGCCCTTCTAGGGGACCTCCTCCTTTACCGTGGGTGAGGTCATGAGAACGGACCTCCGGGGTGCCTGCCTCCTCGGACGACGTCCGAGAACCTCAGACTTTCTCAGCCTGGGCTGGCTCGCTGAAGTGAAAGTGGAACGTAAACTACAGATGTCGAAAACGAAATTGGTCTCCACAAGGACGTCTTTCTGTGTCTGTTCAACGTCCTGTGTATTCCTTTTTCCGGATTCGGTTCCACATCGGTCCCAAGGATGTCTTGTGGACCCTGCTCTAGTAGAGAGCACTTTGGTTTGTGAATCTTTTGGTGTTTTGACCCGTGTACGAACCCTTGAATTAGTATCGTGGTGGAGAGTGAAAACCACTTTTCCGTATATTTATCTTTGTATTAAGAACTTGATTAAAGAATTGGGGGACCCCTTCTTTAACAGACCAAAGTCCAAAAGAGAAAGGTCACTAAGTGGGCTCCTGTACATTATCCCGATAGATTAAACCGTCGGAAGGATGTATAGTTTTGTACGTCGTAAAAGTTCGATTGACAGAAACACAGGCACTAATTCGATTCCTTGTCACTAACGTTTAAGTCGTAGCCTTAACCCTTCTCTAGTCGAGTCCTCGCTAAGTGACCACAGCCGGAGCGTATGCAGTCGACGTATGCGACTCTGCCACTTACGACGACGGAGGCAACGAAATTACGAAAGGAACCTTTTCAGACCAAACTAACCGTACTTGCAATAATCCATTTTGTCTAACTTCGACGTTACGGTTATAAAAACACTGATAAAACGTTAACCGTAATTAGTTACTCTACCCTGACATTAACGACGTTAAAGGGTATAGAGAGAAGGACCGAGGTCTTAGTGCCTATATTATCGTGAGGATTCTCAAGGACTGTTAAACGATAAGTACCATACAAATTTTACGACATAATTTGTATGATTTATTTTAACATAGGGTCACGAAAAAGGGGGGTTTGAGAAAGACCCTTAGGTACTGCGGGATCCCGCTGTCACACACCTCACAGTCAGTGAGGTCTGGGAAGGTGGCTCCGGGGACCGACTTAGAGAGGAACTTCCGGTACGACCTTGAAACCAGAGTGTCGAAGTATTGCAAAGTACTTGAGTTGAAGCAAAACCTTTAAAAAGTCAGTGAAACCACTGTAACTGTCCAAGGGTAAAGTAAGTTTACCGTAGCTTAAGTTCGTGGACGAGCTGAAAAGTTTTACGTTCAGACTGTTTAGTCTCTCTTTCGTCCACAAGGTGGAATTGACCGCCTTAACTTTGAGGGTGGACTTTTGTGCGTAGGCTAAGTTTTGTCTCCGAGGGGGTGTCGGGGCCGGGTGTCCCGGCCTTCGCCCCAGGAACGGGGGCGACGTCGAGTACCCCAACCCCGCCACCCCACCCCCCAACCGGCCTGTCTGCGGGGACTCTGAAAAATTTGGACTCAGTGTCGGCCTACAGCCTATCCAGTCTTTGTTTTGAGTTTATTGGCAAGATATGGACTTTTTTTTATTAAGTCAATTTTTTTATTTTCAGGGCTTACTCTTGTCTGAATATCTGTTCCCGCCCCCCGTCCTCATCTTTCCTCTCCCCCTGGCGTGCATCGTCTCTATTGGTTACCCTTAGACCACATACCGAGCCCCTTGAGTTTGGTCCCGAGACACTGTTGGATCTCCCCACCCCACCCCACCCTCCGCCCTCCCGCCAAGTGCTCCCGCCCCCGAATACATGTGGCGGCCGACTAAGTACGACTAGGTCCCGTCTTTAGTTCGGTTATAACATTTCGTTAGTAGGAAGTTAATTGTTATTTATTTATTGAAAAAAAATTAGAGATCACTTTCTGAAGGCTTGACGAGGGAGAGAAGTGCGGGTAGACTCTGCGAGTCACTCGATACCATAACGCCATATGATTAAACCCCTAGTCTCCGTCTTTAAGATCAGGTACCTCTTTTTATGAGGGTCCTTTTCAATTAACACGCAAATTCAAAAAAGAGGGAAACTTAAGTGTCATCTCAGACAAGTCGCACTTCTCGCAGTAGGGATAGGACTAAGTGGTGTTAGAGAAGAAGTTTACAGTGTCGGTAAGTCGGACTAATTGAGGTCGTTAAGGTAGAAAGACGTTACGAGAGGAGAGTCGACGGTTTGTTTCTAGGACGATAAAGTAATAAGTTTTATAATTCACTTCGAGTTTTCCGTGTTACTATCTGAAACCCCATTTCTTTATAACGAGATAGTCTTTTCGACGTTCAATAGAATAATATATTTCATCACGAATCCCGTGGATTTGGTAGTCAAGATATTCTTGTCCTTTCCGTTCCGACTTGTTTTAGGGTTAGTGGGTACAAATAGTCTACGTACGAAATAGTGGGTAGTTGGTAAAAAGGTCCTGAAAATTTTTTATTACCGTAATTGATGTAAAGAGGTCGACGACAAGGACAAACCCATTTCAACGATTACTTATTTGAACCCTTTTGCGACCCTTCAGTCCTTCCTGACCTTTAGATACAGATTAGGTGTTTGACATATTAAATATGGACTTGTCAAACTTTAATGCACTTTGAAAAAGACTGTATTTTCGTAGTCATGAAGAATCGAGACAGTCTCGTCTTACACAGAGAGGAACAATTCGTGTTTTTTTTCCTCACTCTTTTGACGTTACGTACCTTTAGCGTACCGTCGGCCTGTGTCCATAGCAGAGTCTCTGAATCTTTACCAGTCGGAACTTGACCATTTATAAATTGAAGACACAGAGTCAAAGTTGACCTTCTTCCTCTGCGATCAGTGTCAGGTCGGACAACACTACTAGTCTTTTGGGTCTCTACCCGGCACACAGGGTGACCCCTTGAGTCCACGACACCTGTCCGACTGAGGAGACAAGTTACACCGGTGAGGGGTCGGAGGATGGGTCGGGCGTTGACCTCCTTTTACCCTTTTTTAGATCTGAGACGAGAGGTTTGGCCTGTAAGGTTCTTTGCTAACTTTCGAGTCCGTCAGTGGACTACGATGTGAACGGGTCCAGGGTGCTCCCGTACAACCCTCGGGGCAGGACCCCCGTCTCTCTCCACGCGGGGAGAACACCCGGGTCGGGAGGGGCCGGACCGGCGATGACTGGTCCGTCCTTGTGTTTGTACTTGTGTCCGGGTAAAGGATCCCATCGCAAGCCCGACGTGACGTCTGTACGTCCTTCACGGCTCCCGTCGAGCCGTGGTCCGAACACGGGTCAGTCGCAGGCTGGGTACTCGACCCGGCGGGGCCTGTGACGTATGGGTCCCGGACTCTCCCGGAGCGGGCCCCGACTTGTCCGTCGGTACTGGGGCTCACTCCCTCATTCCGACGTCTAGGGGTCGTGTGCCGGTGTACCCCCGGGTCGTCCTTGGGGTTTCAGCCCAGTGCCAGTGCCAGTAGTCGGGACCGGTTTTAGGGTGTGCAGAGGTACAACTTCCTGTGGACGACACTTCGACTCACGTAGGAGGCAGGTCTCAGTACTGCCCAAACCTTTTGGTTGTTGTGATATTTGCAAACAAAAATACGTTTTTTTATTTCAGTCGAAACCTTTCTGGTTCATCGTCTCGACTCGCACTAAACCAAACTAGCGTACTTCAGGAGACTCAACTCCTGCAGCCGAACTAAAGGAACACTACTAAGACGACACACAAACCTTCGGCCACACATCTCTCTCGAGACGATGTGCCGCTAGTATACTTGGAGGGAAATGGTGGTGAGTGGGGGTCGGGGTGTGCCTGTGTGGGCCGGGCTCTACCTGTCCACGAAGAGGTGTCGCTCCGTCTTCCTGGCACCGACGAAAGGTGGTCGGGGGCTTTCTCCTTCGGTTGCACGTCTTTGCGGGACTCCTAAGGTGGGTCTGTACGAAGTAATATAGTTCACTATACTGTTAAGTTAGGCGCCTAATTTCACACGACCGACGACCGCTCCTAGTAAAAATCGAGTAAGACATATAGTAACATAAAGGGTCAGACCGTGGCACTTGGTATTTATTAGGATAGTAAATAATTAATGCAAAGGATTGGGTCAGTTCTTCTCGGGACGCCACACCTCGTCGTCTAGTGGTCACTTACCAAGTAACTCTTCGCTGAGAATAACGGTTCATCGGCATTTAATCCCACACTATTAATGGGTGAAATTGGAAAAATTCGTCCAAGGAGATTTTTCGAGGTTCTACCTACAAAGTAATGTTGTTGAAACTGGGGACTGTGTGTCGTTGTGCTAATCAAAACGTGGGACTGTTTCCCTCCGAAACTAATTTTTAGACCATGTGGTGTAGTAATCATCTCATAACAGACGCATCCATAACTTAGGCCCACCTATGTGTGTATTACGCACTATGTTTGTGTTGTAGGGGTATAGCGCAGGGTGCACCTGAACCTCATATCCAGATCGCTTCATCTTTTATTAGCTGGTCGCACCTGACAACCTCTTCCGTTACCGTCGGGTGAGGTCACGAGAACGGACCTCTTAGGGTCCCTGCCGCCTGGGACCACCCGACGGTAGATGCCCCAGCGTGTCTCAGCCTGTACTGACTTCACTGAATCGTCGTCGCACCTGACATCAATGTATTTTTCACGGTCGAGACAGCAGCAGTTGAGACTCGCTGTGCGGGCACCTCACGAGGTAGGCGTCGTAGGATTGGGACGAGTTGTACGATTGACTACGGTACCTTTGGTGCCCTTCCGTGCCCTGTCCCGTCGGGTGGGTCAGGGGTGCGGGTCGGTCCCAGGTCGTCAGAAGGGAAGGTAGGAGGCCGTCCGACCCCGGCGACAGGCGGTCGGGACACCACGACTTCTCCCCAGTCCTCCCACGGTCCTTGGGGCCGATTTTACGTCTAACGTCCCGGACGGGGACCCCGGACTCTGTCGCGTAAAGAGTGCAAGGGACACTCTTGGGGCAAAATTGGGTGTCGGCCGTCGTCACCTCCGCCGGGGTCCTGTGGGGCGGGGCACAGAGGCGTGGCCACCCGAGGAGTGGCGAGACACAATAGGGGTTACAAAACGTCGAAGGGAGCTTTGGGAACTAGCAGTCCACACTGGGAGTGACGTCTGGTTCCAGGTCCTCTCGAAAGAGGCAGGAGTGGGGTACGCGTCTTGAAAATAAATATGAAAGACGAATAAATACGTCATCCGTGAACGGACTCTCTAAATTCAAGATGTGTCTAGTCCTACCTTCCTCTTTGTCTGCAAGTCACTGGTTACGGGTCGTGGTGGGAGGTAGACATTGGTAGACTTTCAGTGAAGGAAGTCCAATCTTCCCCGTGCTAGGGTGAGTAGAACTCAGTACCAGTGGTCCCCCTGTACGACGTCGACACTGGGGGAAGACTTCTTCGACGGCGGACACGTCCTTTTCCCGGAGGTAGACCCTGTCGAGGATCTGACACTCCTCTTTCCGGACTGGAGCTGAGGTGGACCCCTCCCACTCTCTTCTCCACTCACTCTCCCTCCCCTTGCCGCCCTCGCCCTCTCCGTCCCGCCGCGGCCCGGGCTGCTGCTGCGGCCCGACACAGGTGCGGGTTCCCACGTGGAAGGTCGGCGAAGGAGAAGGGTTCTTCCCTGAGTCCTACCCAAAAGACACGAACGAAAATCTTCCGGTCGTCTGCCGACCCCACAGTGTAACCCCAGGTATACCCTGTCTTGTCCCCGTCTTACTACTTTTCAGGGGTTTGACTTGTTCAAGTCGTCTTCGCAAGCACTCGGCACCCACGGACGTAGTTGGACCCCGCACGTCTAAGTCTGGAAAACCCTCTTCGCACAACCACGGCATCGTCCTAGGTCCCCACAGAGCTTAGAGAACAGTCTCATTGGAGTGAAGACCTCTTCACTTCTCTTTTGGCAAGCATTAAGTCTCGCCGAGCGGTACGCTATTAGGGGTGTGGAGTTTCGTCCCTTGTGTTTTTTTACGGTCTATCTTCTTGGTCCCCTTTGACTCAGTCGACCGGTGGTTCGGATCTTTCAAAGTGTCAACGACCTTTGAAACCGTTTCCCAAAATTACTGTGTCCTTTTACGAATGTGGAGTCGTGCCGATCCTCTTTCGATTGTATGTTCTGGCATAGGGCACTCCTGGAGTCGTGACGTTCTGTCGCAAACACCCTTCTCCGCGAGTGGCAATAAGACCTGCTTGCGACGTGACGTCGCTGCAAATATCGATTTATGGAGGACGAGTAGGTAGGAGACGGTATAGAGGGCGTAAAAGTATTATTTATACTTTTTACTTTCACTCTTACACTTTCACAATCAGTGAGTGAGCACAGGTTGAGACATACCTGACATCGGGTGGTCCAAGGACAGGAACCCTAAGAGGTCCGTTCCTATGATCTCACCCATCGGGAAAAGAAGGGGTCCTCTAAAAGGTTGGGTCCCTAGTTTGGACCCAGAGGACTTAAAGTCCGTCTAAGAAATGGCAGACCCGTTGGTCCCTTTTATGTTCTTTTATTCGACGTAAAATTTTTACTACTACATTAAAATATTCACTTTCGAGGTCTTACTCGGTAGCCCATGTAAAAAATGAGAATTAGAAGACTTCAGTTGTTTCTCGTCTCGTGTCTGTATCTCTTTAAATGGTTGTCCGGGTGACTGCTTAGTTTAACCCATGTCCACGGTCCGACATAGGCGTTCAGCACCGATATCAGATTGGGATGGAAATTTCGTTTTGTTTGTGTTTAGACGTTTCGACGAAGTCCCCGTAAACTAAAGAAGTTTGTACAATATTGAACTTCGGATACCGTGCGCAGTATTTTGTGTGGTTGAGCACGCAGGTCGGTGGTATATACATGTATCCGTACAGGTACTTGCGCGCACACGAATACTTATCTATGCGCGACTACCTACCCAGACGAACCTACACGGACACAAATAGTCAAGTCCAGTCAAGTGAAGTCAGTGAGTCAGTACAGGCTGTGAAACGCTGGGTACTTGGCGTCGTGTGGTCCGGAGGGACAAGTAGTGGTTGAGGGTCTCAAATGGTTTGAGTACAGGTAACTCTACCACTACGGTAAGTTGGTAGAGTAGGAGACAACAGGGGAAGAGGAGGACGGGAGTCAGAAAGGGTCGTAGTCCAAGGAAAAGTTTACTCAGTCAAGAAGCGTAGTCCACCGGTTTCATAACCTCGAAGTGGAAGTCGTAGCCAGGAAGGTTACTTATAAGTCCTGACTAAAGGTAAACCTACCTGACCAACCTAGAGGAACGACAGGTCTCCTGAGAGTTCTCAGAAGAGGTTGTGGTGTCAACTTTTTGTAGTTAAGAAACCACGACTCGAAAGAAATATCAGGTTGAGAGTGTAGATATGTACTGGGGACCTTTTTGGTATCGGAACTGATCTACCTGGAAACAACCGTTTCATTACAGAGACGAAAAATTGTACGACAGATCCAACCAGTATTGAAAGGAAGGTTCCTCATTCGTGGAAAATTTAAGTACCGACGTTAGTGATAGACGTCACTAAAACCTCGGGGGGTTTTTATTTTCAGAGAGTGACAAAGGTGACAAAGGGGTAGATAAACGGCACTTCACTACCCTGGTCTACGGTGCTAGAAGTAAAAGACTTACAACTCAAAATTCGGTTGAAAAAGTGAGAGGAAAAAGTGAAAGTGGTTCTCCGAGAAATCAAGAAGTGAAAGACGGTATTCCCAACACAGTAGACGTATAGACTCCAATGACTATAAAGAGGGTCGTTAGAACTAAGGTCGAACACGAAGTAGGTCAGGTGACAAAGAGTACTACATGAGACGTATCTTCAATTTATTCGTCCCACTGTTATATGTCGGAACTGCATGAGGANTCCCACTGTTATATGTCGGAACTACATGAGGAAAAAGATAAACCTTAGTCAGACAACAAGGTACAGGTCAAGATTGATAACGAAGGACTGGACGTATGCCTAAAGAGTTCTCCGTCCAGTCCACCAGACCATACGGGTAGAGAAAGTCTTAAAAGATCTCAAATAACACTAGGTGTGTCAGTTTCCGAAACTATATCAGATATTTCGTCTTCATCTACAAAACGACCTTTAGAGAACGAAAAAGGTACTAGGTCCCCTACAACCGTCAAACTAGAGACCAAGGAGACGGAAAAGATTTTACTCTAACTTGTAGACCTTCAAGTGCCGAGTGCATAACGACTTCGGACCGAACCTCCTAAAACTCGTAATGAAATGATCGTACACTCTACTCATGTTAACACACCATCAAACTCGTAAGAAACCGTAACGGAAAGAAACCCTAACCTTACTTTTGACTGGAAAAGGTTAGGGTACCGGTGACGACTCAAAAGGTTTAAACGACCGTATAACTCACGTCGTGAAAGTGTCGTAGTAGAAAGTCCTAAACTTTATCGAGTTGACCTTACGGTAGTGGAGGTGATCGAAACAAGCATCACTACGAAGGATTCCGGGTGAACTGAGGACACAAATATACTTATAAATTTCTGCATAACCGTATACACCACGTACACACACACACACTTACTAGTACAAATATGTGCACACACGCACGTGTACTTATGTACCCGAAAACGAAGACTGATACACAGACACACCTGTGAAGAACTCATCGACACGTCGAGACACACACACCCACTTGGATATCCAGGCATAAACACTCGAATACACGTACTTACGCCTACACACAAACTTACACATACGGAAGATACATGTGTATTGTTTGAACGAGGAGACGAACGTCGGAGCATTGAGGTCTTTAGTTCGGGAGGAAAACTTCACCACTGAAACTAACCTAAGACTACTCGTAGACTTACTTTACATACATAACTTAAATTCATTCTGTTTTTTCTTAAAATTTGGGATTCTGGTCCTATTAATATAATCAGGACATGTTTGACTATGTTACATAAACTTGACAAAAGTTGAAAATTTATTTAAAATGCGGTTTCTCGAATCTTTAACTCAAGGACCGTAGGAACTTCAACTATGACGACTATAAAACTTTGTTGCCGGTTTCATTAATGACACCCCCTCAACACACAAAGGTAAAGACAGGCAGCTTGTCAATTCCCTTGTCGTAAGACTACGTCTTTAGGTGACCCTGAACCTAATTTGAAAAAGTTATAATAATAAAAACTGAGTTAACTCCGTGTATTTAGGGGGCAGATTTCCTTGTAAACTCTTTCAAATTCCGTTGTTTTGCCTTCTTAGACGTTACTTTATTCATAGAAAAATCTGATCTGTCGTCGTCTGTAATGGCTTTCGTGATAATATAGTAGTCAGCGAAAGAAGTGGGTAGCCCCCCAGACATTAATACAGTATTAAGTATAAATTAACAAAGTAGACTGTTGATAATAGAGTAAAGAAGTACTAACAGAATAAGACCGACAAATATATAAAAGGATAAGTGTCATAGTACTAAAAGTCTGATTTTATAACTCGAATCTCTTATAATCAAAACAATATTTACTATATACATATACTAAATTAAAAATAAAATTGAAAAATTCTTTTAGTTTGACGTTAGGGTCCTACACAGCACAATTGATGTCCTGCGAGGAGAGGCGTACGAGATTTCACAGTGTCGCGGCACCCAGAGGCGTCGATGTCGAGGGAAATGTCTTTTGTACTTTGTGAAAAAAACGTCCTATGTCACAATTAATGATAATATTTATAAAAGTTTATTTTATTATTTTATACGTATGGGGTGTTTTTGCTGTCAAAGAATTTGTGCGTTTTCTTGACTTTGGGTGTCAGGATGGCTCTTCAGTTTCGATGTGACCCTGTCGGAACAAGAGACCTTGTGTCAGTGAAGTTTTGACGTCACACTTGCAAAAATGTTTTGCCAAAACACTGTAAGACTTTCTGATACCGGTTTTACAGGCAATAACAAATCTGGATTGCGACCTCCTTTGACTCAAAACTGGCTCCTCTTTCTCTCGGAGACGGACGACCCCTCCCTTCGGACACTCAGGACCCCGGGGCTCCGTCGAGTGTGGCAAGGAGTCACACCTGGGGGCGCGTGGGACCCTTCGACTCAGAAGACCCACCCACTCGTGGCCGAGACGTGAGCCTGGGCACCGTAGGCGGTCGGAGGTGCCCACCCGTGAGGGTCCCTCCGATCAAGTTCGACGGTGACTCCCCAGCGGCTTGCGTCTCCCCCGGCTCGTCGCGGGACGTGCGGTGGCCCACGGCCCAGGTGTCCGCATTTACCGGAGCTCCCGCGCCTGGGCCCCTTTGAGTGACTTGCCTCGACCTCGGGACGAACCCCTTCAATGATGAGGACCGAACGTATTAAATATTCACGCTCAAATATATTAAAAATCGACACCGACACACATGGCTATCCGAGTGTTTTAAGACCTCTCGATTGACGATCCAGAGGACTCGGTAAGTAAAGAAAATTTAATTAAAAGTGACCTCATACGTACGTACACCCGATTCAACGGCACTTTCACTTCATCGAGTCAGCACAGGCTGAGAAACGTTGAGGCACCTGACATCGGGTGGTCCGAGGAGTCAGGTACCTTAAGAGGTCCGTTTTCATGACCTCACTCAACGGTAAAGGTAGAGGTCCCCTAGAAGGACTGGGTCCCTAGCTTGGACCCAGAGGGCGTAACGTCCGTCTGCGAAATGGCAGACTCGGTGTCCTGAAGAGATTCAGCGGAATCAACGCGGGTTGAGAAACACTGGGGTACCTGACATCGGGTGGTCCGAGGGGGAGACAGGGACCCTAAGAGGTCCGTTCTTATGACCTCACTCAGCGGTACGGGAAGAGGTCCCCTAGACGGACTGAGTCCCTGACTTGGGTGCAGAGGACGAAACCGTCCGTCCAAGAAAGGCGATCACGGTGGACCCTTCGGGGAAGATCCGCATATCAACGAAATGTTACAACGCAGTCGTAGACGACACGCCGCTTCACTTAGTCGACGTATGCATGCAGTCCACATTCTGTCCGAAGGGGCTACCGAGTCACCATTTCTCAGACGGGCGGTTCGTCCTCTGAGCCCAAGCTAGGACCCCAACCCTTCTAGGATACCTCCTCCTTTACCGTTGGGTTAGGTCAGAAGAACGGACCTCTCAGGGTACCTGTCTCCTCGGATCGCCCGATCAGATACCCCGACGTTCTCAGTCTGTAGCGAGTCACTGATTTGTTGTCGTTGTCTTACGTGCGACTCGAGTCTTGATGTGTCGTTTGTGGTCCCCCGGTCGACCTCCACCCCTCGCCGCCGGAGCTCCAGTACCCGCTGCGCTGGGAAGTACCTCCCCCACATCCTCTGTGTCCTCAAAACGTTGTCTCCCGTCCATCAGACTTGTAGTTTTCTAATAACAATTAATTCCCTTTGGTCTGTAGGGTTCAATTCCTGAAACCACGGAGAGACACACACCCTTCTCCGGTCCCAGACCCGAGCGACTTTAGTGGGGAAACTATACGTGGAGTGAATTGACCCCGAGTGTAGGACACAAAAGTGTAGGACTCAGAGGAGTCCCGAGCGAGACCCCGTACTTTGGACTACCGACGGTTCGCCGTCCATCCACAAGAAAGGAAGGTCTCAGGGGGTCCCGAGTGGTCGAGTGGCAGGTACCGCCGACCCCAGGGACTACTGACACCGTAGGAACAGGTGACTGTACCGGTCTGGATGAGGTAAAGGATTAATACTCTGGTTGTAGTAGGGGAACCCGGACTAGGTTTCTAGGACCCAAGAGGGAGGTTGTCCTGTCTTCGGAGGAGTTGTGGGTCGACGACCCGTGAGACGGCAGGCCAAGGGACCGGACGAGTCACCGAGTCGTCCAGTCCACGGTCCGTGGTCGCCCCGACCATAAGAGGGGAAAGGGTGGTGGTCCGTAACCTAAGTCCCGGGACGCGTCCTTCCAGGGACAACCAAAGTGTTGTCGACGATTGACACTATTTTTTTGAGTGGTGTTTTGTGACAATCGTCAACCCAGAGAACACGGCTCAAATTTTCATGACCCAAATGTCAGAGTGAACAGGACTCTGCCAGCCTCGTTCGTACCACCGTCCCCACTGGGACCCACCCAGTGACTCCACTTTAGCGATTACTTGAGAGATCGTCACGACGGGGACGTGCGCAGAGGCGACTGGGTTCGAAGGCCGGGGTCTGAGCTCCTCTTGGTCGTCTCTCGTCCCACAGCCCTTCTCCGGCCCGTACGCCGGCCCTCCTGACTCCGACCTCTCGCCGGTCCGACCCCCGTGCGGCGGAGACTCGGGACGTAGTAGTGTCCCGCTTCGTAGACGCTACGACGGGGGTTCCCTCACTCTGTCGTCGAGGCTGATTTAATGTCGACTTTTCTGTTCCGCCAGGGGTCTCCACCGGTGTCTGCTCTAACCGGTTGATCCGGGTCCACTTTAACTTAACCTTTGACCGGGACGGACTAATCGTATTGTTTTGAAAGGCACAAATTTCTTTTTTCAGTAAGACACATTTACTTCCCCTACCCGCTCCCCCTCTCCGGGTCGAAGACAGGTCGGACCTGACTAGACCTGACTCCCGACTTGGGGAGGACATCTGTGTCCGAAGGGTGTCGGGGAGTGTGGGGAGGTGAGGAGAAGATAATCCTACCCCTGACTGGTCGATAAATTTTGACGTATTACCCGTGTGTCTCTGTGTGTGTGTGTGTGTGCGTGTGTGTGTGTGTGTGTGTGTGTGTGTGTGTGTGTGTACATAAAAGGGATGAAATATCGTCTGGTTTCCGTTCGAAGGTCAAGTACATGTCTATACTCTCAACCTGATCTTTCTTTCGAACTCACGGCTTCTTGGCTACGAAAACTTGATGCCACAACCTCTTCTAAGAACCCTCAGGGAACCTGATGTTCTAGGTTGGTCAGGTAGGATTTCCTTTAGTCAGGACTTATAAGCAACCTTCCTGACTACAACTTCGACTTTGAGGTTATGAAACCGGTGGACTACGTTTCTTGACTGAGTAACCTTTTCTGACACTACGACCCGTCCTAACTCCCGTCCTTCTCTTCCCCCGTTGTCTCCTACTCTACCAACCTACCGTAGTGGTTGAGTTACCTGTACTCAAACTCGTTCGAGGTCCTCAACCACTACCTGTCCCTCCGGACCGCACGACGTCAGGTACCCGAACGTTTCTCAGCCTGTGCTGATTCGCTGACTTGACTTGACTTTCCGTTCGAATCATACCAAATGATTGCTTTTAAATTTTCAGGTCATTAAGTTTATTTCTGTTATGACTTGTGTAAACCCTTAAATGAAATATGGTCCCTAAATCTCTAATCGGGGTAAATAGTTTTTTGTAACTAACTAATAAAAACGATAATAAGTTTAGATAATTTTCGATGATCTTACTCGTCGGTAGTTTTTTTTTTTTGTGGTTTCCTTTTATCCTCAATCTAGAAACAGTCCTTTGGGTTTATAGGACAAGGAGTAGGGTAAAATTGGGATTGTGTCCGAACTTCGGCCCGAGGGGACCACCGAGTCGTCGTTTCTCGGGTGAACGTCTCGCCCTCTACGTCGTCTGGCCCGGGCTGGTGACCCGACCCTTCCAGGGGCCCTCCTCCGCCACCGTCGGGGAGGTCGCGAGGACGGACCTCTTAGGGTCCCTGCCCCCTCGGACCGCCCGACGCCGGGTACCCCAGCGATTCTCAGTCTGTGCTGACTCGCTGAAGGGAAAGTGAAAAGGGAAAGTACGTAACCTCTTCCGCTACCGTCGGGTGAGGTCGCGAGGACGGACCTCTTAGGGTCCCTGCCCCCTCGGACCACCCGACGGCAGATACCCCAGCGTGTCTCAGCCCGTGCTGACTTCGCTGAGTCGTCGTCGTCGCCGTCGTCGTCTCTGCATTGCCCGACGCCTCGTCCGTCCCGCTACAGCGGAGGCAGACGTGACCAAGGAAGTCCTAAGCACTAAGATTCCTGTGTCGATTCCTACCTCTTCTCCGACGGTCGCCGGACCGGTCGCTCGGGAGGGCGCCGCACTCTCGGTGCCTCACCGCAGCGTAAGGGACCTACTCGGACTTCCGGTGAGTCGAGGCGGGACCGGAGAAGGCGTATCTTCCGCCCTCGGCGGACACGGTTGGGCGGAAGATACGACGACGTAAATGTGTGTAAACAGACACCGGCGAAATCAGGACAGCCTTGGTGGTTCACAGGGCGGGCGGTCGTGGTTTAAGGTGAGACCGGAATAAGATCGGTTTCTCGACGTTAACTGAGAAAATTTTGGACTTAACTACAATTTTACTGGAAAGGATTGACTCATCATTTCTATCTCTCCGTACTTCGTTTTTCTAGGCACATCACTCCAACTAAAATAAAGTGCTGGGTTGGTCGATGAGTATTATAAGACCCAGGAACCGTCTATTTACACCAAGGGGTCTCGGTACGGATGGTGACGAGGACACTACCCAAAGTACGGACGAGATAGGCATTGCCACCGGTCCCCGGTGGACATCGAACAACCTGTGAACCTTCTGTCCCTCACACTGATTCCTTGACTTCAAATTAATTGAGTTAAACTTACCTAAACTTAACTTGTCGGTGTTTATCGGTCCATGATTGCGTGACCTGTCGCGTCGAGACGTTCTATGTTTCAGTAGAGCAAGTCCCGACTAGACGGGTTGGGGTGCCGACGAAGCAGACGTAGGATTTTTGTGGCAGAATTTATTATTTAGACTACTGACTACCGACACTTGTGGGAGACAGGAAGAGGAATTTGCGCCTGGGAACAAGTACAGGTTCCTCTGGGGTCAGGTGACTTTCCCGGACCCTACCTCCGGTACCCTCCGACTCTTCGCTCCCTTTTAGTTCTGAACTCTTTTCTTTAGTTTTTTTCCTCTGTGTCCTTTTGTTCACTCTTTACCTTCTTGTCTCCTTCTCTCTCTCGCCCCTCGTCCCAGTGTTTCTGGGGGTCCACCAGTCCGCCGTGGGGGCCTAGACACGGTGACACCCCAAGGGCGGACCCCTGTCGTCCGACGAGTCGCACCCCTCATTCCGCCGCCCATTTCGTCCACGGTCCTCGTCTCGCCCGTCGCCGTCGCCTCGTCCTGAGCCCCGCTCCCTGCGTGTGCGGTCGGAGACCTACCTGCGAGGGTTCGGCGTGTCTGCGGTGGAAGGTCCCGGACTCCCGCACAGCGCGACCGTTAGAGGTGACAGGGAAGTTTCCGGTGGGCCGGAGGTTTTCGACGGGGGAGGTGACGGGCGGACGGAGGGAAGCTCGTCTACATGGCACTTCTCGGCGACCCGGTGGACCCGACAAGTCTATAGGACTGACGTGTGACAAATCATAAAAGACGTTTCATAGGTAAAGTCTACGTAAATTTCCCCTGAAATTTTATTTGTGACACGTTGAGGCATACACTATCCAAGAGTGGAGGCTCGTCACACCCGTCTAGGACACAGGACAATGTACGAGTCTGGATGCCTACCCCTCGACGAGACTGGGAGTAGGTACGAGCCTGTGTCGGAGGCACCGGGGAACCCTGTCCAGGGGCGGAGAGCCGGCGTAAGAGTGGTCGTGCGGTTCGCCGGGTGGACACAGGTGGACGCAGGAGACCCGGTCTCAGTCGTGGCCCCGGAGACCGAGTAAGTGCAGGTCGGCTTACTCCCTTTTGCGTGTGTCGAGGACTGGACCCGCCCCCCGAGTGGACGGGGAGTGGACGACGACGACCCGAGAGGGAGGAGCTCGAGGTCCGAGGTGTGGGTGGGTTCGGTGCGATGGGCGCTAGGGACCTCGAGTTCTAGTCAGGGCCCAGCAGTACACCCCCCGGCAGCACACCCCCCGACACCGGCCCCAAACGGACTCCGACGCGGGGGGTCTCGGAAGGGGTCGGAAGGGTCCGAGGGGTGGGAGCTGTGCTGCGACCGAGGGTGGAGGGGTAGGCAGAGGAGGACACGCACACAAGAGAGTCGACGTTTGACTTTATACGTTGTCCTGTGCGCTAGGGTGTTGAAAGGGGTCCACACACGTGGATCAGTGTACGTCGGTGTGTTCCAAACTAAAGACGACAGGGGAGATTCACGTGTACGTCATCCAAGAAACGTCCTTTATAGTGTACTACTCTTTTCTGCTCTCGCCACCTATTAGTCCCCACATGTCAACGAACAAGAAGTGTCTTGTAGACAGGGATTAAATGACAGAAGACAACCTTCACAAAGAAGGGGAAGTAAATAGGAAGTTTCGAGTACCGAGACGGGACTTGGAGGTTTCCCCGGAATACACCTTTGTCTCGTTCTCGACCACCTTAGTCACCTCCAGGACACGACCGTCCTCCGGAAGTAGGAGACTGACCGCAGGAATATTTTCCCCTCAGACCTGAGTCTCCTGTGGGGTCCTCTCCGACACCCGTCCGACCTGGACACGACGGTGTCCGGTCCTTAGTCGTCTCTGGAGCCCCTCCGCCCCTGTCTGGGGGGTTGGGGACTCCCTAGCCCGGACGGGTGTGGCGGTGGGACTAAAGACGGGCCTCTCACACTTTCTTACTTCCGAGTACCGGACACCGCGAACAATGTCACCGGGACCCTTCGACTAAGTCGTTCTCGGAATTTGTCTAGTCCTAAGGGTCCACCGTTTCTTGGGCGGACGGTTGTGTCCTCTGCGTCCTCTGCGTCCAAGTTAGGGACCCAGGCCTTCCAGGGGACCTCGGTGAGGTCATGACAACGGACCTCTTCAGGTACCTGTCTCCTCTGACGACGACGACGATTCAACGAGTCAGCACAGGTTGAGACACGCTGGGGTATCCGCCGTCGGGTGGTCCGAGACGGCAGGGACCCTAAGAGGTCCGTTCTTACGACCTCACCCAACGGTAACGGAAGAGGTTGCGTACTTTCACTTTTCACGTTCACTCCAGCGAGTCAGTACAGGTCGAGGGTCGCTGGGGTACCTGACGTCGGGTGGTCCGAGGAGGTAGGTACCCTAAAAGGTCCGTTTCTCACGACCTCACCCCACGGTAGACCGGTCGATGTTAGGTACCTCAGTGTTTCTCAGTCTGTGTCAACCTGCTGATTGTGAAAGGGCCCCCCGCGATCACCATTTCTTGGGCGGACGGTCACGTCCTCTGCGCCCTCTGTGCCCAAGTTAGGGACCCAGACCTTCCAGGGGACCTCCTCCCTTACCGTTGGGTGAGGTCACAAGAACGGACCCTTTAGGGCACCTGTCTCCTCGGACCACCCGACGCAGGTACTCCAGCTTTTTCTCAGCCGATTCTTACTCGTGTGTATACCATCTAGGGGACGTTACAAAGGGCTCTTTACTTCGGACGTTGAATCGTGGAGACCAATAAATAAGGACAAACAAACAAAGAGGACTTCGGTCTACTTTCGTGTCGGACTAGGACAGAAACGTAGAGGGTCCATTAATAGGGTCCCTACTAGTTCAGTCTCGACGAGCATTTGTGAGCAATTAAACGGTAGTCCTGTGCAGTAGGCTTCCTAAGTAGTATTTGGAGAAGGTTTCCCGTTTGAGGGGGTCTTGTAAATTTTTATCCTAGACTAAACGGCCGTAGACACCGCCGGTGAAGGTGCCTCGGTCCACGCGGACGAAGGGAGGTGCCTACTTCTCGCGGCGCCGACGCGGCGGCGGGGCTTCGGGCCCACGCGTCTGCGACGCGCGCCGGCACGCACGTCAGACAAGAGCGTCGCGCGTCTGGCACGCATAGCGCGGCCGTTAATTAGGGCATATAAACGTCGACTTCAGTGTTACGAGTAAAGTCCTACCTCGACCTCACTCCTCTGGGATAGATATAGACATTTACCTACTATAGTAATAAAACCCTTTACCTTCAAATTCGAGACGCTTTGCATGTTAGGGTGCCTCTAGAGGCACCTCCTTGAACACACACGTCCACAAGTTGCACTATTCCACGCAACGGTAAATAGACACATGAACGTCCGTTTATAATTGTATCAGTACTTAATTCGAAAATTAGGGGAAATAATATTTAACTTATAGAAATAAAATTGTTTGTAGTTGTTACGTGTAATAACACCAGGGTTGATAAGTAATGATAAGGGGTGTCACTCCGCAATGTACTATGCGCCACTATGTGCACAAAGACCTCGCCGTCCGCAGACACTCGGGGACGCCATATAGAGTAGGAAGGAGGGTCAGATTTGTTTCTCCACGCGAGTGTTTGTGCGAAGAGTACAGCCCCTCCTCTTGGCGCCGAGGCAGGACACGGGTCCTTCAGACCCCTACACTAAGTACGACCTTCGCAACCACTCTTTGGGTATAAAATAAAGAGTCTTTTGAGCTTACCTCGACCTAACTCCACGGTTCGAGTCTTGTCGTTCGGAGCCCCGGACCGCCTCGGGTCCACGACTGGGTCTACACCCAGTCTAGTGACGAGCAAGGTCGGAGACCACTGAGCGCCACAGTCAGGTCCGGGTTTCGCTCCTCTCTCCCGCGTGCGAGGTCCCGACTGACCTCCACCCACTAAAATGGCTGGCTCAGTTACAGTGTACATAAACCTCTCGGAGACGCACGTCTGACTGAAGTTCTTGAGGACTGACGTTCCACAACTGTCGTCCCACTCCTGCCGAGTCTTTGAGTACCTGTGTGACGTCAGGCTCCCATTGCCCGCGTGTGCGAGTCAGTGGGTCAACTGCGTGACGTCGGGTTCACATTGTCCGCGCGTGCGAGTCGGCGAGTCAACTGCGTGACGTCGGGCTCCCATTGCCCGTGCGTGCGAGTCACCGGGTCAACTGTGTGACGTCGGGTTCACATTACCCGCACGCGCGAGTCGGCGGGTCAACTGTGTGACGTCGGGTTCACATTGCCCGCGTGTGCGAGTCGGCGGGTCAACTACGTGACGTCGGGCTCCCATTGTCCGCGCGTGCGAGTCACCGGGTCAACTGCGTGACGTCGGGTTCACATTACCCGCACGCGCGAGTCGGCGGGTCAACGCAGGTCGAGAAACGCTGGGGTATCTGACATCGGGTGGTCCGAGGAGACAGGTACCCTAAGAGGTTTGGGAAGGGAAGAGGTCCCCTATAAGGGCTGGGTCCCCAACTCGGACGTAGAGGACGTGACCGTCCGCCTAAGAAATGGCGACTCGGGGTCCCGTTCGGGTCTGTCCTGTCTCCGTCTGGTCCACAAGTGACCCCCCCTACTCGTTACCCCTTTCTTCTTCCGTGAGTCGGGCCCCTACCTCCACACCCTTCTCCACAGTCCCCAAGGCGTCTGGGCGTCTGTCAGTACCTGGCACTTCCCTGAGACACCAGTCCTAAGATCTGACCCGGCGGAAACTGCTCGTGCCTTTCGTTCGACGGGACTCCTCGGGGCGTCTCCGCGGCCCCCGTGTGGCGGCTGGAGGGCCCTTGACCAGAGACGTTGTCAGGCGACAAGGATTGGAACTCAGGTGAGAGTAGGATGTGGGTTTGACACATGTATGCTCAGACAGAGTCCAGTGCACTGGCGACGGGCTCGTGGGACTGCCGTTTCCGCTGGGACCGTCCCTCCCTCGGGCTTGGCTGTGGGACTTCTCCGTCGCGTCGTAGGTCCCCGGTTCGTTCCCGTCATTTCGGAGCGGACGGGGTCGCGGGTGCCCCGGGGGGTCTCGGACGTCGAAGACCTCCCCCGGCCTGTACGTCCTACCGTCGGTGTGACGACACGGTCAGGAGCTCCGGTCCACACCCACCTAGTGGGTGGTGTGCGGCGAAATGGTGCAAGTTCCCGGAATGTTTGTTTTCATGTTCTGCAGACGTGTCGTGCGTGATGTCTCCCGCCTCCACTACGACCGGCACAGGGGTGGAAGAAGGTCGGCACCCGGGGTGTGTGCTTCTCGGTCTGGAACCTTCTTTGGTCTTTCATTTTTGACGTCGATCTGGAGTCGGGGCCTTCTCATGGTCGGGACGTCAGGGAGGACTGCCCGAGGAGTAGGGACGGGATCCGAGGTAATCCCAATAAAAAGAGAGGGACGAAATTTTCTTATAATAAAGAGTTCAATTATGACAATTAGTCTTCCGAATACCAAAGGTCTATTTTAACCCTCCTACAAAAAGGTTGTCACAATGGATCTCTGGAACAAATTAGGCATTTTATGTTTACGACCTTTAGGTAGGACCACTGTATTTATTTGGTCGACTTACCGCTTCGGTCGTCTACGGACTCCGTGCACCAAACAACCGTTTCGACGAACAGGTCAAATTTGTTAATCAGTAGGAGTAGGGGAGGGGTTTCTACAGGACTAATAAGAAAAGGAAGTTTGCGATGTATAAATCTATTGAAAGGATCAAAACGTGTTCCTTGATGTAGTAATCGGGGGCTTCAGAGCATCCGTGCGTCCGGAGGTCCGGGACGTTAACCGAGTCTCAGGTTGTTACAGTATTACTGCAGAAAGATACTGTCGTACAGTGTGAGGTCCGTGGTTCGAGTGAGCCCTTTCGTTTGGGGTGCATCAGTTTGTGTTAAGGTCCACGAGTCCTCCTTTCTCTCGGACCGGACGGGGTGACAAGTCAGGCCCTCCTCTGCCCCTCACACCCCAGTCTCCGATACCTGGGTATTGACGGAGGGGCGTAGTCGGTGTCTACTCCTGCGGCACGGGAACCCACTCCTCCGCAGGCCTCCTTCGGACGTCACACCAGGTAGTCGAACACTGAACCGCCCTGCACGGGTCCCCGAGATTTGCCCTAACGACGACGACGACGGCGGTTCAGTGAAGTCAGCACAGGATGAGACACGTTGGGGTATCTGTCGTCGGGTGGTCCGAGGGGGTAGAGACCCTAAGAGGTCCGTTCTTGTGACCTCACCCAACGGTAAAGGAAGAGGTTACGTACTTTCACTTTTCACTTTTACTTCAGCGAGTCAGTACAGGCTGAGAAGCTCTGGGGTACCTGACGTCGGGTGGTCCGAGGAGGTAGGTACCCTAAAGGGTCCGTTCTCGTGACCTCACCCAACGGTAGCGGAAGAGGTGATTTGCCCTAATGTCTGTGCGTTTGCAGGTAGGACAAGTACCACACTAAAATGGTAGTGAAGTCTTCGAATCCTAACGTCTCGAGTCGGAAGCTCTCCAGAGGCTCTGGAAGGGGACTCGGCCCCTGCGTCTCGTCCCAGAACTTTTACTGGGAAGTCGACTCGGTGGACCGACGTCCGGTCCGTCCGGAGAGACACGGAGACAGGGATTGGACCATGACACCCCCCAACAACAAATAAGATTATTTTCGTGTTAAGGCGAAATCTACATACGGAATGTGAAATGATTATCCGGATGGAAGTTTACCCCGAAGGCGTTATCGAGGCGCCCAGTGTTTAGGTGGACGTTACGTCCTCTGTGTCGTCCAGGCTAGGGTCCCAGCCCTTCCACGGGACCTCCTCCTTTCCCGTCGGGGAGGCCGTAAGGACGGACCTCTTAAGGTACCTGTCCCTCGGACCGTCCGACGTCAAGGCCCCCAGTGTCTCTCTGTGGCGACTCCTCTGGCTGTTGTACGTGTGTGTGATAGAGTTTGAATTGTGTGTGCGTCTCCTTCTAAAAATTTACCGCATAGAATCCATGCTGCACCTCTAATTAGCCGAAAGCAAGTAATCAATATAATAAATCTGTGTTTGAAACGAGAACGGGGGGAAAACAGGGCTCAGGCACAGCTACCTCAGTGACGCCCGAGAAGAGAGCCTACTCCAGCCGTGCGTGGGGGTTTGGACCCGTAGTTCGGTGGAGGAACGTAAAGATTGGGTTGAGATTGGAGGACTTCCCGTTTACGATGGAATAGGTAGATACAACCGATTCCGTGAAACGTAGTTAACGAAAAAAAGAAAAAGACGAAAGAAAGGACAAGACGATGATGTCATTAAAGAGGCTTTATAATCCACGAAAAGGACCATTTTACGGACAAAAAGGGTGGAGACACCCCGTCCTCAACTTTCCTGTCAACTTCTCAAGACCTAGTGAAAACTACGGTTACCAGTTTATGAATCATACAGGTACTCAGGGTCAAGGGGGAGAGGGTCGCTAGTTTTGTGAGGTAGACATGTCCTATACTGACTTTTCAGTAGCATTAATAAGACAACGACTAATTATTAAACGGAGAGTATGTACACACTTTCGGTGTTTTTAGAGTCGCAAGTGTTTTGATATAACTCTGGACCCAGAGGAAGTGTACTTGACAGAGGTCCTCCGCACTACCACGGACGTTTGCCACTCCTGTAGGGTGGGAGTTTTCACTAGTCTTAACCTTTGCTTCGCTTTCATCACTCCCGGACTAGACGTCGGCGACCGAGGTCACTGGCGGCGTTTAAAGCTCCTTACACCAGACTTGTTGTGTCGACCAGTTTGACTTGTCCTAAGTCTTGACCCGGAGGTCAAAGGGAGGTCTCCTCTCGTCAAACGGCGTCGGCCCCCACCCCTGGGAACCCGGTGCCGGTGTCCGGGCAGACGTCCTCGGTGTCACGTCCACACACACACACCCCCCCCCCACCACCACCTCGTCTCCTTCCTTCCCGTCCTGGTGGGTCCGGGGGCAGGAGGGGGTCCCCCTACGTGAGACTCGGGACCGTCGTCCGACCCCTGGTCCTCCGTTCTAGACCCTCTCCACCAATAAGGGTGTCACTTCGTCCTGATTGTCGTCGTTTAACCCGTTGCGACTTTAGACCCCCGTAGAGCGATCTCCTGACCTATATGGGGCTTGGACCTCCTGAGTCGGGCCCTGTCTACCAGCCGTTGAGACCCCCCCGTCGGACCTGTGGCTCGTGAGGAGGAGGTGTGGCACCTGGACCGCACCCCCAGGGCGTCTGTGTCCTTACTCTCCTACTCTACCCTCGGGGGCTCTTAGTGGACGAGACCCGTCGTTTGACGTCAGAGTCCGTCTTGCCAGAGGGGAGTTACAGTTTTCATTCTTTGTCCTTTTTTTTTTTTTTGACGACACTTTAAAGACGTTTTAAAAGTGATGTTGTTTTTTCACCTCTAGTAAGTGCACTTTCTCTTTACTCTCTTTTGAAGTCTTATACTACATGGGGTCCTTTGTTTCAGTTAAGAGACTTTGGCGAGTATAAGTATCGATTCTTTTATCACTTAACCTACCGTAGTGGCTACGTTTCCTGTACTCAAACACATCTGAGGTCCGCAACCACTACCTGCCCCTCCGGACCGTACGACGTCAGGTACCCCCAGTGTTTCTCAGCCTGTACTGACTCGTTGACTTGACTTGAATTGGCTTCTGTCTTCTACCCTACTACTTGTCTTCCACTCTTCCTTTCCCTCGGTCACAGATTTCCTCTTTGTCTCATATGTCGATGAACAAAAAGTTATTGGAAAGTAAAACTAAATTTCATAACACTCGATTCGTATGCGGAAGGGTTTCTTTAATTGAGTTTGGCTTTGATACTTGGGTGTTGGGTGTGCACTTTTACGTTGTTTGGCCGGAATGAACCACTTAATTCATAATACGGATTCATGACGAAAAGGTGTCGATTTAATAGTCATCTTAGTAATAGATTTTACTTTATTTTTTGTTTGCTTTTTTCGGCTCGGGATCACTTGACGGATTAGGAGGACTACTTGGACTTTACTTTGACACCTCGAAATAAGAAACCGAAGCCGCAGGTGGTACCACCTCCCTCGTCCCAGTCTACGACTCTCGCCCCAATCCTGTCTTGGCAGAGATCTTTCGCGAAGGACGAGTTCGTAGGCGCACGACTGCGAGTGCACCTGAGGGCGCTCCGTCGGTGCACGCCGCCTCGGCCCTGGGCCGGGAACTGGTCGCCGGATTTTACTCTAGCCGTCGGGGCTCTAATGGCCGGGTCCGACGACGGCGGTCGTAAGGGAGCACCTCGTCTCAATTAATTCTTAGTGTTCGATTTATTTGGTGGGGTCCTTCTAATAGAAGGGGGTATTAACTTAACACTTGAGGCTACGAACACTCAAGTTGACAGAATTTAATTACTCGGGACAGACCACCCTAGGCCCAGAAAGAATTTTACCTTTAGTGCGGTAGGTAGAACTTGACGCCGGGAAAGGGCTGCGCTCAGGACGATGGAGCCATCAGCGGGTACACGAGAAGACCTTTCGGGACGAAGAGTCCTGTCCTTGCCGGTACTCCTCGGACGGTCTAGGACAGACACCTACTGACAAAAGGAGGAGAAAAGTATCCTGAGCCTGACCTTATTTCGTTTGTATAAACGCCGAAAATACCTGAATAGGAGTTGGAAACGTATGCACTCTCATTGGGTCAGGTCCGATTTAATATACACGAGGTAAATCTTTACGATGGTTACTTGTGAATAAGTTTTAGACACGGAATTACGATGGAGTCACAGTTGTGCCCATCGTTTTAAGAAGACTACGGAGTGGACTGTTAAGGACCATACCGTTTGTTCTTATAAAAATTGGAGTTCACAAACCCCTACTCGACGAGTACACGAACGAGGGTCAGGTAGGGGATCTTTTAACTTTGTGTTCCTAAAGGGTGCCGTCTGCCGTGTCGAAATTTCAATGGTTCTCCTAAACTATCTAAGGTATCGAGTCAAAGTGTACAAACTACGGTCAGCGGTAATAAGTCGCCCCGATATTAATTACTAGAGGACGCCGTTCAATTGAGGAAGGCAATGGGGACTCTCGCAAACCGGTGGACCAATAGAACCTTCAAAGTGTTATACCGTAAAAGATTACACATGGCTATAAAATGACACAAAAAAGGTTTACCGACTCTACTCGTGACAATATTTTCAACAAACCCCGAAAAAGGTCCGATTTTATGACGTCGGCACGACTTGACGTAAACTTAAAGTCTCGGAAGTAGAAACCGCTCAGACGGTACCTTGGACACGTGTGTCCCCGCGCGGAGTGTCCCGGAAGCCCGTCGAGGGGGACGAGACGAAGGTTGTTGTCCGCCCGCCCCTCCGCCCCTTCCCCCCCCGGCGCGGAGCCTCCGGCGCGGAGACAGTGGTCCACCCGACACGCGAAGGAGGGTCACTCGACCACCAGCGGACATGGTGTACGTCGGAAGAGTCCCCCTACAAGTTTCGCGAGGAAGTGACAGAGGTCCCTCCTCAGACACGGCCCTTGCACCGTCGGTGTCAGGACCCGAGGTCCACGACCCGCAACCGACGACCTGGGGACGGAAGAGTAGGAGCGCCCGCTGGGTGGGTGTGCGACATGTGAATCCGCGGGACGAAATACCCACCAAGAATCGAGTGTTGTCCCTCACTAAAAAGAGAAAAAGAGAGTAGGTGGTTGGTTTCGTGTAAAAGTTCGTTGTGGTGGAGGCTATCGTAGGCCGGAGCGTATATTCCCCTTCAGTCTATATAAGTGTCTATGTAGACGTATGGATCCGGGTATGGTACACTATACATGTACATACACAGGTTAACGTGGGTACATACACGTGTCATGTATGTACACGTACCTGTCTATACGTCTGTACCTTGAATTGACCCTCAGTTCAATAGGGTGGTCCGAAGTGAAAAACCGAGCAGGTGAGGGGTTCCACACCCCGGAACGTGATTCGAGACGGTAAAGACCTGTTTTCAAAGCAGTCTATGATTTGGTCTCATTATTTTTACGGAATAAATACGACTTCACAGATCTCCCGAACACCGTACAACACTCACCACTTCTTCGTAGTCGGGAGTCTGGGCGGACAGAGGGTGGGCACACCGTCCACAGTTCCACGGGTGGACGTCTGTGTCCCCCAAGGTGTCCACCTGTCGGACGTCGAACGTCGGACCGAGCCCTTGACGGTTCGACCGCACTCGGCGGGACGGCTTCCCGTGGGGAGTGGCACGTCGGACGTAGGGTCCGTCGATTCCCCGGCAGGTTCGAGTCCCGAGGATCACCCCGGCCGACCTCGAAGTAACGGAGACACAGGTCGGGTAACAGACATCCGGGTTCGGGTGGAAGAAGGGCGGGAGTCGACATCCAGTGGTCTCAAGGGGGTCTTGTTTACAGGACGTTCGCCAGGGGGGAGTCTCAACCGAGGGGTCCCTTGGGTCCGGGGAGCAAAAGAGACTTCCTGAGGCTACTGAGAAGACGAGACCCTAATATGGTAGAAGTCCTGCGTGTCCCACTAAAATCACTAGACACCTACTGGTGCATTGCTCTGTTCTTTTCACTTGTTGCCAGTTTAGGTACTGAGGTCCGTCCCACGACGAGTGAATTTTCGATTTCGTCATTAATTTTTAAAAATTGTCTTTAATCATTCACGATTAATATACCGTTACCGTGAACCTATCACTTTTGAGGTCCTTCCGTCATGACTTTACTTCTACAAACCCCTTCGTCGACCAAGACCGAGAGGTAAAATTCGGAGTACTCCACAGACGTGTCGTCCGAGACAAGTCCGTCGTTTTGGGTGGACCGGGTGACGATGACCCGCAAACAGTTGTCAAGTAGGTCTCTGTAGTGGTGATCCTGCCGACCACTTCCTGCACCAGTAGGCGACGACACGGGTCGTGGTCTGGTTCTCGTGCCGATCCTGACAGAGTCCTGGGACAGCAGCCTGACCATGACGGGACCTAAACCCAAATGGTCGTCGGGCAGACTTTCCCGTAGTACTCTTTGTGGAGAACTTTCGACAAGAACACCGGTGATGGTCCTACCGTAGGTCGAGAGGTCCTTCGGTGTGTCCCTTAAAAGAGAATTCAGAATTGTGGTCCACTTCAGGGTGACTCGTGTGTACATCTGCGAACAAACAATATACTTAGGTCCAGGGCGTAGACCAAACTTAGGGAGTCCCACATCGTGGCGTAAAACATGTTCACCTATCCGGTTTTCTACAGAACTTATTTACTGTTTTTATGCGAATTTATAAAATTTTTATTCGAATTTATAAAATTTTTATTCGTCTCTTGAAAAGTAATTCCCAACCTACTGCGACTATCTCTGACACTGTTGGTCCTGCCAGGACACTATGTTATTTCTGGATCGTATCCCCTCCGGTCTCCTGGGCTTGAGAACAGAGGTGCTCCCTGGTCCGGGCCCCTCTTCCGTCACGTTCACCCCACGTGTCCCACACTAGTAGGGTCCTTCTCTTCGAGACGGACAGTGGACTCCCATTACGGTCGGTCCCTGGACGAGAAGTGGGTCTAACCGACACGTCGCGACTCGTTCTGGATTAGACAGTCCAAGAATCAGGAGCTCCCGACGGGGTCGTTTCGTGGGGTTCGTCCCTCCGAACATTTGGTGTCTGTGAGTGAAGAGGGACAAGGTCTCCGACCTTCAGCCCCTAGACCCACGACCGTACCAGCCCAAGACCACTCCCGGGAGAACGACCAAACGTCTGCCGACGGAAGAGGAAACACAGAAGTACAGCCTCGTCTGCCCCCGTCGACCTGTCCTCTCTCTCCTTCGAAAGAGGGCATAAAGAACCTTCCTGTGGTTGGGGTTGTACTCCGACGTGGGACACGAGACTAGTGGAGGGTTTCGGAGTGGAGGCTTGGGACCCTCGACTCCGAAGGGGGATCCTTCGTCCCCAGCCCCCCTATCTGAGTGTGGTCGAAAGGCTCTTCCCACCAAGAGTGAGTCCTACACAAATGTGGTTAACAGTCGTATTGTATTGCCGGACGCGATCTTCAAGACTAGGTCTGAGACTACACATACGCTTTTGGTGTAAAGACACTGCTCTTGAAGAAACGTCGTCTCCTCTGGTGGGTCTAACCCACACCCCCCGTCGGACGAGGACCTGTTGAGTCACTGGGGGTGGACCCCACCGGCCCCAGTCCGCCATTTTAGGTCCTGGGGACCGAAGGGACCACTGAGTCTGCCAGTTCTTAGACGGACTTTACGTCCTCTGGACCCAAGTTAGGGACCTCTTCCTTTACCGTTGGGCAAGCTCATAAGAACGAACCCTTTAGGGTACCTGTCTCCTGGGACCCCCCGATGTCAGGTATCCCAGAGTTTCTCAACCTGTGCTGACTCACTGACTACGAAAGTCTATTTGGTTATTGATACAGAGGATCTGTGTGTACGTGATTTTTGGATGAGTACCAAACAGTCTTTGGGTTTGGACTGCAATCGACCACTGAGCTGGGATTGCAGACTAATCCGAGTCACTTATAGCGAAAGTTCTCGTGGTCGTACACAGACGGTACGTTTGGAAGTCTCCGGTGAAGGGACGGCGCTGCCCGGTTCCTTATTCGGTCGGTGTCCGACTGAGGTCTGTCCCCTTTTTTTCCCCCCCCCCCCCCCACGAGGTCCGATACAAGTGCAATTTGGATGTTGACACGGTAGTCGTTTAATTTTAGTTAACTTTAGTTAAATCGACCTATTTCAGAGAGGGAGACCCGACTCCGAGTAGACGACACGATTGTCGAGGGTCGTTACTTTGTCCACGAACATTTAATTAATCGGAGGACTTTGTGTGGAATTTTACTTAAAGGGTCTTGAGGGACCGTCCCTCGGTAGGACCGGGGTTCTCGACTAGTCGCAGACATTTATAACTCTAAACTATTTCACTCGAGCCGAGGCCGTCGTCTACCGACCGCGCTAGGCAAGTGGGGCGGATCTACTACGCAAGTTCCGGGGGAGGGTCGCCCCGGGGAGACCCTCGGTCCCTCCTGGGGCCGGGGAGCGTCGAGGCACGAAGGATTAACTTTTAGGAATAAGGGTCTACCTCCGGGCACGTGGCGAGGTCCGGGGCGAACCGCGACGGACTGACAACTATGTGCCCATTAACGAAGGTCATTACGTCCAATTTACACTGTAAATCACGAATTATTTTTAATAGTTCCGGTCTCGGCAAATAGTAAGGGTGTGAAGCCCGACAGTGAACATTCCCCTAAGAGTTTTAAGTAAACTTAAGAACTCGTCCTCTGCCCGTCGAGGAGGCGACGTTTCTGTGACGTCTCTGTTGAGTCTAACAGCCCCGGAAGGAAGAAAAGAGGAAACCGAAATAAACCATGAAAAGTCTCTAAACAAACAATTGTTTATTTGTAAGGTTTAATTGGATAGTGCGCGACTCGGCGAGGAGGAGACACAAACCGCCAACACTTATCGCATATTAGTCGTGACACCTCGTGTCTCGTAAATTCCGTCTCCGTGGCGAGCCGTGGAGGGCGGACCCCGGCGTCGAGACTCTAGACGTGGGGGGTCCGGGGGGCGAGGGGTCCGTCGTGCTTCTTCCCTTGGACCTCCCTTTTTCTGGTGCAACCGGAGCGAACTATAGTGGTGGTCGCCGAGATTTATCTCTTCGTCTTTAGCAACCATTAAATCTAGTCCCAACCTACCAAAACGTGGTTGTTACCTTTCCTAAAGTCTCGACCGGAAGGTCTCTTCGGGAGGCGAGTCCACCCGAAAGGTCGTCTCGACGAACCTTGTTCGACGTCCACGACTGTCCGTCGTTTTTCATGTCGTCAGTCCGACGAGCGCCATCCTTGCGACCCTCTGTGTCGACACGACTAGGCGGGTCGGTAGCGCAGTAGTACTCAAACTTGGAAGTTCGGAAGGGGCTTTACGGGATGTCGCAATAGTAGTTCCCGACCTCAAGCAAACGTAGGGGGTGTTTAAGTGCAACAAAGGTCACCAGTACATCCCTCCAGTCTCGACTCACGGCTTCTTAACTACGAAAACTTGACACCACAACCTCTTCTGAGAACTCTCAGAGAACCTGACGTTCCTCTAGGTTGGTCAGGTAGGATTTCCTCTAGTCAGGACTCACAAGTGACTTCGTGACTACAACTTCGACTTCGAGGTTATGAAACCGGTGGACTACGCTTCTTGACTGAGTAACTTTTTCTGGGACTACGACCCTTTCTAACTCCCGTCCTCTTCTCCCGTTGTCTAATCCTCAATCGACATAATAACGACCCTAATTATAATAAAAATAACAACTCGAAATTACGAAACTCTGTCAACCTACCGTAGTGACTGAGCCGTCTGTACTCAGACTCGTTTGAGACTCTCTATCACTTCCTGTCCCTTCGGACCGCACGACGCCGGGTAACCCAGTTTCTCAGTCTGTGCTGACCCGTTGACTTGTTGTGTATCCGGACGTACCTAAACAGTACATAGAAATAAATAGAAAATTTATTTGTAAGTCCGATTAACAATCGCTAATATTTATCGTTATACTGATATAATAGCATATTTAAAACACGTATAAGAACTAAGAGAACAATGTTATTAAAGGTCCTGTTCTTTAACGATCCAACTTTCCATTGTGTATAAATACACAACATATTGAGGATTGGACTTTAATGTGAGGTTTTATAAGTGAGCCTCTTCACGAAATTTTTCTCTCTCTCTCTCAAGCAAAGTGTTGATAGTTCAATTTTGGTCCTAGTGGTAACCGTACTTAGAAGTCCGAATAGTTTCTGAGTAAGCCGGTGGCCATTACCGACGAAGGTGACCTGAGACTTTGAATTAGGATGTCAGACGAATCTAGTGTTTCAAATAGGTTATGTTTTTGGGGTAATTTTGGACCGAGTGTCCATCGTTTTTAGTTCGCTTGGGTCCGTGTGTTTTACAGTTAGTGAGGAAATAGTGGACGTTTGCCGTTCTTGAGGGCAGTCGAACAGGAAGGGGACCAAGGGGCGGTACGTTTTGTGGACGGAAGGGTCTCCACGAGTTCTTCACGACTCTACGGGCGTTCGTAGAATCTGAGTCTCTTAGTGGCGCGGCGTCCCGGTCTTCCACGCCCCCTCCTTGGTCTCAGTCCACCCTTCACCGCACGGGCGTTCTCCCCGACTCTCTCTCTAGTTTCCCCCACTCCCGCCCTCTCCCCCCGCAGAGGGGGCTCGGAAATGGTCACGCACCAGTCGTCTGTGGGCTTCCGTCCGGCTCCCGGCAGGCGTGTCCCCTTGCCGGTTCACTTCCGGGTCTCGCTGTCCGGCTCGCCCCTGTCTGCCGGTGGGGACGACCCGCCGTGGTCGGAACCCCCGGTGCAGGAGGACGAGTGGCGGAAACCCCGGGGCGGAGACCCCTTGCGGGTGAGGGTGGGACCCTGTGCAGGTGAAGTGGGAGGTCTGAGGGCCGGACCACCGACGGGTTCCCGAGCTGTCGACAGTAGAGACTCAGGTATTCTTTTCCACTTGTCCTCTCACAATCAGTGAGTCAGGGGTGGCTGAGACACTGGGGTGCCTGACATCGAATGGTCCGAAGAGGTAGGTACCCTAAGAGGCCCTTTCTTATGACCTCACCCAATGGTAAAGGAAGAGGTCCCCTAGCTAATCCTGGTAATGTGGTCTGGTTTCGTAATTTCGTCTACCTGTCCGACTGCGAGACCGGCAGTCCGGGTGACCCACCCTTCCCCCTGGGTCATGGGGTTAAGTGTGCCCAGGACAAACTGGAACTCCTGATTGGAACCACAAACTAAGGACTGATTTCCTTGTGTTTCCTGAGGTCGAGGAGATTTCGAGAAGGGCTGAGTGTGTGTTGGGGGTCACCAGGTGTGGGGCCTTCTCTCCCAGGGCTCCGTCCAGCTGTCCGTCTTCCTCCGAAGGGCACCGGGGTCCGTTCGGACTTACAGACACTGGGGCCCCGTCGGCCCTCGCGTGTGCCCGGGGGGGCCGGGGGGGTCCTGTGCGGTAGGTGTCTGCGAGTGTCAGACTCTGTGCGCGTGCAAAGGTTAACGACTCCGAGCCGGAGCCTCCGGTTCGACCCTCCCTCAACCGACCTCCCTCGGTGGGGGTGGGCCTCGACGCCACTCGGGTCGAGGCGAGTAGGCCCGGACGTGAACTGGTGGGGTAGTGCCCGTCGTGCGACTGGTCCCCAGCGACCCTACTGGATGTCGAAACGTGAACCTCACGCAAATAGGAGAATGTTCTGACACTGTGAGACCACGGCACAAGAAGAGTAAAGACCACGTTTCTTGATCGGAAAAACTCTTAGACTATTTATGACCTAAGAGCAGAGTTCTGTGTCTTTCGGATACTTTTATATATGAGTTAGAAAGTACGTGTAAATCCCATAAACTTCTGGGGACCTTTCGACTGGGGACGGAAAAGTCGGAAAATTTTAATATTTGTTCCGGAGGTTCAGGTTCCCGGAGGTCGTTCGAGAAACCTCCCAGACACTCAATGCTATTCATTCGCCACCGTCTGTGTCAGAGGGGTCTGTCTGTCCCGAGACCGGCCGGACCCCTAGTGTCGAAGAGAGAGTGGACGTAGTCCCAGGGTGGGTGTCACCCCTTCCCCATTACCTGAATACTGCCGTCCACGGTGTCCATCTTTGTTGCTCCCGTCGTTTCGTCTTCTGAGTGACTTGACGTGGGTAGTGTCGGAATGTCACCGTAGATTCCCAAAAGGAAAACTGAACAGAGTCTGAACTATAGACGTAAAAGGGATTTAAGTTTTCGTTTACGTTGTTCTCTGACGAGTGATAAGAAAGTCGTTGAAGAGGGGAGAGGAGGGTGGTGGGAAGAACGTTCTTATGACACATAGTCGTCGGGGAGACCCCTTTTATTGAAACTTTTTAACCTATCACCTACGATTTACTGAATTACCTATTATTTTACCGAACACGAAGACTCTGACGATAAATTTCTGGTTGAACTATAAAATACATTTTGCTTGGGATCAAAAAATACGTCAGTACCCTGGAACGGGTCGAAAAGACGGTTTAAACGGTAAATACCTCCTACATGAAGAAACTCCGTTCAATCTTCGGTGAAGAATCTGAGTGATTCTGAGACCTCCTACCACTGTAGAAATTCGTGCAGGTGTGGTACCCACTTTTCTTCCTGTCTCCCACGGAAGTTTAAGGTTTTCCATTGGTCTGTAAACTCTACTTCAACATTTCCTATTAAGGACGGACAGTCCTACCGTTTGACTCCTGTCCTGAACTTGAACTTGAACCCTTGAGTAGACTGGGGGACCGTTTTAGGACCCACGGTTGGATTGGACGGGGGATGTGCAAGGGAGGTGTCTGCGTGGTCGTACCTACCGGTCTAGGCCGAGGGTCCGCAGAGTACGTAGACAGGAGACGAGAACCGAGGGACGACGTTCAGGGGTTCGGCGGGTTTGACAGGAGGACTGTGTTTCCGGCGGAAGTGGAGCTGGGACTTCCGGGTCCACTCACGGGTCCGAGTGGCGGGACGAGAGTGGTCCACGGGCGGCGTAAGCCCGGGGGACCGGAACCGTGTGCGACGGGGGTGGCGGGCGGATCGCGTGGAGGGCAGAGGACTAAGAGACGGACTTTTCAGAACGAACAAAATTTTTAGTCAAGTCCCTGAGTCCTCGGTGGGCCCCGCGCGGACCACGGAGAGGACTGGCAGGCCGAGACCAGGAGGGCGGACCCTGGACTCGGGCTCCGACGGCGTCCGGGTGTGGCCGACCAGACCCGCCCTCTGAGCCCCAGACCAGGGCGGGCGGGACGTGTCTACCCCTCCACTGATGCCCGATTGCCCCCGGGGTCGCCGTCTGGGGGTCCCGGAGGTGTGACGTCTTCCGGCGGGGTCGGTCGACGGACGGGAGTAGACTCTGCTGAGACGGGTCCTGCCGCCTCGTCCCTCACCCCAGGAGGAAGGGCACCTCCTGCTCGGCCCTTGACTCCAAAGTCGGGTCGTCCGTCTCCACGTGACTCAGAGAAGGCCTTTTACGGAGGACACCCTGAGGAGGCGGGGCCGAAGCCAAATAAATGTCGCGGCGCAAGCGGGCAGTGGTTTGTGTACCTTTGCGCCCGACCTCCGACTTCTCCCATGACAAATCACTGTTCCCCTTAAGTGCTTGGTTTTGTCGGACGACGGAGCTAGCAATGTCCTCTAGGTACTATTCCCGGAGTGTGTGAAACTTTCTTTTTCACTTAGTTTCCTTCGAAAAATTCAATTTTTATAGGTTGTGATGTATATTCTCACTTTAGTCTCCGTTAGAATATTACTTAGTCGGTCGAATGTAAAAACGGTGAAATAACACTTCATGCTAAATTTAAGACTACATCCAGTAGTCGATTTACGAATGAATACACAGAGAATCTTACCTATATTAAACTTACAATTCTAGTTACTCTTTTCTATTGTTCACAGACTTTGGTATTGTCTTCTTGGCTCGTACGTGTCAGATACTATTGCGCGCTGGTGTTTGTGGTTTTTCCTTCCGTTCCACGGACAGGGCACTACAGCACTATCGACTGTACGTACTGTACTATCTATAGTCAGGATTTCCTGACTACGATTTCGACTTCGAGGTCATGAGACCGGTGGAGTACGCTTCTCAACTGAGTAACCTTTTCTGACTACGACCCTCCCTAACCCCCGTCCTCTTCCCCTGCTGTCTCCTACTCTACCGACCTACCGTAGTGCCTGGCTACCTGCACTCAGACTCACTTGAGGTCCTCAACCACTACCTGTCCCTCCGGACTGCACGACGTTAAGTACCCTAACGTTTCTCAGTCTGTACTGACTCGCTGACTTGACTCGACTTGACTTTCCTTTAGTCAGGACTTATAAGTGACCTTCCTGACTACGATTTCGAGGTTATGAACCCAGTGGACTACGTTTCTTGACTAAGTAAACTTTTCTGGGACTACGACCCTTTCCAACTTCCGTCCTCTTCCCCTACTGTCTCCTACTCTCCCAACCTACCGTAGTGCTTGAGTTACCTGTGCTCAAACTCGTTCGAGGTTCTCTGTCTCTTCCCGTCCCTTCGGACCACACGACGCCAGGTACTCAGAGTTTCTCAGTCTGGGCTGACTCGTTGACTTGTTACTGTATGTTACATTATACTTTTTGGACAAAGCGGTCCATAAACTTACTCTTACTACCACCCTTACACTCTCCCTCCCTTCTTCGAGCCCTCCCTCGTCTCGTGTCACTCTTCCTGGTTTTTACTTGGATAAGGGTCTCCCTCCCTCACAGGGCGGGGTAGCGTGTGGGACCTGTGTAAGACTCGAGGTCTTCCGCCACCCGGTCCCGTTCCGCTGTCCTGCGTCTGTTCTTGGCGGGCGGACGAGGCCTCCCGCGGGCTCTGTCTCCGCGAGCCGGGCGAGTCTGGGGTCCGGAGTGAAATACTTTTGCAAAGTGCGGGAGGACACGATGGAGCTTTTCTTTATTATGTGACATCTTAGATGGGGTGAATCGAAGTTTTCAGTTGCGTTACGGGACTATCACACTTTCCTTCTATGACCGTTACATTTATGGTACGTGAAACTGTACGGTCGAGGGCCCACACTGGAGGGGTTTCCGTGTCACTCCAGTGGGGCACAGGCGTACTGTGCGGGGGACGACTCTTACCCCGTCGACCTCCACCCCTGTGTCCTACGAGTCCCCTGGGAGGCCGTGCCACTGGGGTGAGAGCCACCTCGCGGTGTGTCGTGCTTCTCACCGGAAGGGAGTAAACCCCGTGCACACACAAAGACCCTCACAACCGTCATTGACCTCGATACACTGCCCGGGGGGCCACCGAGTCACCATTTCTTAGACGGGCCGTCTCGGCCTCGGGGTCTTCTGTGTCCAGGCTGGGGACCCAGTCCTTCGAGGGAACCTCCTCCCGTGTCGTCGGGGACGTCATAAGAACGGGCCTTTTAGGTACCTGTCTCCTCGGACCGCCCGACGCCAGGTACTCCGGTGTCTCAGCCTGGCTTGACTCGTCAGTCTGTTTCGGGACACGGACGAAATCCTTTCTTCGGCCAGGTGCCGGTCTGTGCGCCTTCGTCCCAAAGGTGGGAATCCTTTCTTCGGCCAGGCTCCGGTCTGTGCGCCTTCGTCCCAAAGGTGGGGATCCTTTCTTCGACCAGGTGCCGGTCTGTGCGTCTTCGCCCCAAAGGTGGGAGTCCTTTCGGTGCACCCCCCGGGGCGACTCGCCCACCCTGACCGGCCCGGGACGCCCTACAGACACCGGCGGGTACCGGTGGGGCGCAGGTGTGTGGTGGCTCGCCGAGGAGCTCCGCTGTTCGGCGACGTCCGTCGTACAGGCGACTGGGCCCAGCCGGAGAAGCCCTTCGACCCCAGTCGTCTCCGTCTCGGTCCCCACCTGAGCCCTGGCCTTCCACTCGCCTCCGCGCCTCCGGGGAGGGGGCCGGGAGCGGGGGCCCAAAGACCCGGGGGAACTCTGTGTCTCCAGTGGACAGGGGTGTGGAGTGTCGGCTGTGTCTCGAAGTCGAGCAATGCAACCGTGTCCGGCGGGGGAGGACACTTTTGAGAGTTGATAAAGAGTTCCTAACGATTATTTATGGAGGTTTTACGTGCTTTCTTATGTAAAGACGTTCGGTAGGTACGCACAACTGGAAGTTCCACTTTATAACTGGTATCGGAAAGTGACCAGTTGTAAACCAAAAGTCTAGTTACGCAGACTGCGCACAAGAGTCTTCAGTTGTTACAGAATAAGGAACTCCGGAACAAGGCAAGAGAGGTAGACCCGCCCAAAGAGGCTTACGCGGGCTGTGTTGGGCGTCCGCTCCGGTGCGACTCTTCTGGGGGGTCCGTGCACCCACGGGTAGGGGAGGGAACCCCTCTCAGGACGAGTCTACTTCCTTTATCTCCGGCAAAGCAGACACGTAATAAGTGGGCGAAAAGTACTTTTCGTGCGGGAACAAGACGAGTACCACACGGAAACAACAAAAAAAAAAAAAAAGTCAAAAAATAAAAATTTAAAATTTTCGGACGCCCTGTGTGTCCTTCGTGGGTCGGCGGGGGCCCGGACACTACGAAATCCGTCCTCCGGTCTGATCGTCCCTCCGACACGCACGCGGGGTCATTGGTCCCTCCTGCGTCCTCGAACACAGTCTTCGGGCGGCTCGGGACCGTAAGTGGTCCACGGAGGCCCTCGCTGTCCCTCGCACCGCGGGCGACACCTCGTCTGTGCGAACCTGAACTCACACGTGTCCTTGGGGGGCCGCAGAACACTCTTACGTCTAGGACCACGTCCGCCGGACCCCACCTCGGCCTCTATGGCGTAAAGATTGTCGGAGGGTCCCCACGACGACGACGGCCTTTTAAGTGTGAGAGGACCTGGTTCCATGTGGGGGGGGGTTGTAGTCCACTATGGCGACGGTCTGTTTGTGTGTGTGAGAGGACCTGGCTCGATCGTGGTCGGGGGTAGTAGACTCTAGGTCTTCAGGAAAGGACTGGGAGAAGGGCGGGGTGGGTCCGACCCTTCGCCCGGGGAGAGAGGAGCCTTGGGCCGAACACGGGTACAGTCGCATCAAGGGTGTGCCGTCCTGTCAATCGGTAGACAGTCGAGGGAGGGTACTTCGGTTCTGTCCGAGGTTGGACCCTTGGTGCTCGAAGTAGATCCTCAGTGGTGACTGCTGCGAACTGTGGGTCTACAAATTATTTGACAACTCGCCTCCCTACCGCCCCACCCACCCACCTACCTCCCTACCGCCCCACCCACCCACCTACCTTCCTACCACCCACTGCTACCTCCCTACCTCAATTCCGGACCCACTCCGAGGCGGTAATTTAGACGTTAACAACCGCCCAGAGGAATGGAAGAGTAAGGGGAGGGGATATTTGACCTCCCGACCCGACCGAAGACGCAGAGGAGGTTACACTATACTAGTGTCCTTGTCCACCTGACATGACTGTCGTAGGAACCACCGTGACGCGATTCCCGGAGCCGCCTACTAGAGTTGAGGAGAAATGTTTTTACAGACTCTTTCTACGCAATGACCGGGGTAAGGTGTCTACTCCTATACGGTTCTTTCTCACTCGCTGAGCGAACACAAGTGTCTCACTTACTGGTTCGGTCAAGAGACGGGTCTGAGTTCCGGCGGGTCCCGACCGGGCGGGGGTCTTGTCACGGGTCGGCAGTCCCGTCTGCCTGTCCTCGTCGTTCTTCTTCCGGGACGAGGTCCCGGCGGGTCCGCGGGGACGGGACCTCGTGCCGACACCCCAAGCCGAGGAGACGGTCGACGAGGGGAGACGTCTCCCGGCTCGGGGTCCTCTACCCGTCCCGGTCCGACCGTCTTGCAGTCGGGGCCGGGACCTTTTCCTCCCGGGACAACGTCTCAGTGAGTCGGCCCCCGACCTGGGTCCCAGAGCCTCGTCGACTCGGTGACCTCGAGTACGAGACTTAGTCTGTCCACCCCCTGGGGTCGAGACCGTTCGTAGTCGGGCACTGTGTGCCGTAGAAGCGGGCCGAGCAGTAAATGCTTCGCAGTCCCTACTTCAACGAGGGAAGGACTCCGACGAGACTCCACACAGACAAGTAACCGTGTCCGGGAACTGAGGTCGTGACTCCGAGAGGGTCCCTAAATCTTTTGTTTCCGCCATGAATCTTTTCCGCTTCTCGAGGCAGGGGCTCTGGGTCGTTGACCGCATCGAAATCTGGGGCTCTTCGAACGAACATACATGTCTCGGCGAGTGATCGTATGACGTCTGCGACCCTTTTCAACCGTGATGGAGATACAGGTAGTTAATCGGTCAGCTCTCTGTTCGACACCGGGTGAACAAACTTCATTTTGTTCTGGTCACTCTGCTTACTCGATTTCGATGGACGACGGCGGCATGCCCTCAGAGACTTTGTCCTACGACCCGCCGCGGTTCTTCGTGTTTACGTGGACAAACGCGTCCGAAGGGCGTGCGGGCAGTCGTGACGGAGACCAGGATCTTTGCGGGCCAAGTCCTACCACCAGTGGAGATCCCTTCCCCTCGTCTCTCCGTCTCTCTGGTGAGCGGCGTCAAATGAAGAATGCCACCCGCTGCCCGTGTGCGTAAACGTCGTATCGCAGGAAAAACATTAGACGGGGTCTGTGAAGTGGTACTTTACGATTCTCAGTGAACGTTCTCTCCTGGATTAAGATTAAGTGTAAGGTCTGTAATTCCTAGTTAATAAAAGGTACTTAGATGGTGACAAACGAAGTGTGCGAATGGAAGGGTTGTTGTAGTAGACCCCGTCGGGAGGGCGTCCGGGTCTTCAATGGGTGGTGACACCCAGACGGTGGTGGCGGACGACACTCGTGCAGACAGGGGGATTCCCTCGTGCACCCGGGACGTCCTCGGCCCAGCGAACACGAGGCCTCTCGGTACTCCGAGTGACTGCGTAGTCTCTGTCGGTAGGGGTCCGCAAGACCGCTCGCTCATACGGTGACGGGAAGTCTGCCGTTCCAGAGTTTCGTCGCCGGTGCTCGACCGTCGTGTCCGAGACCTCTCTGCCCGTCCCGTCCTCCCGTGGTGGGACGACCGGTCGGAGTCCGGAACGGACTCCTCTGGTGGATTGGACGGCCGGGGGCCCCGGGGGTGGACGGTCTTGCTATGTTCCTGAGAGCTGTCGTTTGGTAGGGAGTCGTCGACACGAACCCAGGTTTTGTAGTGGTTTCGTGGCCCGGGGAGCGTTCCATCTGCGACTCACTGACGGTGTGAGCGGGGGTCCCGAGGTCGGCCCACGTAGGAGGGCAAAGAAGTAGATATTAGGACACACATGTGTGCACGACGTGTGTCGTGTGCATGTGGATTCGCATACGTGTGCGGGAACGATTGTCCACACATATGAGCACGCACACACATGTACGCACGACCCGCGTCGTGTGTATGTGGGTTCGTACACGATACAGGTACAATTGTACACACTTATGAGCACACGTACACACACATGTGTATGGGGATTCGCACACGTGTAAAGGCACGATTGCACATATATGAGCACGTGTACACATGTGTGCACGACACGTCCCGTGTATAAGTGTGTCTATGTACATGTGTGTACACGTCTGTGTATGTAAGGGGAGAGTTTGACAAGAGAGTTCTCCGACGGTTCCAGAGCACCTACACTAATTGGACAAAACTTGTGACTCGTGAACGAGAGCTCTAGTGCAGTCTGGAAAGTGACTTGGGACTGACACCAAGTGTTGGTTGCCAAGGTCAACGAGATTCCTGTGAACCGGGCGTCTCCCGGACCGGAGGCTCCCAGAGCGGCGTCGTGACGCGGCCGGCTGGACCGAGAAGGATTCCGGTCCCCCTGCACCCCCGGCGCCAGAGGACGCAGGTGGGTCTGCCCCTCCACCAAGGCTCCGACGCCGGGACCCGTGTCCTCCAGAATAAAGGCAACCGGTAGAAGGGTTCGAGGGACAGGTCAGACGTCACTCCGAGGTCTGTGGCGTACCTCTCGTCCGGAGGTGCCGCTTCCGGTGACTGTCGTCCGGGGCCCCGACCAGGACCCGGGGGGACGAGGGGTCCTGGGGTTGTGCGTCACTTAGACGGGACGTCTGCACCGCGATCCCCGAGGGACAGAGGAAACCCCCAAAACTCGAAAGAAACTAAACATTCAGTTTCTAACACCGGTCTAGCGCCCTCTCAGGAATCGGGCAGGCGTCCCGTGACCCGACTTCTCAGGTCCTTCCTCGGTCTTTGCTCGCAGGGGAAGACCCTAGGAGGCTACTTACAGGCGTTTGACCGGTTTGGGTTGAGAGTTTTTTTTTTTTTCTTTTCCTCGCGTATGGAGTGGTGACGGGAGGGTCGGGGTCCTACATCTCGTCGACGACAACAAAACCCTTTTTTCATTTTAAGGACGGTGTCGGGTCCCGGACAGACTTGGTGGGGGTGGGGTGCGGTTGTGGAGGACAGGACGACCTGCCGGGCCGTGGGCTAAGGGGTTCTCGTCTGTGTAGTCGAAGGTACTCCTCCCCGGGCACGGACGAGTGGCGTACCTGTGTGTCGTAGGTGGGCGCCACTGGGTGACGGGCTCGGACCCCTGGGGCCCGCCTGACCACACCGGCCACCTCCACCTCTGGGCCGCGGGTCGTGCCTGGTCCCGGGCGTGCCGGTCGATCTTCGGCGCCCGAGGGGCCCGTCGGCTCTCCCAGTTGTCAGTTAGTCCGTCGTGAACTATTTCATGTAAATTAACGTTCCCGTGACTCCATAAACCTAGTGAACTATATCAGAAGATTTAACCTACGACAAAGTCAATAACCTTTAATCTTAGTTTACTTATTTATACGACAATAAATTTTCAATGTAAAAAGTCCCTCTTTTTTTTTTCATTCCTAAACTAAGTCATGGAATTCGGAGTCCGTGGTTGCCACTGCACACGAAAGAGTCCCTGGGTGTACACTGCTGGGTTCCGGAGGCCGGGACACCCACCCAACCGACAAAGTCTTTGACCGGTTGGTTATGACGACCTGTAAGCACACCTAGACAAAGTCGGCTTGGCTCCCCCGAACTCCTCCGAAGACTGGACACACATAGAGGGGGTTTATAAAAAGAGGAGCGAGACTAAACCGGTCGGGAGTGGGCGCACAAGTAATTTACGGGCAGTAAAGACACGGACTCAGAGGAGGTCGTTAGGAATTCACTTGAGTCCGAGGTTCTCTCTTTATCTGAACGAAACGAAGGGTGACAGGTCAAGTGACTGATCTTTGAGTCCCTTAGTCAAGGTAAACCCCCTTCTTATGACTCTATAGGGTAGAAGAAAAAAAAAAAAAAAACCGATGAAAACAAGTAAAAACCGATGCAAAATGTGTTGTTAAATCTTCGGTGACCCGGTGAAGGGTGTAGGTGACCTAGGGACCGAACCCTCACTCCTCCTAGACTCTCGGGTCTTATCAGGCATAAAATTGTGTTTTCGAGAGTCGCGGCGGGTAAGACCCGGAGATGTTCCGGACTAGTCGGTTTCAAATGACGCACAGGAGTTTAACAAATAGAACGTCATAAAATAAATTTTTACTCTTAATTAAAAAAATTCAATTCGGACATCCGAGGAGGGTCGGGACAAGACAGATGCAATCCTGGGTACCCTAAGGGATCCGTTCTTATGACCTCTCCCGACGGTAAAAGAAGAGATCCCCTAGCAGGGCTGGGTCCCTAGCTTCGGTACGGAGGGCGTAACCGTCCGCCTGAGAAACGGTGACTCGGTGGACCCTTCGGGTTATTTGAGTTCGTGACAAATTTATCAACCTTTATGTCACATTTAGGATATATTTATCAACGGGTCACAGTGGTCGTTTCGGGTAATTGTTAAGGACCGTTCACTTTTGTCTCCCAAGCCACCCATTTCTTAGGCGGATGTTGCGTCCTCTGTGTCCTCTGCGCCCAAACAGAGCACGCACCGTCCCACAAGTCGCTCCGACGCCCCCGCGACAGGGTCAACCGACACAGGGCCCCGTCACCGGACCTCGACTCACGGGGGTTTCCTCCCGGGGCGCTCCGGGGAACTCGAATTTCGTGTCCGAGTCTCGGAGGCCTTCGGGGACGTCCCGACCACCCTCACTCCCGCCGGCACCCCGGAGAGAGCCCTTGAGACCGGGTAGGATCCTTCGACTCTCGTGAAGGGCACACTGAGGGCTCTTGGTTGCGGGTGCTGGTGGACGTGCGTACTTTGAGCTTGTGACCTTTGCTAGGTCCACGGGAAGTCGTCCCCACACCTTTTCGTCTGGAGTCACGCAGGTGCAGCCCCTTATTGTGTCAGGCACCAGTCTCTCGGGGGGGCAGTTCCCTGTCCCGTTGGACCTGCTTCGAGTCTCCGCTGGGGGACTCTCTGTGTCGGGGTCTCCAATGACCCGTTCGGTTGAATAAACTCTAAGAAGTTTTGGTGGTTACTACCTTTTTTCGGGCCTCCCAGGGTTCCAGTCCCCGCTACACCCTCCCACTGGTGTCCAGAGCCAAAGGGACCGTGGAAAGGTCAAATCGCGGCTTGCAAGGTGTACGGCCTTTGCGGCCCCGTCAACCAACGGTACCCACACTTACGGCTCCGGTCGGACCTCCTGGGACCCCCTCCGCTTCGTCAGGAGGTGGGACCGAAACGACCGTCATCAGTGGACTTAGGTGTGGACACAATCCTGAGTACTACTAAAAATTTTGCTTTCCTGTGTTCTTCAGAGTCTCTCGTGGAGGAGGTCCCACCCACCCCAGAGGCCTAGAAGCACCAAGGGCCGTCCCACCCGCCTTCTCCTCTCCGTTAGTGTCCGAGTGACACACTGGGGCCGGACCGGGACCTGGGGGCACGAGGAGTCCACCGGGGGTCTGGTGGCACACTGGGGCCGGACCGGGACCTGGGGGCACGAGGAGTCCACCGGGGGTCTGGTCGTCTGGAATGTAGGTGGTAAGTGTGGAGTCTAGGGGTTTCGAAGGTAGTCAGCCTCCGACCTTGGGGAGGTGTCCGTCGTCGGGACACACGCCCGCGAGTGTCTCCGGGGACTCGAGTCGGAGGAGCACAAGAGAAGGTACCCCCGGGTCACGTCCCTCTCCACCGGACGAGTGAGTCCCAGTACGTCCCTCCGAGCCGGAGGGAATTGAGCGGGCTCTCCGCGCGTGAAACATTGTGTAAAGAGCCGTCGACGTCTCCACCGTCTCCGGTACGCCCGACTCTCGACTCGCTCCTCCACAGGAAGTCCAAGGTACAAGTCTTTGGGTCCGACCAGGGAGTCTCCGACCAAACCCTCTCCCACTCCCGAAAGACTGGGGGCTGGGGCAGGAGAGGACGGGTCTTCACTCGGAGACGGCCGCATCTTGACGTCGACTCTACGACATACGCCGCGGGTGTCTGTCGCTTCCTCTCAGACGAGCACCTTAGGCCACGACACTTCTCCGACTCTCTCACTCGGACGTCGTCCGTCGGGGTCCGGGGAACCTGGACTCGTGTTTGGTGCTGCACCACACCTCCCGCACCACTAGTGTAGCAGTGGTGGCAGTGCTAGTGGTAGTGGTGGCAGTGCTAGTGGTAGTGGTGGTAGTGCTAGTGGTAGTGGTAGTGGTGGTAATAGTGGTGGTAGTGGTGGTGGTAGTGGTGGTGGTATTAGTAGTGGTGGTAGTGGTAATGGTGGTAGTAGTGGTGGTGGTAGTGGTGGCAGTGGTGGTGGTAGTGGTGGTAGTGGTAGTGGTGGCAGTGGTGGTGGTAGTGGTGGTAGTGGTAATGGTGGTAGTGGTGGTGGCAGTAGTGGTGGTAGTGGTAGTGGTAGTAGTGGTCGTAGTGGTAGTGGTAGTGGTGGTAGTAGTGGTGGNCGCCGCGGGTGTCTGTCGCTTCCTCTCAGACGAGCACCTTAGGCCACGACACTTCTCCGACTCTCTCACTCGGACGTCGTCCGTCGGGGTCCGGGGAACCTGGACTCGTGTTTGGTGCTGTACCACACCTCCCGCACCACTAGTGTAGCAGTGGTGGCAGTGCTAGCGGTAGTGGTGGTAGTGGTGGTCGTAGTGGTGGTAGTGGTGGTGGTAGTGGTGGTAGTGGTGGTCGTAGTGGTGGTAGTGGTGGTAATAGTGGTGGTAGTGGTGGTAGTAGTGGTGGTAGTAGTGGTGGTAATAGTGGTGGTAGTGGTGGTAGTAGCAGTAGTGGTGGTAGTGGTGGTGGTGGTAATAGTGGTGGTAGTGGTGGTGGTAGTGGTGGTGGTATTAGTAGTGGTGGTAGTGGTAATGGNTAGTGGTGGTGGTAGTGGTGGCAGTGGTGGTGGTAGTGGTGGTAGTGGTAGTGGTGGCAGTGGTGGTGGTAGTGGTGGTAGTGGTAATGGTGGTAGTGGTAGTGGTGGCAGTGGTGGTGGTAGTGGTGGTAGTGGTAATGGTGGTAGTGGTGGTGGCAGTAGTGGTGGTAGTGGTAGTGGTAGTAGTGGTCGTAGTGGTAGTGGTAGTGGTGGTAGTAGTGGTGGTAATAGTGGTGGTAGTGGTGGTAGTAGTAGTAGTGGTGGTAGTGGTGGTGGTGGTAGTGGTAGTGGTGGTAGTAGTGGTGGTAGTGCTAGTGGTAGTGGTAATGGTGGTAGTGGTAGTAGTGGTGGTAGTAGTGGTGGTAGTAGTAGTGGTGGTAGTAGTGGTGGTAGTGCTAGTGGTAGTGGTGGTAGTGGTGTTGGTAGTGGTGGTGGTAGTGGTGGCAGTGGTGGTGGTAGTGGTGGTAGTGGTAGTGGTGGCAGTGGTGGTGGTAGTGGTGGTAGTGCTAGTGGTAGTGGTGGTAGTGCTAGTGGTAGTGGTAATGGTGGTAGTGGTGGTAGTGGTGGTGGTAGTAGTGGTAGTAGTGGTGGTAGTGCTAGTGGTAGTGGTGGTAGTGCTAGTGGTAGTGGTAATGGTGGTAGTGGTGGTAGTGGTGGTGGTAGTGGTGGTAGTGGTAGTGGTGGTAGTGGTGGTGGCAGTAGTGGTGGTAGTGGTAGTAGCAGTAGTGGTCGTAGTGGTGGTAGTAGTGGTAGTAGCAGTAGTGGTGGTAGTGGTGGTGGTGGTAGTGGTAGTGGTGGTAGTAGTGGTGGTAGTGCTAGTGGTAGTGGTAATGGTGGTAGTGGTAGTAGTGGTGGTAGTGGTAATGGTGGTAGTAGTAGTGGTGGTAGTGGTAGTGGTGGTAGTAGTGGTGGTAGTACTAGTGGTGGTGGTGGTAGTGGTGTTGGTAGTGGTGGTGGTAGTGGTAATGGTGGTAATAGTGGTGGTGGTAGTGGTGGCAGTGGTGGTGGTAGTGGTGGTAGTGCTAGTGGTAGTGGTGGTGGTAGTGGTAATGGTGGTAGTAGTAGTGGTGGTAGTGGTAATGGTGGTAGTAGTGGTGGTAGTGGTGGTAGTGGTGGTGGTGGTAATAGTGGTGGTAGTGGTGGTGGTAGTGGTGGTGGTATTAGTAGTGGTGGTAGTGGTAATGGTGGTAGTAGTGGTGGTGGTAGTGGTGGCAGTGGTGGTGGTAGTGGTGGTAGTGGTAGTGGTGGTAGTGGTGGCAGTGGTGGTGGTAGTGGTGGTAGTGGTAATGGTGGTAATAGTGGTGGTGGTAGTGGTGGCAGTGGTGGTGGTAGTGGTGGTAGTGCTAGTGGCAGTGGTGGTGGTAGTGGTAATGGTGGTAGTAGTGGTGGTAGTGGTGGTAGTGGTGGTAGTGGTGGTATTAGTAGTGGTGGTGGTAGTGGTAGTAGTCAGTGGTAATGGCAGTAGGAGTAGGTACGTGTTCCACGAAAGACTTTCTCAATGTTTTCCGAAAGAGAGGTATCTAGAGGTGAGTTTACGAACCCTTGATCTTCCACAACGAGGAAAGTAAAAACCGTAAAAGTCCCACTCCCGACTTGGTCGGAACTGAGGGACTCAAGACTGAGATTTGAGGAGAACGAGAGTCGGAGGACGAACGTCCACTACCATTGTGTACCGTGGAAACAGAACGTCTCCGTCTTAGACCTTTCGAGTGTCTCCTAAACCCACCTCTGTCCTCATTCCCTCGACGTTCCAAGGTCGTGGACGGTGTCAACCTGAACTCGGGTCAACGAGTCTTCGCTGGTGTATTGGTAGAAGAATATGTCGAAGAGACTTCCCTCCCCTTCCTCTCAGGGGTTCCGGATGTGGGGTGTAGTCCCTCTTCGGTCCCCCGGGGTCCTCGAACAACCCCTAACCTTATGGAGGTCTCTCGGGACGTAGGAGTCCTGGCCCACGAGTGGTGACCCACGACCACTACCACCACTACTACCACCAATACTCCCACCATTACTACCACCAATACTCCCACCATTACTATCACTACCACTACTCCTCCCACCACTACTACCAACACCACCACTACCACCACTACTACCACCACCACTACCACCACTACTAATACCACTACCACCACCACTACCACCACCACTATTACCACTACTACCACCACCAATACTGCCACTAAGACCACCACTACCACTACTGCTCCCACCGCCACTACAACCACTACTACTACTACCACCACCACTACTCCCACTAACACCACCATTACCACTACCCCTCCCACCACCACTACCACCACCACCACTGCTATCACCACTACCACCACTACTACCACCACTACCACCACGACTACTACCACTACCACCACCACCACTACCACCACCACTATTACCACTACTGCTCCCACCACCACTACTCCCACCACCACTACTACTCCCACCACCACTACTACTCCCACCACCACTACCACCACTACTACCACTACCACCACCAATACCACCACTACTCCCACTACCACTACTACTACCACCACCACGACTACTACCACTACTATTCCCACCACCACTACTACTCCCACCGCCACTACTGCTCCCACCGCCACTACAACCATTACCATTATACTCTCCTTCTTCTCTCTCCTCCTCTTCCTCCTCTGCCCCTCCTCCTCCTCCTTTCTCTTCTCCTTAGGACGCCGGGTTTCCTCTACACTAGTGAGACTCAAGTCTCCGACCGGGTGACCTATTACAGAGACTTTGCAAAGTGTCGGGGGTTCAGAGTCAAAGGGTCCAAACTCTACCTTTGTACGGGCTTCCGACTGCTAGCGTATTCTGTCCAGGTGGCGAGTGAGGTGGACTCGCACGTTGTCTAAAGTCAAGATCCCGCCCCGGTCGTGGACCCACCCCGCACGACACACGTTGGAGTGACCCGGATCCCTTAGACAAAGGTTTGATAGACAAATGTGTCTTATCGGAAGGGGTTCCCGGGATGGCCTCTTAGTGTTGTAGGTGAGCCAAACCACACCTGCCTCTTGGTTCGGACACCAGCAGTGTGGGGTTGGTCTCGGGTTCAAAGGAGAACCCGTCTCTCTCTGAACAGGCAAAATGGGACACCGAATATAAGAGGGGTCCCAGTATTGACCGTAGAGAAGATTATTCTTTTCTAGGTAGATGGTCGTCAAAGTCAAATCTTTACCTTCGATGTTAAGTCGACTCTTTTGGTAGGAAGTGGCAACTAAACGTCGGGGGTCCGGAAGGACGGTCCTAGTGACCCCACTCGTCTGGGCTTCGAGGGGAGAGTTCCACCCTGGTAGTGTCGGGTGTGTTACGGTCGACACGTTTGGTGGTCGACATTAACGACTCTTGGCCTTCCGACCGAAAATAATGAATCCCGTAAACTTAAAGACTGTCATTTCGACGTAATTGCTTCCCGCAGGAAAAAACGTAACTTAAATGTGGATTACACTAAGGTAAAACGTAAGGAATGTATACGTCTACTCCAACGATCTTGCGAGGACTACGTTTTTGACAAAAACGATTTAGTATAGTTTTACAAAGTACCCAGAGTGGTTTTTCACAACTATATACCTTTAACGAGAAAAAGTTTTTGACAGAAATTTTGGGTTTACCATATAAAACTTAAAGAAAAGAGATGTGGTGTGGGAGGGGCCATAAACACCTCTTAATCTCCTTTTTTTATTATATAATTACGGTGTAACGGTGCCGTACCCTCGTCCCCGTTGGTCTTATTACGAGTAAAATCGGTAGCGACTCTGTCTCCCTGCATCAAGTCCCGAGTCCACAAAAGACTCCGTCCACCTTCTCACTCTCAATTACAATCTTCCAGTCTTTCACAGGACACAGGGAAGACTCATTCCCTTGTTGTCTCAGTGTGTGACTTGCCAATGAATATGCTCCCACACAAGGATGTATGATTTCGACCACCCAGAGTAGACCCGAATCCAGTACGTGGCAAAATTTTCCCTACTTCCGTCGCGGGACAGGGAGATCCTTGACGTCGGGGATCGACGAGACCCGACTTGTCGCTGACGTCGTACCTGTCCTCGGACCCCGTGACAGGTAAAAGTGTACGGTCGAAAGGTTTGAGGAATCCGTTCGACTTTTGGTGTCGCGTGCGGTGACGCGGTACTCTTACCCGACACCGTCCGAAGTGCACTCCTTGTTAATTGCACTGGCACTCGTGTTAGCGTCTCCAATTTCACAGCTCTTCCTCTCCTGCGCGTCATCGGTCCATAGTCTCTGCGCGAGCCTCGGAGGGGGGTCTCGTTCCACGTCCCGTCTGTTGTGCGAGCCTCTCGGCCGCCGGAGCCCGCCAATTGGCTCAGTCTCCCCGGGTCTCTCGGCTTCCTCCCGCTTATTGCTTGGCGCCTCCTCCAAATGTTTGTTTTTCTGAGTGTCTTCGTTCCCGAGAGAGGTCGACTGTTGAGAAAGTTCAGCCCCGTATGCAGATAGACGGACTTTACCTCCCTTTCACATTTGTGCGGTACGTTTCCACGGCCGACGTCGACTGGCCAGTGAGCCGTGTGAGTCGGTCGCGGCACATTTAGGCAGTGTCCTGCACCCGTTTACGTATACCAGGAAGGAAGGTCTCTCTTAGACGTGCGAAGGACGGGACCCTATAAGGACTCCAAATTCCGACCTGCGAAACTCTTTTCGTATGTGCCCTCCACTTGTCTCTTTGTGGGTTTCAGGGTTGTCGGAAAGAGGTCCACTGAACATTGAAAGAAATTCATCTATTGTGATTGGTCGGACCGAAGGTGTTTTACGATCGTAAGATTGTGTCGGAGTCGTTTAGTCGGCCGGAAGTACTGCGACTCCTGGGTGGAGTGAGGCTACTGGGGACTTTTATCCAAAAAGAACCCCAAAAAACCCCCCCGGAGGAACACCCCATCCATTCCCCGGACAACTCCTCGAGTCCGAACCTTTGATAAATCACTACGACGGACTTCCCAGGTACAGGGACAAGTTAGTAGAAGGGGATTATCTTATTGTATGGAACTAAAAAGTAGTTGCAATTCACACAAAAAATTATATGCATTACCACAAACCTACTGTAAATAAATTATCTAAGCTTAACAGGGCCGTACAGAGACGATAACTAAACCGCGAGGAGTTGCCCTGACTTGTATGACACCCGGACGGGGCCCAATGGGACTCAACCTTTCAAATGTGGTTTAGAACGAGGGACTTAGACATGTATAGAGGGTCCCGTCCTCCCCTTTTTTTTTGTGGATTTCTTGTGACCCTTACAGGAAGACGACGGTACACATAGACCGTCGGTGTTAAGATTGCACATAATAACAGACGCTAAATAACGAAAGCGAGAAAGTAATTATTAAATTACAAACGCTTTTTTGTTCGAGAAGTTTCGTGTGTTTTTTTTAGGTAAGTTTCGATAAATTTGAAAAAAACCCCCCCAGTCTCAATTTGCAGAAACATACAACTTTACGGTCAAGACGACGTGTCTGAATTAATTTCGATGACCTAAACCTCTTTTCCTTCAAATCAACCGCGCGATTGGAGACGGACGAGACAGTCAAACTTGTCTCGACTTTTAATGGAGGATTACCGACTCTTATACACACGCGTCACAGTATAAAACTTGGATTAGCGCGACACGAGGGGTGTCTGTGTCTGCACAAATAAATATATCTAAATTAGTCGCTGTTCCCAGGGAGAGGCACCTCGAACCAATCTACCGAACCTTCGTTTCACAATAACGTCGTAAAGCTTTGAGTGTTGACTCTCGGGTTTGACGGGGTCTTGGGGTCCGTAAGCCTTTACCGGTAAAACTGAATTAACTTCGTTTAATAAGTCCTATAACACTATTTGTCTATGTTTCGTTAAAAGGGAGACGGTTTCCTTGCATGTCACTGCTTCAGTCTTTAACGTAAGTAATGCCACCCCGGGGTTTCTCCCACTCACGACTCTGGGTTCCAGTCGAGCGTCCCTGGGTGTGTGGTGGAGGGCGTCGAAGATCTGGGCACAACACCCTTCTTAAGTGTAAATTTTCCTGTCCCGGGGCTCTCTTCGTTCTCCGAGACTTCGACGTGTCCTCGACCGGCCGGTCCCGTGGACTCGGAAGGGCCGAGGGTCGCGGGACCGGGATGTGCCCTTGCCCGCAGCGGCACGGCAGACTAGGGTGGGAGACCGGAACCTACACCTTCCGAGCGAGTTTTAAGACGAGGGTTACTGACAAGAGAACCCGTCTTAGATGTATTGGACGACAGTCCCTGACAGTTTGTTTACAAGTTGAAGCATGTGGGGCACTGGCTTGGGGTCTTCCCTTCCTTCCTTTTCTTTGACGACCCTACTCTTTCACGACTCCTTCCGTTTTTAGTCTATAAGCACACTCGAGCATCTGCGCTTTACGACTTACACTGGAGGTTCCTTACAGACTCCACTGAATAGAAACGTAAGTGTGGCGTGGGGGGGGGGTTCGGACCTGAATGTCTGTGTCCAAGATTGACGACTGAGTCTCTCGCCACCTCTCTCCCTTCTTCAAACGGACCGTAAAACTTTTGCACACGCAACAAAATCAACGTCCTAACTCCCACCCACACCTCGGTTCACTCCTCCTTCCGTCCCTCGTACACCGTTGTCGTTTAAGGACATTTTAATATGAGAAACCATGATTTGAGAAATTATGATAAAAATTTTGGTTAAAGTTGACAGTAAGAATCGTCCCCGTAAATATACTTATTTGCTTAAATGATAAAGAGGAATTCGTTATGGGTTGACATTTGGTGGGGGTAGAAACGTGTAAACTGACTACTGTTTCGTGCGGGTCGTAGACGTCAGACGAGCACAGGTGTCTTAAGGGAGAGAGTAGGATTTTTTGGTGAAATTCGTCCTTCGTCGTTTACACGAAAGAAACTTGAGTTTAATAAATTTTGTTCAAGAATATAACGAAAAACCTTTGAATGTGTCCTGTTCAAAAATTTAGGGAAAAAAAAAAGTGAAGGTTGCTGAGTCACAAATTTTTAAATCAAGACGGTAATCTAAATTTCTAGTGAAGTAAGAGAATTTCCATCGCACGATAAAACGGAGCAATATTGTTTGTGGTTACAAAAATGTTGGCGTTGTCAAGGCGCGTGTAATCGTATAAAACCGACTCCATAACAAAATGACACTGGACATATTATTCACAGTGTAATCGTTCTGTTGTTTAGTTTGCAAACAATTAAAGGGAGCGAAAGGGTGTGTCGACCACCACAATAGCACACCGGTCTAAAATTAATTATACTATTCATTGTGAACGTTCTGTTGTCGTCCCAAAAAAAGGGGAGACACACGCACTCCCCGACATTTGGAGCACACACACACACACACACACGCGCACACACGCACACGCGGACGTGTGTGCACACACGTCTACCATGTTTCGTCCTCCTTCGATTCTATAAGTGTTCCCGGAAAACGTTGTTTAATTAGTGGTTTTTGTAAGTGTCGGCGTGTGTTTCGGCAAAGGTTAGATTGAAGGTATTGTGATAGAAGACAACGAGAAGGCCTAGTTTCTAGTGGTACGTGGTTGCGTCTTATTTTTAGTCTCTTTGTCTGTTCTTTTACACGGTTAAAAGTATGGACCCCATCGACACACAAAAAAATTAGAGAGGTCGAAGGTGCACTCATCATCGTTTATGTGCAGACTGAATGTGTCCCTGGTAACACACGAGCACACGCCTCGCGACGAGCCCGACAAGAACCCATTCCCCTCTCACGGTAGACAGACGTTTTCGATCCTTGCGTCGACTCGAGCCTTCCGTCTCTAGGAAGGTGGCGGTCGGTCGGGACCTCGGAGGCCGTGCCGATGGTTGTCTGGGTTTTCGCCAGCCAGGTTGTCCCTTCTTGTTGGAGCCGTGCTTTTATGTATTTTCTTTTACGTAAGGGCCGTGCACGTGGGACATTTTATAAAATGCTTTGGTCACGGCTCCGTAGATTTTGACAAAGATATGTAAAAAATCATTTTTCTCCTCGTCATAGGTCAGGGGGGTTTTTACGCATTATATTTTGTGGTGGATTCCTACTTACGTAAAATGGGAATCTATAAAATTTTTAATAAATTATGAAAAATTCATTGTGTCATGTTTAATTAAGATATCGTTTTGTGATTGTCACCTTTAGGAATTTACCAACGACCTCCTTTTACGGTTATTCTTTTCACCACAAGTTTTAATCTTGACAGAGATTACGAAAGACTAAAACTTAAAAGGCTTCTCTTTCCTTTGGAGAAGGAGGGCCCTTACCTTCCGTCTTTCGGGCAAATACCTCGACTTTAAGAAGGTTTAGAGGAATAACAAATAAATTGAATTGTAAAAAAGGGAAGACAGTGTTTTATGTCCAAAGGGGACTACTTAGGGTATGAGATTATCCGGTGGATGTGTTCTATTTCGGGGTCTTCGTCCTACCGTGACTGTAGGGACTTTTCTGCCAAAAGAGACATTCATCCTAATTCGGGTCTCGTTAAAGGTGTGCGCCGCCGTCACACGACTCTCCCTTCCGGCCGTCTGGGCTAGGGGCCAGGACGGTCATAGCACGGGGGCGGGCTTCGACGGGCCGTCCTGCCCCCACGGTCCTTCGGTCGAGCCAACGAAAGTTGGTCCGCACATTTGTGTTCGAGCTGAACTCCAGTTGAGCATTAGAGGTCATTGCTAAGACTTTCCCTGCACTTTCGTACAAAGGTCGGAGGAGACGACCAGACGAGTCGTCGGGACGCCCGGTCGCACGTCTCTCCCAGCCTCCTTTTGCGGGTGGCCGAGCAGTCTCCGGCTGGGACCCTTTTAAGTGGACCCGTAAGTCAGTCGCTCTTCTTCCGGGGCTCCCCGAGGGCGACCCTCCCTCGTCTCGACGGGCACGACCCCCCGTCTCTCGGTCGGGCGGACAGGGGCGAGGTAGGTGTGGCGTTCGGACCTCGGGAGGAGGACAGGAGACGGGGCCCCACCCCCCAGACGGAAGGACTCTCTGCAACAGTCCTCCCGGAGAAAAGATCCCTCTTCTCGACCCCTCGACTTCTGTCTACCTGGGACTGGTCCGGTCAGGGGCCCGGTCACACACGACGTCGTGGGTCTGCGGGTGTCCCGGGCGTCAAGAGTCCTCCCGAACCAGGTGGGGGTCGAGTCGTTCCCGCTCTGGGGGCCTGAGGGGCCGTGCGTAGAGGGTGGGACCGAAGGAGAGGTGACACAGTCGTCTTACTCCTGGACCGAGAAAGGACAGAAGTGGAACGTGGAGTCGGTTCTTCCCTCAAATCCCCGTCTGCCTCGTCCCTCCCGAAGGTCCCCAGTCCAGCACGAGTGGGGGGTCCCTTTATGATCGGGTCGCTCGGGGATTTTGTTGACCCCGTACGGGTGTCTCGTTCCTGGGACGCACCAGTCGCGGGACTGGGCTTCCTCTGCCCCTCGACTTCGACCCCACGGACGTTCAGTAAGGTGGCGCTGTTGGGTCGTCGAGTCCGAAGTTCCCCTTCGTCGACTCTCGGACTCAGTCCAAAGGTTTAAATTGTGGGCCTTCTGTGTGCAAAATAAGACTGGCTCGTCCCCGTCTGCTCTCGACAATACCCGTCACTCGAATCGATCCTCGTAGTCTCGTCCACTACATCCTTTTCCCGTCCCTGGTCCCCCCTCGCCCCTCCCTCCCCACTCCTTTCCCCCATCTCCCTCCCTGTCTTTCCTCTTCTCCCTCCCTCCCCCAGAAGGGCTTTTCCTAAGCCACTAGATTCGTGCTAGGTGGGTTTTTAGTGTGTGTGTGACGTCTTATGGGGATCGAGGGTGTTCCAGTCCTAGAACTGCACTCGGAGCCTCTAATGTCCAGTCCGACAGGGCGGGGACAGGGTCCTCGAGTCCCGTTCCGACCTCACTGTCCCTAGTTGTAACAGAGGTCCCTGTCCTCTACCGTGTGGGATTAAAGTCTAATTTACGTCTTGGGGCCGTCAGTGTTCTGTGTGGAACTCATGGTGGTCCTTACGTCCGTCTGCAGTGCTGCTACATTTGGCAGTCTACGCCCCTTACAGACAAACCCTATTTACTTCACATTCCCTCTACCGGAACGGAACGAAGACTGTACGATACCTCTAACCTCTCTCAGGTTTCTTCTTACGTTTCTACACACTCAGATAGTCAAGGGAAAGACATCCAAACCGTCCATTACCACACACACAAGTCAGCGATTCGGTACAGACTTAGAAACACTGGGATACCTGCCGTCGTCCGGTCCGAAGAACAGGAAGTGGTAGAGGGTCTCGAACGAGTGTGAGTACAGGTGACTCGCCCACTACGGGAGGTTGGTAGAGTAGGAGACAGCAGGGGAAGAGGAGGGTGGAAGTTAGAAAGGGTCGTAGTCCAGAAAAGGTTACTCAGCCAAAAAGCGTAGTCCACCTGTCTCATAACCTTGAAGTCGAAGTCGTAGTCAGGAAGGTTTCTTGTAAGTCCTGACTAAAGGAAATCTTACCTGACGAACCTAGAGGAACGACGGGTTCCCAGAAAGTTCTCAGAAGAGGTCGTGGTGTTAATCTTTCGTCAATGTATTTTATTTCGAATTAAACCTTTTAGGAGGGTAAGGTATCTCGTTTAAAGTTTCAAGTAAGACTCTAACGGGAAACCTAGTGTGTCCGAGATGACTTCGTCCTGGACCCCCGACACCGACACCGTCCGGTCCTCCTGGCGTCGGGATTGTCCAGTTCCCGTCAGAGACGACCCGGGGATGGAGAGGGACGGGGTGGGTACAGGACAGGGAACACCTCCCCGTAGTCCCTTCTACCCCTCCGATTGTTTCCGGGGAGGGACTGCGGTTTCCTCTCCCCTTTGACCTTCGACCCCCGAAAGGCGCTAGTGGGCCTTCCCGAGCAGGGGACGGGTCACCCCGTGCCTGTGAAGAATCCCTTCTGTCACCAGAGGAGACGTCTGTCTGCGCCCCGGCACAAGTAGTTCTCCTGTTACTCAGTCCTCTGAGTAACCATTTACTACGCCCTTTTAGCACAAGAACCGATCCTCAACCAAACGATAAAAACAACAATTTAAGGACGTTTAAACGTAAACATTGCGTTGTTGTATTACATTCCCCCGTGAGACAGGAAGAGACCGACTGGGTAAACCGACGACGGTTGTAGTTGTTTCTCCCGAAGGGTCCATCGAGTCGACCCTTTTTTTTTGAGTGGACGTTGCGTCCTCTGGGACCAAGTTAAGGACCCAGTCCTTCAAGGGGACCTTTCCCCTATACGATGGGTGAGGTCATAAGAACCCAAGTGATGGACCCAACCATTCTGGGGGACCTCCTCCTGAACCGTCGGGTGAGGTCCTAAGAACGGACCTCTTAGGGTGCCTGACTCCTCGGACCGCCCGATCAGGTACCCCAGTGTCTCTCAGCCTGTGCTGACTCGCTGACTCGTGTCGTGTTCACTAAGACTGGTAGACTTCCGCTGACTGTCCCTGTGCCTCGCGTCTACCTCTACGGCCCGGCCGCGCCCACCCGTCCGGTGGAGACAGGGACGCGGTCCACAGACGCCGGGTCCTCTCCTCGCCTTCCTCCGGTGGAGGGGAAGGCACACAAGAATCAAAGATCACTCCCAACATAACTCAGAAGGCTACGACGAGCGACAGGGACCTTGTGGGCACTTCGTGGTCTCCTTCGCCCGCCTTCTGCTCTCTCCGCCCCGTCCCCGAACGTTAGTGGGGGTCTGTAGCAGACATCCACGACCTGTCGCTAGACGCCTCTGAGGTCGCGGGGGAAGTTGGCAGCCAGAGCACTCGTCGGGACCGCAATGAATGAGTCGGGGGTTTGGTAAGACAAGTCGAGGTCCCACCGGTTTCGTGAAGGGGCGAGTGAAAGTAATCCGTCGAACGAAGTAGGTTACAGCCGCCAATGTGGTCCTGTGTGCAGAGTAGGTGGAGTGAGGAACGCGGAGCACATGAGTTTACTTACCCTCCGCACAACAACAGGGCCCCCGGCCCTTCGTCCGGAAGGGGACCCGGCACGACGGTCCGGTCCGACCGGCCACCTGTCGTCGGGACGGGCACTCGGGCGTCGATGCGGCCGAGGTCAGCGAAGGACTGAGACGGGAGGCGGCTCCGCCGCACACCTGCGACCGTCGGAGGAGACCGAGTGTGGCAGACCTTCAAGGTAACATCTGTCTGTGCGAGTATTTAAAGACACGAAAAGACCTTTTTACGGTGGCTTTCTATGCCTTTCGATAGAGCCCCAGACCGATGTCTAACGAAGAGTCTCACAAAACTTCCGTAATTCGCCCATCTGGGGTGTACGGTGCTGCTTCTGGACCGTGTCGGTTTGTTTATGTTCAGTTATTTAAAATTTCAGGAGACATTTCCCTTGACGCAAACGGACAAGTGTACACGTACTTTTCAGTTTTAAAAGACAGCTAGCCCCCTTCGCTTCCGCCTCTGACCCTTTTTCGGGAGGAGAGTCATTGTTTACAGTCTTTTGTCGGTAATCGACGGAAACACGGAGTTCAACCTGGTAATTGTGGTCTCTTACTTGACAGTAGGGACTCTGGTAATCTGGTCGGGTGTCTCGTGTGGTTGGTCGGACCTGTCCACGGGCCGTGGGGGCTTTGTCATGGGCAGTACTTCACGGGGAGTGGGAGCATGTGGAGTGTGACTTTCAGTTTCACACTCCGCGAGTCAGCACAGGTTGAGAAACACTGGGGTACCTGACATCGGTGGTCCGAGGAGACAGGTACCCTAAAGGGTCCGCTGTTAGGACCTGACCCACCGGTAGAGGAAGAGGTCCCCTGGAGGGACTGGGTCCCTAACTGGGGCGCAGAGGACGTTGCCGTCCGTCCAAGAGATGGTGACTCGGGGTCTCTTCGGGGGAGTGTGCTTATTGGCTTTATACGTCGAGCTAGAGGTCTCCCCTTCGGAATAATCTTGAAGTCGTTGAACGAGGAGAGCTTCCCGAGATCCGTCGGGAGGAAGCCCATTTCAAGAGTCGTTTGCGGCGGTGCTGCCTAAACTAGACCTTTCGTCTGACCGGGTAGGTTGTGTTTCCAGTCCCAGACAGGAATCTCCGTCGAGGAGCCATAGGTCACTTCGGAGAACTCCTTAGTGGTCTTTACTCCCGTTTGACTGTCCATGAGTCAGTGCTCCGATAAACCACTACGCTTGTGAGGGTGAGGTCCTTTCTCGCTAAGACCTCTCGTCCGGACAGTGGCCTCCAGTGACGCAGGGGTCCGCGGGGTGTGGACGTCCCGATCCGTCGGGACCACGTCGTCCGTCCGACGTCAGTCCGAGGAGGTGGTCGAGTGTCAGGTCGCCGCCCACCACGCCTGCGCTGACGTCTGGACCGGGAGGTTGGGGCCCCCCTGTGACCCGCAAACCGGGGTTCTTCCGCCCTGAGCCTTTATGGTTCTGGAGTGTCAGAGCCGTTTTGTCTCGACCGGACCTAGACCGTGCCGGCCGACCTCACTCGCCTCCGTTGGTCTGTCCCAGGTAGGTGATCCCGACTGGACGGGGACCTCGGGGCGCCCGGGGGTCCAGTGCTCTCGGGTCTGTGCGAAGACGGGCGTCCGGACCTCTCGTTCAGTCGTCGCATGCGACGAACGAGGGACGGAGAGTCCTCGTTCTCTGCGTGTTGGTCTGTGCCCCGGGTCTTCCGCCCCTAGAGTCGACTCGAGATACGGGACTATCCCAACGGGGACCGGCCCCGAACTCCTAGGGAGCTGAGCCACTTCCTACTTGGTTCTCTTCTCGAGTCTTTCAAACTCTCAGAAGTGGTGTCCGTTCCGCCCCGTACCCGAGACTACGGAGGACCTCGAGGGGTCCACCGAGTCCTCAGTTTTTGGTCGGACGGGTACGTACTCTGTGTCAAGGTAGGGACCCAGCCCTCGTGGTCGGCGAGGTCCGAGGTTGTGACGCGGAGAGTCCACCGGGGTCGTGGTGCGGGAGACGGAGAGACTGAAGGTAGACAGGTCGTCTCTCGACGGGTGGAGGACCTAAAAGGAGGGACGACTCAACTTGTTACTCCCCCAAAAAAAGGGGTATTATAAAGATTACAAGAAGTGTTGGAACTAAAATTCTTTCCTTTTAAGGGGTAGTATAAAAACCAGACTAATAGTCTCCTACCACCTGTTGTCTAATTGTCCTCAGTGAGTTCCTCTGTGGTCGAGAACACACATTGTCGAGGAGGTTAATGGTCCGCGACGACTTGGTGATAACTAGGGTGAGTGTGACCCACTATTGACTCGTAAAAGGTGAAGAAATCTCACGACAATCGATCTCGGAGGGTAGTTACCCTTTCGTCATCTAAAGGAAATTTGTGTCGAGTTGTGTTATTTATCGTGTACGACCTTCAAGTCTCAAGAAATTAGAGTCACTTTGTTTATTGGTGGGTCGTCTTTGTGTGTCTGAACGCTCCGCGATTTACCAAATAATGTTTTGACCGAGGGCCCCTCCAGTAAATTATACAGTGGAATCGCTGGTGGGTGTCTACACGACTTCTTTTCCGTGTCGAGAGAGGTAAACGAAAGTTCCCAAATTTTAATTCCTAGCTCTCTGCCCCGCCCTCCACCCTTGGCCTCACTGTCAACAATTGGCAGCCCCACCCGAAGAGTATTGGCAGCCGTCGTAGGGCGGCCGAAACCCCGACGTGCGGAACGAAAAACACCCTGCCGTCCTAAACGTCTACTTACGCCCACCTACCCATCTTACCCCTAGTTTGTTCGTAGAGACAGTCCGACCCAACTAACCACACCAGGGGTCTCTTCGAGTAGTCACTGACGAGGAGAGGACCCATACACCAAACCGCTCACTGGTGACCCACGGAAACAGGACTCCCTGGTTCGGAAACAACACCCAGGGCCCGGTTGGCCCCTTGTATTTTGGCTCTTTAACTGCTTATTCCTTTAGTCGCGTTTTGACGCTTTTATTAGAGAGACACGGTAGTCATCAATCGGTTTCCCGACTGGTGACTCCGCGCCCCAGTCCAGTTTGCTGGACTCTGCAGTTCCTTTTCACCAAAAGCAATAAATAAAGCGGTCTCAAAGAGGGAAACACCTACCCAAGTGTAAGATAACATTCTTTTATTTTCGGACCTTAAAGAGGTTTGTTTCCGTAGCGGCAGTAAGGTCCCGGTCGAGGAGCCGGGGACCTCGGTGTGGGGGAACCGAGCGGGCTGGTGACCTACAGTCCATGACGAAAGTCGTAGGTGTCTCTCTACGACGCCGGTCCTCTGCCCCGTGGGGTTGTTGAGGAGCACTTATTCCCACAGCACCAAGAGCCCCGAGACTTCTCTTCTCACCCTGTCTGTAGCTCCTTCCTGTCCCACTCTCGTCTCCAATTTTACTTAAATTTCTGTCCAGTAGTGACTCAACAGGATCGGAGACCCAGAGAGACATAATTCGACTACTTATATAGAGACAGACAACCCAGTGTGGATTAGGACAGAAAGTCTCTGGACTCCAACTCTACACCCCGACTTACTCTTCCCATGTCGTCGCCCGATCCCAGACCACCGTCCGTGGACAGTAGTCCACCGGGTCCTCCTACCTCTGTGGACACAACTCGGACCTTTCCCTCCACCGTCTCAACCGGGGTACTCTCCTGCCGGAGACTCTTTCGGATCTTCCTACCCACACCGGAGACTCCTGGGTGCCACCCCTGAGTTTGTCCAGGAGCACCGTCGTCGTAGGTGTGGCCGGTTTTGGCCTCTGTTGGGTCGTAGAAGGTCGTCCACTGCCTATTGGTCACTCCAGGTGGGCATGGCACTCGTGACGAGTCGGAACTCTGCCCTCCCTCCCCTAAGGGACCACCGGCGCACCAATCCTGAGCCGTGGGAGTGATGACTCCCAGACGCAAGTGAGGGACCAGTCGGAAGGGTCCACCGTGACCACCCGTTCTTGGTCGGACGGTCGCGTCCTCTGCATCCCCTACGCCCAAGGCAGGGACCCAGTCCTTCTAGGGGACCTCTTCCTTTACCGTTGGCTGAGATCAGACGAACGGATCTCTTAGGGGTACCTGTCCCCTCGGACCGCCCGATGTCAGGTACCTCAGAGTTTCTTAGTCTGTACTGACTTCACTGAATCGTTCGTCCCTTGATTCTAGGACTTTCGGCAGACCGCGCTGGTGTTTTTTCTCTTCCTTCCCTTGACACGGAGGTAGGGTGTTGCTGTGCCCTGCTTGGCACTCCCGTCACACCTCACTCCACTGGGTCAACGTTGTCCTCCCTACGTGGGTTAAGGTGAGGACACTCCCCGGTCCTCAGCAGGGTGGTACTCTGCCTCCCCCTGCCACCCGTCTCCCGGACCCACCCGTGGACTAGGGTGAGGACACTCCCCGGGCCTCAGTAGGCGGGTGTTCTGTCTCCCCCTGCCACCCGTCTCCCGGACCCACCCGTGGACTAGGGTGAGGACACTCCCCGGGCCTCAGCGGGCCGGGTCTCTATGTCTCCCCTACCACCCGTGTCCCGGGTCCACCCCGTGGACTAGGGTGAGGACACTCCCTGGGCCTCAGCAGGGCGGTGCTCTGCCTCCCCCTGTCACCCGTCTCCCGGACCCACCCCGTGGACTAGGGTGAGGACACTCCCTGGGTCTCAGCAGGCGGGTGCTCTGTCTCCCCCTACCACCCGTCTCCCGGACCCACCCGTGGACTAGGGTGAGGACACTCCCTGGGCCTCAGCAGGGCGGTGCTCTGTCTCCCCCTGCCACCCGTCTCCCGGACCCACCCCTACCCGTCAGCCACAAAGTGCACTCGCTCAAAGGTAAACCCCCCACCTCTGTAAGACCGCTACTACCGTGGCGAGACTCTTACGTGATGTGACGCTTTGCCAATTCTCTGAAAGGGAATTTGAAAGTACAAGACACATAAATCAGTTTCGATGCCAAAAAGATCATCAGTACATACCTGCACTCTCAACCTGGTTTTTCTTCCGACTCGTGGTTTCCTAATACGACAGAACTCTCAGGAAACCTGTGGTTCCTCTACTTTCGTCAACTAGGAAATCCTTTAGTTGGGACTTATAAGTAACCTTCGTGACTACGACTTCGACTTCGAGGTTTTGAAACTGGTGGACTATACTTCCCGGTTGAGTAACCTTTTCTGGGACTCCGACCCTTTCTGTCTTCCGTCCTCCTCTTCCCCTGCTGTCTCCTGCTCTACCAACCTACCGTAGTGGTTAAGTTATCTATACTTGAAGTCGTTTGAGGCCCTCTACCACTTCCTGTCCCTCCGGACCGTACGACGTCAGTTACCCCAACGTTTCTCAGTTTGTGCTGAATCGTTGATTTCTTGTTGGTTAGTATTCCTTTAATTCAAGAACCACGACCATTCGGGTGTGACTTCTGTTAAGGTCTTGTATTTCGGGTCTTTACGTCGTCCTGGCGCCGCGTCCGGGGTCCGAGTCTCAGAGTGCCTCCCTCTGTGTCGGCCTCCTCAAGGGGGTGCCCAGACTGCCACGTAGACTCCGAGGGACCCGTTTGGGTCAGAAGTCGGTCGAACGTCAAGTCCTCTCCTACCCTCTCGTTGAGGTCCGGTGTGTAGCGGTCCCTGGTCCGAGGGAGTCTCTTTGTGAGGACACGCTAACCGGGAGGCGCGCAATGGACGCCGGAACTCGTCAAACCACGTTTATGTCTATGATAATTTGTCGTTTAACCTTTGTGATAGGTGGAGGACGTGAAGGTCTTTAAAAGTTGAGGACCCCTGGCTAACTTCACGTTTGTTTTTTGTTGGAGAGTGGGATTCACTCAGACCCGTTCGCCCTAGCACCGCGCCTCGTCCGCTCATGCTCCGCGGCGACAGCCTCCCTTCTGCGCCTCCGACCCCTCGCCGCCGACGGAGACGCGGGTGACCCGGCTTTGTCCGCCGCGCAACGGTTCGCGGAGTGGGCCATGGCTCCCCCTCCTCCGTCCGTCTTTCGGGGTGCAGACGTTTTCGCTCCCCGGAGGGCTTCACCTCCCCGCGTGTCTATGAAGCACCCGCCGCCCCGCCGACCTCCTCTGCGCTCGGCCTTTCAGCCCTAAAGACCCGACCGCGACTCCAGTGGCAGAGTCCGAGCCTTCTCCTTCGCCTCCGAGCCTGCCGTCGAAGAGTCGTCTCCGACTCCTCCGGGTCCGGGCAAAGAACGAGTCACCTCGCTCCAACCGAGAGCGGACACCCTCCAGTCCTTCCGCAGCGGGCCCAGGCGAGACGTTGACGTGCCCTGGAGTCACGGGCGGCCGGGCCTACGGCGCGGGCGGACCCCCTTCCGCGCGGGCGGGCGACGACGAAGCGCCCGTCCTCGGCCTCCCAGAGCCCTCTCCGCCAGTCGGACTGGCAAGGGAGGCAGTAGCTCCACCAGTCTTCAGTGGCGGGCTCGAAAGGAGGGTCCGACCTTCCTCTCTGGGCCCGTCCGGACTTCTACGTCTACCGAGGGCTCGCGGGCTCGCCTCGTGGGCCCGGGCCCGGAGACGGACTCGGTGCCGGCCCTCGGCGCCCCGTCGAGAGACTCCGCGAGGAGGAGACGCCGGGCCCCGGGGAGGGTACGTTCCTGGTGGTACCGCCCCCTGTGGGGGGTCTGTGCCCCGGGAGGAGTGTGGCGTCTTCGGGGGCGGGGGCGGGGCTCCTGGGTCGAGTCTCAGGAGGGGAGGGAGGTAGACAGAGACCCGTGGTAGAACCTTAGGTCAGATCGGGTCGAGAGTGGACACCAGACCTAGAGTCTTAAGATCTTACTCTTCCGTTTCCCCTTCCGGGCGGTGAGTGGAGCGTGAAGTGTCTGTCGTGTGGCACCGGCACGAATGTTGCCGTCCATGGAGGACCTCGGCAGTCTTGGAACCCCCGAGTCAAGGGGCCCCAGTCATCCTTTGACTCCTGGTCTCTCCGATTGGTTCCGCTGAGTCGACTCGAGGGTATAGGTCCTGTAATTTCTCTGTGCTAAAGTTAGGTGCCTTCCGAAGACTGAAGTTTTTCTCTGGGTCGCACCGACAGGTTCGGTTTCAAATTTTATGGATTGGTACGCCGTGAAGGGACCAATTCTTAGGTGGAATCATTTTATTTTTGGTTTGATACCGGTAACAATTGAAGAAGTCTTCGCAGTGTGGTACGGGTCTATTAAAATAAAGTACATACACAACGATAGAAAGTATGAATCCTCAAATAATCATGGCATATGTCGTGTTAATTACGGATAAAGTTGACTTTTATAGAGTCTTACTTTATAGGGAATTACCTCCACGAAAGAGGGAGTGACGGACACCCCTACTCGGGCCGGTGAACGGGGTCCAAGCTCGTGACGAGTGCCCACCGGAGTGTCCGTACCACGTCCCTCCTCGGCCGGTAAACCCGTTTGGGTCGGGAACTTGTTCCGAACATCCGTGCGTTGAACGACGGAAATCGTAGAAGTCTACTGGCCGCTGCCCTTCCCTACCCGAGTTCTACACATCTGGACTACGGTAAGATCACCTGGGTGGTCGGTGCACGACTGTAGTACCAAAAGACCCGTTCTGTCGGTAAGGTCGGGGAGGGTCGAAAATTTTACGGCATTGAAGTTCAATCGAAGTGGGTGCCGTAAACGTCCAACCCTTAAACCAGGACTAGTATTACTGGTCGTCGAAGGGGCCGCCACGATCGTCATTTCTTAGACGGACGGTTCTGTCCTCTGTGTCCTGCGTCCCCAAACTAGAGAACCACCCCTTCCAGGGGATCTCTTCCTTTACCGTTGGACGAGGTCGTAAGAACAGACCTCTTAGGGTGGCTGTCTCCTCGGACCGTTCGATATCAGGGAGACCACCGTTTCTCAGTCTGTACTGACCCGTGTGTGTGCATTATTTGCCCGAGTTGTAGTGGGGTGTGACACTCCTGCACCCGAGGACACAGAAAATCCCCTCTACGGGGACAAGCTCCGACGGAAGATACTCGTTGGAGTCCCTCGGGTGAAAGATACCCCAGACCTCTGGGTTCGACGACCCACGATTCCTCCTGATACACCCCGAGCCGGCGAGTCTCACAGTAGCGGCCCCGTCCTTCGGGCTCAGACTCACGCGAACCGGTGCCACGTTGGGGTGATCAGACGGACCGCCTCTGTCGTCTCCGCTTTTTGATTCTGGTACAAGAGGCCGGGGTAGTGCAGTACCGGGCCTCTGCCCGTTTGTTACGGTCGTTACCGTCTGAAGTAAAAGAACCGAGGTCTTAGTGACACCTGCCACTGACGTCGGTACTGCAATTTTCTGTGCTCGAGGAACCTTCTTCTCGACACCGGTTGTCTCTGTCGTGTACTTTCTCGTCTCCGTAATGAAACGGTTACTTCTAAACACAGCGGTTTCGATACCCAAAAGGTCATTAGTACATACCTACACTCTCAACCTGGTATTGCTACCGACTCGTGGTTTCTTAGCTACGGAAACTTGAGAACAGGTGTACCTGCGTACCAGGTTAAGAAATTTCCCGGTGTGAGACAATGACATACCGCAGATATCAGTCTCGACACCAAAAAGGTCCTCTGTACATACCTACACTGTCGACTTGGTATTTCTTCCGACTCGCGGTTTCCTGACTACGAAAACTTGACACCACAACCTCTTCTGAGAACTCTCAGGGAACCTGACGTTCCTTTAGTTCTATCAGTTAGGACTTCCTATAGTTGGGACTTATAAGTAACTTTTCTGACTACGACTTCGACTTTGAAGTTATGAAACCGGTGGACTACGCTTCTTGACTGAGTAACCTTTTCTGGGACTACGACCCTTTCTAACTCCCGTCCTCCTCTTCCCCTCCTGTCTCCTACTCTACCAACCTACCGTAGTGACTGAGTTACCTGTACTCAAACTCGTTCGAGGCCCTTAACCACTACCTGTCCCTCCGGACCGCACGACGTCGGGTACCCCAGCGTTTCTCAGCCTGTGCTGACTCGCTGACTTGTGTCATCATCGTCTCACTCCTACTCTTTTACTCTCGTGTCGCCGAAGCAGAAGTGGCCTCAGTCGCCCACACCGACGGGGTCGTGTCGGAACCCGTCCCGTCACTCAACCCTAACTGCGAAGAGTTGTTCGAAGAGGATCATCGGGTCGGGGCGCACTGGTGTGGCGTGAGGATCTTTACTGTTTACTCGCTAGAGTGTCGTGGTCGAATTACGATAGCAAACATAGTGTCTCAGTCGTTTTAGGTCGGGGGTTATTGAGTCGTCTGATAAGAGGTGGTTCTGGCCGGTAGTTATGCCCAAATACACGGGCCATGATTAGTGGTTTCAGTCTATTATACGTTCCAATTACCGACGTCTGTCAGACCCCTTTATAGGTTCTAGACTATTCCTGCCTGGACGTAATAACGTGAAGACGCGCAGATATGGGGTGGTTCTTGTTTGGGTCCTTCCTTTAGCTACAAATTCCGTCAGCGTTATGTAGAGGACACCAATGTATATTTAACCGGGAAGTAACCGGGTAAGTGTAGAACCAATTATTTATCAAGTCTGTTCCCGGTGGGACTATCGCTTCCTCCCACGGGTAACAGTCGGGCAGTGGGGGGCCTCTAAATACGACGAAGTCGTGTTCCTGGCGGCGCCGAAAGGTTAATGGGACGGGTCGAGAGTTTCCTCTGTCTTCGCCACCCGTGAGTCAAGACTACTGCTCAAATTATAGGTATATATAGTTCGGGAGTTTTGACTCCCGACGTGACAGAAGAGGGTCGTTTCGTGAAAATAACTTGTCATTCGTCTGTTTCGGGGCGAACCCCGAGGAAACAGGGCCATAGCTGGCGGTCGGACTGGCGCCCCGGAGCACTTCTGACGTGAAGGAGACCGGTTCGGAACCGCTGGGAGCTATCGTAGGGGTCGTTCTGGACCTCCTGGAAGACACCAGAAGCTGCAAATCTCTACCACAACGTCGAGGGGGGTAGGCACTCTACGAGGATGGTTGTCATCGAGGGATGGTTGTCGTTCGACCAATTTCGGTCGTGGTAGTAGACCTCCTTCTGCCTGGGCAAACGTTTATGCGGCGCGAACCAGTGGGGACCTCCCGACTGGGGTCAGAACCGTCGCACAACGAGGAGTCTAAATCATACGGAAAGACACGGGGTCATATTACTGATGTTAAATGGAAGGGTTTGGCTTGGTCTCGCAAGACCGTTGTAGAAACTAAACATTGATGCTTTACGTCTACACCTCAACCGTCGAACCGGTGGGCGTCGCAACCCCCCTCAAATAGAGTGGGCACTGTCCCTCTTTCTGAGAGAGGGTCCTGGCACTCACGACTGTCAGGGAGGCTACCTTCTTTTTAGTGGACCCGGTCGACGGCCCGACTCGAGGGCGGAGGAGGACCCCACGTCTCGGCGTGAGGACACTCGGTCCGTGCCCTACCGCCGGACGACAGGACCCAGGGTCGGGAGGGCCCCCGTCGCCCTGGTGTCCCGTACCTCGGCACCGGCGAGGCGAGGTACGAGGTGTCGTGTCTCTGGGGGTCCCACGGAGAGGGTACCTTGCTCCTTCTCCTCCTCTCCTTCGTCGCTGAGGCGGCAGGCCCGGACCGACAGGGCGGTCCCTGCGCTGGGTGCCCCCGTGAGTAAGGGTGGGAGGGCGTCGACCGTCGGACCGCACCGCGGCGCGGGCCGAGAACCCGGAGAGAGGAACACGAACTGTCACAGGCCCCTCTGCCTCGTCCAGTGTCTCGGAGTACACTTGGTGTAAGATCGTTTAGGGGTTCCCTGCCCCCTCTTCCGTCTTTGATTGCGACGGGGCACCACTCCCTTCCTACTCCTTCCACCCCCCTGAGGGGCTCCTCGGTCCCTGGGAGAACTTTTCGTCGCGATCCTATTTCCTAGTCTGGAGTAGGTTCGTGACGGTTCTGGTCGTGGTGCGACGTCAGTTCCAGACACTTCCCAAAATAAAATGTGACCTCACATCAAAGTCCCCATGTCGTTTCACTAAGTCTATATATATTATGTGCGCAGAGAAGAAAAAGTTTAAGAAAAGGGTAAACCCAACAACGTTTCCAAACTCGTCCTAAGGGATACGACAACCAGTACAAAATTTATCTCGACACACATGTACAGGTAGGTTCCAATCCTCTAACCCTAGGTACATGAACATGCCTAATCTTGTGTTACTTGTAGAAATTCTGCTGAAAGACCGTCTCACGAGGGTTCGGGGACAATAGGTCTGGTCGGAGGTAGTAGTCCTTCGAGCCACCGATGTCAAAACGAAAGAGTGACACGAACACCCCTTCTACTGGGTCGTCTGTCGCCCCGCACCCCTCCCCAACCACGCACGGTTCCTCCGTCCATTCTCTCCTTGGGTAGACGGGTGACTTCTCGGGAGCTAAGTGTCTCTGGTGAGAAACACTGGGGTGCCTTAAGAGGTCCGGTCTCGTGACCCCACCCGTCGGAGAGGGAAGAGGTCCCCTCGGAGGGGTGGGTCCCTGCCTTGGGCCCAGAGGGCGCAACGCCCGCCTAAGAACAAACAAACGAACGAACAAGAGGACGGCGAAGGAAGTCCTGAGACCCTACCTGGGGCAGAACGGGACCTTAACAAGGGTGTGACCGTCACCCAGACGGCTCGTGTACGTCCGTCTAAGGAGTGGTCGACTCAGTGGTGCCTTCGGGTTCTTATAACCTCACCCATCGGATAGGGAAGAGGTCGCCTAGAAAGGCTGTGTCCTTAGCTTGGCTCCAGAGGACGTAACGTCCGTCTAAGAAATGGTTGACCCGATACTCCCTTCGGGGTGTGTCTCTGGTGTCTCTGGTGAATAGGTTGCTCGGCGGATCTCTTGGTCTCCGCTCGTGTGCCTAGAAGGGGAAACAATCCCTGGACCTAAGGGAGTGAGTGCACAGTGCCGTGTCCTTAGTAACCAGTTTGAAGGTGAGCCCCTAAACCTCTGTGGGGGAATGTGGACGCTCCTCTCCCGTGTCGACACTAGGCGAGTCCCTGGTGAATGTTGGACGTACCTCATAAATAGGGTGAAAGGAGCCCTACTTTGCAGGGCGGAGAGGGGGATTGAGTGCTTACGTCTCCAGACCGCGTGCGAAGTGTCAGTGACTGAGGTGAGTTGGAACGGTGGAGGTCTTTTTACCTTTCACGTTAAAAGGTTACTCCTGCTTCCCATTAAGGTCGGAGCACTTCCTTCCGGGGTGCCGACGGGTGGTCTCCAGGAACCATCGCCCTTCGTCCAGAGGGTCTCGTACAAAAGATTCTAACTATGATTTGTACGAAGGACGTGTCTCCCACACGTCCGAGGGTACCCCCCACCAGGATGCGCCCGAGGGTACCCACTCCCGACCAGGATGTCACTCGTACGGATCCACGGCGGGCCGCGGGAGGACTCGGGGTGGGACGTGGGACTCTGCCACCGTAAAGACCAGGGAGGACTGGGTGCACGTAGCCTGGTCACCAAGACCTCGAAGGTCGTGGTGGACCTCTCGGACTCGAGTCGGGCGTGGGAGAAGTCCAAGTCGCTCAGATTCACCTCAGTTGGACGTAAAGATTCCAGGGGCCACGGCGATGGGGACGACCGGACGTCTTGAGTGAACTCCTGGTCGCGGAACTTCTTCGGTGGGCACAGAGTATCGCCCTGCTTCCCTACCCGCACTTCCTCGTCTTTGTGTCTTCTTTCTACCCCTCCGTCGGTTTCTCTGCCTCCCGCGGGACGGGAGCTTGCGGACCTCTGGGCGTTCACACCCGTGTCTTCCCTCGAAAGAGCCCACGTCGGGTCTGGTCGTCCACGCCGGACCCCTGTGTCCAGGACGAAGAGACTCCCTTAGCAAATGAATCACCGAGCCGACGACTGACCGTGGACCCGAGAGTCGTGGTCTGTGTTGGAACCTCTACCCGTTCGCAGTAGACGTTTGTTCTACTTCTTGACTTCGTTCCCCGACCCTCCCCGTCCCCTCCACACAGGGGGTCGGCTCTCAGGGACTCTCGGGGCGCGGAGGGGACCGTCCGTCTACGTAGTCCGAGAACCGGTGGGAGATCCTAGCCAGTCGAGGGGCGAGTGGTCTGAGGTAGACGGGGAGGTCGAGGTCCACCGAGGGACTTTGGTCAGGACGAAAATTTATGAACCGAAGACTCAAGACTTTATTATCCTAGTCTTCGGTAGCACTAGTGGGGGCGAAACCTTTCTGCGACGGCCATAGTTGAGACTATACAGACATTGACCACAGCAACTCCTTCTCCTTAAAAAAAGGCTCGCGAGGTCCGTTATTCCTTCGAAAGTCCTTTGTAGGGTCTACAAGTAAGAGCAAAGGAAAGTCCAGCTTAGACACAATTGAGTTAATTCCCGTACGTTAAACAGACAGTGTCTTTAACTTATATTTCTTTTTACATATAATTGCGTTTCAAACTCCTCAGTCCACGTATCTTAGGTTCTTCAAGGAGTATCAACAGAAAAAAAAGGATGTCGTCCTTCGTTCTTTCTTCCCTTCGTCCCCCCGATAATGTACATCTACTGGAAAGAAAATTTAAGTAACAAGGCGTTTTTGAATGTGTGTCCGATGCGACGTCCTGAACTGATCCGTTAGTACGCCACTCTCAAAGGACAAATTGACAACACCACCGTTGATCACCATTTCCTCTGTCTTCCTACGCCCCAGTTAGGGCCCCAGTCCTTCTAGGGACCTCCTCCCACACCGTTGGGAAGACCGGACCTCTTAGGGTTCCTGTCTCCTCGGACCGTCCGGTGTCAGGTACCCCAGCGTTTCTCAGTCCGTGTTGACTTGGTGAATCGTGTAAGTCAGTAAGTCAGCACGGGCTGGGAGACACTGGGGCACCTGGCATCGGGCGGTCCGAGGAGACAGGGACCCTAAGAGGTCCGGTCTTAGGACCTCACCCAACGGTGCGGGAAGGGGTCCCCTGGATGGGGTGGCTCCCTAGTTCGGGCTCGGAGGGTGGAACCGTCCACCCAACGAATGGCGCCTCGGCGGGCCCTTCGGGAGGGACAAATTACGAGAACCGAAGGGACACGTGTCTCTGGAGACACGGGTGGCGGTGTAGGACCCGCGGTCGGCCATACTACTGTGGTTCCTGTTGGAAAGGCACTCCCGGGTGCACTTCAGGTTTCCGGATCCGCCACCTCCCGACCCGACACCAGTGATTTGTTTCAGGGGACACCCTGGGTCTACTCCTGGACGGGGGTCCTACGCGAGTATAAGAAGACGAGACGAGTCTTCCGGACGTCTCGTCCCGGTCGTCACCCCGTCGAGGGACACTACGACGGACCCGACCAGTTCGGCGGAGGCATTTACGGTCCGCGCGGACACGGGGACCGACTCGGTCTGTGGGGAGGTCGGTCCCACGGGTCGGGACTCTTACGCCGGCCGGACGCCTCCCCAGGGTGCCCGATCTTGACGACGCACACGACAAAGTGACTTAGGAACGCCCTCAGGGACTACCGGTAGTGACGACCCCCGTCTACCCGTGGAAGGCCTGCACTGGGCGGGGCGCTTTCGGTGGTCTCGGCGAGGGGACTTCCGTGACTTCCACTCGTGTCCGACTCAGTCTGGGGCCTGTTAACAAGACCCAAAACAACACAAAAAAAGTCCGTCGCGACGAACGCCCTAGAGTCAAGGGGGTGATCCCTGACTTGGGCCCGGGACTTGGGCCGGTTAGGTCAGTTTAGTCACCCGTGCAGTCACCGAAACGTGAGACGACGACGACTTGGGGCGAGAGGAAATTTGGGCTCAGTGGGACTGCGTCTGAGGTGCACGGGCCCTCCCGGACCGGCTGCCTCTCCGCCGGAGTCCCCTCCCAGACCTCCGCCCGTGGGGAAAGGGACGGCAAGACGAGTGGCGGGTGGACGGACATTGAGAGGGCTCAGAGGACGGGGGTCCCGAGGTGGAGCACCACCTGAGTCGCGGATGAGGTACGGGAGTCGGAGGTCGGCTCGCGGCTGGCGGGACCCGGAAGTGGGGGGTTGGACTCGGCCTGGAGCACAGGTAGACAGAAGTCTGGGGTAGGGAGGGGTCTCGTCGCCCCGGGGCTCTCGACGGGTCCGTCGAAATCTTGTTTCGAGAATTCTTCCGTGGAGAAGAGGTAAATAGAGAGACCGTCTCCCGCATCTTCCTCACTTTTAATTTAAGTCTTTTGGTAAAACGGTACTAGTACGTAAATGATTAAAGTTGTGTTTCTTCGGTCCTTTACGTCTTCGCGTCGGAAAGTAGGAGTAATAGAGTGGGTGTAGGGTCCATCACGGATAATTCGGTAGTAAAAGTTGTCAAATTGAACATTGCTCTTTGTAGGGCTCGACTCTCGGTCGCGGACGGAGTGAAGGATCGAGGTAACAAGCGGACCGAGGTCAGGGGCGCGCGACGCACAAATGTACAACTCTCTGTCTTCTGTGACGCGAAGCACTCCTACAGACGTGCCGCACCCCTCCGACACTATAGTCTCACTTGTGGGTCCGCGGTCTTTACATTTGAGTCTTCGTCCTGATAGTCCTCTACTCGCAAGAAATGTGTTTTTCTTAGTAATTATTGCACGAAGGAAGACGTTTACTGCGTCAGAGTCTCAAGTAGATTTAGTGTTATACTAAATGTCTCCCTTCCTTTCCCGTTGTGTTGGGCGAGAGTCCATTCAGAGGGGTTCATGTCTCGCCCAGGAGTTTTTGAGCCGCACTAAACCTTTTTGCTGCTGTCCTTCCGTCAGGGTGGCCCCGGGGGAGCCGGGCACGTGGGGAGCAGGCTGTGAGTGGGGAGGTTGGACCTCGAGGACGGGAGCGGGACTGCCACCGGAAACACAGGACCCCGACCCCGCGACGTCTGTGAGTGTTTAGGGAGAGACGTGACCTAGGTTTTGTGTCCCTTCTTTACGACTCACCACTATACGCGAGGTAAGGAGGGTTTAACCCTAGGAACTTTTCAGACCCCCAAAGGCCTCTCGAGTCGACCCTTCCGAAGCGTCCCCCGTGTCACCATTTCGTGGGCGGACAGCCGCGTCGTCTGCGTTCTCTACGTCTGGGGTACGGCCCCAGTCCTTCTGGGGGGTTCCTCCTTTCCGTGGGGTGACGTCACGAGACCGGACGTCTTAGGGTCCCTGTCCCCTCGGACCGTCGATGTCAGGTGCCCCAGCGTGTCTCGACCTGTGCCGACTCACTGACCTGTGCGGAGGGACAACGTACAGTCGACTGGAACGCCTCTCGGAGGTCGCGGTACTCTTCCGTCCGCCATAGACTACGCAACACTGAGTCCTTTTTTATGGCGTACTGGGGGCGACCCGGGGTGGGATGCCCGACACGAACCCGGGAAGCGAGTCGGTCCTGCGGTTGGTGGTCGTCGTCCTGGGTCCGTCCCCCGGTACAAGGGACTCTGTGTCCGGTGGGAGTCCGGACGCCCGACGTGACCGTCGTCCCCCACCCCCCGGTGTCATCCTCCAGACGGACCCGGAGCCCGTCCCCGGCCCCGTGTCCTCGTTCGTGACCCGACCGTGGACCCCTCCCTGTCGGACCGGGGACCTTCGGTAGTCCTCGTCTGGAGTCGGGGTCCGTGTCGCTCGACAGGGCGTCGGTGACGGCCTCCCCTTCGGCTCTGGCACCCCTCCCGGGTGGTGACGACGGGGTGTCACACGCGACCCGTGAGGTCCGTCGTCGAGACCCGTAGTCCCACCCGTCGAGGTGCGGGGGGAGGGTAGAGGACAGACCTGTCTTGCCCCGTAGAGGGGTTCAAGCGAGAGGACCTGGACCCGTCGTTACTCGTTCCGGGACCGGAGTCCTCGACGGACTGGACCTACGATTTACCCGTCGACCCCTACGGTCCCCGATCACCCAGGAGTCTGGGGTGAGTCGGAAGACGTGGGGACCTCGGAGGGGCGGAGGTCGTCCCCTGTCTTCAGTAGGGACGGAGGAGATTTGGGAGGGTGTAGTGGTGGAAAAGTCGGTTTAGGATGAGAACCACTAGGGTACCTAACATTGGTGGGGGGAAGGGGTCCGAGGGGACAGGTACTTTAAGAGGTCCGTTCTTATGACCTCTCTTGAGTTCTCAGTCTTAGTCTAAAAAAATTTATATATTTACCCCTTTATATATTTATCTACCCCTCTGTTACCTTTCTCACTCTGAAATAAAACCCCCGAGGTTTTAGTGACGTCTACCACTGTACTTTAATTTTCTACGAATGAGGAACCTTCTTTTCAATACTGGTTGGATCTGTCGTATAATTTTTCGTCTCTGTAGTGAAAGGGTTGTTTCCAGGCAGATCAGTTCCGATACCAAAAAAGGTCAGCATCAGTACAATACCTACACTCACTTTCAAATTGGTATTCCTTCCGACTCGCGGTTTTTTGACTACGAAAACTTGACACCGTAACCTCTTCTGAGAACTCTCAGGGAACCTGACGTTTTTCTAGGTTGGTCAGGTAAGACTTCCTCTTGTTGGGACTTGTGAGTGACCTTCCTGACTTCGACTTCGAGGTCATGAAACCGGTGGACTATACTTCTCGACTGAGTAACCGTTTCTGGGACTACGACCCTTTCTGACTTCCGCTCTCCTCTTCCCCTGTTGCCTCCTACTCTGCCAACCTACCGTAGTGACTGACCTACCTGTACCCAAACTCGTTTGAGGTCCTCAACCACTACCTGTCCCTTCGGACCGTACACCGTCAGGTACCCCAGCGTTTCTCAACCTGTGTTGACTCGTTGACTTGACTTCTTTTGGATAGACCGGCGTGGTCCGGAGTCAATGTCGTGTGCTCAGGAATCGACACCGTACACACTAGAGCGAGAGACTGGTCCCTACCTTGCGTGGGACCTCAACCCTCGAGTCTCAGGATCGGTGGCCTGTCGGTCCCTGTAGGGACTCAGTCCAGAATCCAGGACGTAAAAGGATTTCGACTCGGTAGCGATCAATCAACGATCGTAAATAACGAGGTAGATCCACAGGGGGACCCGTGAAAAGAATGTCTTAACGTAAATTTAGAGGATGGTGTGACAGTCAACCCATTACGGTAGGGGAACATCGTCGCCGACACTGCTCAACACTGCGAACAGGTCACAGGGAGTTCACTGCCGCCACCGAGGGGTACCTATTGGGGAGCGGCGGGGGTCGTTGCGTAGTGGCGTGACGACTCCCCGGTAGGTTCGACTTAATCCCAAGTGGTACCATTGGAGTGTCGTTCGGTTCCACGAGGTTCTGTTCATAATGTTCTTTGTGCGTTCTATAAGTTCTGGAGACTCTTAGATTCATAGAATTTGCAAGATGTCATTGTAAGTTGACTGAGGTTGTTCGGTACTTCACGGTCACACTCTCAAATCTTTCAACAAAGTTCGAAAGTCTTCTCTCGGACCTAGACATTATTCGTAACACATCGTGAATTTAGAGGCACGACGACGACGCGTCGGTGATTCACCACTTACTGAGAGACGCTGGGGTACCTCACGGCGTGCGTTCCGGAGGGACAGGCAGTGGTAGAGGGCCTCGAATGAGTTCGACTTCAGGTAGCTCAGCCACTACGGTAGGTCGGTAGGGTAGGAGGCAGCAGGGGAAGAGGAGGACGGGAGTCAGAAAGGGTCCCAGTCCCAGAAAAGGTCACTCAGCCGACAGGCGTAGTCGCACGTAGACATAGGTGGCCTTTTCGTCGTTTCCGTACTCTGTCAACACACACACTCGAAAGTTCAGTGCGTCTACACCCGTGTCCTTCGGTTCCAGACCTCGTCCGTCTCCTTCGCCGGGAGACCTAACTCCTGGGCTCTACGACGAAGCAGGTGTAGTCGAGTCCGACTCCACTTAGTCGGGGTCCTGCAGTCACGCCCAGTGTACCTTAGTAGTGGAGGGTGGGCGGTGAGGGGCGGAGGCGGTCGAAGGTTGAGCCACGGACTTTGGGCTGGGTCGTTCCAGACTCCCGTTGGGCTCTCGTACGGTCGGTGTCAGTGGAGGCGACAAGGGTCCACGCTTCCCGTGCGTCTTCCCGGCCGGACCGCGTCACCCACTGGACGCGAAGACCCCGAAAACGACGGCCGCTGCAGGGGTCCCACAAACGAGTCGTCACTTCCCGCAGGTCTCGACAATGTGACCGGGGCCGGTGGGGACAGGAACCGCGGGCGTGGGTCCGGGTGGCCGACGAGGACCCACCTTGTGTGCCTCCGGGGTCGGACCCCGGTGTGCAGGGGGGTCCTCACCGGAGTCCTCGGGAGCGGTGTCAGTGACAGGACGACCGACCAGAGACCCAGTCGGGATAAGGCTGGGGAGTGTCAACTGAGGGGTCTTATCACGACGCTTTCCAGTCCCGTCCCTCACCCCTCGGTCCCTTTTTGTGCTTGACGTGGGGGTCCTGCCCTCCTCGGCACCACCCCTCTGCTATCTCGTTTCGCACAGTGGTCGACCACGCAGGGGCGCCGAAGAGTAGGTGGACGGACGGCGTGCAAATAAAATCCTCCCTAAAATGACTGTAGACCACCGTTGACCTCTCTAGAGTGAAAATCTCTTTGACTCACGTCTCTAAATTGGTCGGACCGGCACTCAGGTCTTACTTCCCCGGACACGGCTCGGACGTCAAAGGCGGGTCTGCTACCTGGGGTCGCCGTCGGTCTGGGTGCGAGGGTCTCGCTCGACTCCTGCGCCCCACACCCCTTCCGTTTGGGGTAGGAAGGAGGGGTCCGCGACCCGGGGTCCCAGGTCTAATATTTATTTAGTCCCCGGTCCTCGTGTCCAAACTTGTGAGCACTGTTCATTTGTCAGGTTAGCACCCTAGTGGAGGTCGAATTGTCGTTTTGGGAGACGTTCGGGTGCCGGGCCCAGCCTGGAGCTCTCGGCAGAAGACTGGGTGACCCGAAAGAGTGAGGAGGTCGGGAGGGCGGCCGAGACCTCACCGGCCTCAGTTGAGCCTATACAGGTGGTGGTTGGGGTGGTTCAGTGCCCCTGTCTGTCACGTTCACACTCGTTGCCTCGGTGTACCGGTCCCGGGGTCCGGTGGCGTCCCGTCCACGGCTCGGGGCAAGAGGAGGACAAGGACGTCTCTATACACTGCTACAGTCGTAGACACAGGAATGTTCAGCGAATAGTTACTAACCGGACTTCTCCTGTTAGGACGGAGTCGTCGAGATGTCCGTAGTCGATCTTAGAGGGGATTTTGATACTTCTCAACCTGTTTTCCTATTTTCCATCGTAAAAGTCACGTTTCACTCTCTAAAGGAAAAATTGACTGTTTGTTCACTTCACTTACAGCGAGTCAGGACAGGCTAAGAACCGATGGGATGTCAGGTACCCTAGGAGGTCCGGTCTTATGACCTCACCCATCGGAAAGGGAAGAGGTCCTCTAGAAGGGTTGGGCCCTTAGCTTGGGTCCAGAGGGTGTGACGTCCGTCTAAGAAATGGTCGATTCGGTGGTCCCTTCGGGTCCCTGTGACCTCACCCATCCGAAAGGAGGAGGTCCCCTAGAGGGGGTGGGTCCCTACCTCGGGCCCGGAGGGCGTCCCGTCCGCCTGGGAAACGGTAGACTCGGTGGTCCCTTCCGGATCGACTGTTTGTCCCGTCTCGTTTGACATCTGTTTCGGGAAGTGTGAGTAAGTGTGCACAATCCTGGTCTAGGACTCCTTCTGTGTGGCTGCAAAGGTCAGCTTAAACCGTCCACAGGGACACCCATTACCGGGAGGAGAAAAATGTAAGCATAAAAAAGGTTTAACAGACGTCACTACTATGCATTGAAAATAGCCTTGTTTTCGTCTTTTGTTTCGGACGCACCTATCGTCCAAAATTTTACGAAGACATAACGTCCCGTCGAGGGGGAGGTTTGGACCCGGGGACCGGGACGGACCGAGACCCTCTCCTCGGAGACCGGTTATCCACCGCGGTTGCGAGTTGGCGTCTGGCCGGTCCTCGGGTCGCCGGGTCGGTCCCTGGCCTGTAAGTCGGTGCCCGGGCGGTGGCCGTGTTCTCAGCCTCGGGTCTGGGCTCGGGGCAGAGTGAGAGGGGTGGTGCGAGGGCGAGGAGAGTCCCTGCGCGGGGGGCTCGGAGGCGCCTCGGAGGCGGGTGCAGGTGGTGGGGTCGGCGCGAGACCTCCACGCGGCCTTAGTGAGAAGTGAAGACACATGTTCACACATACGTGTGGTGTGTGTGCACGCACGGTGTACGGATGTGCGAGTACGCACGTGTGTCGTGTGTATGTACACGTACGTGTGTGCGCGGATGTGTGAGCACACATGTGTGGTGTCTCGTGTGTGTGGGGTGTGGAAGTACATACATGCGTGGATGTGAGCCGTCATGTTAAGACGTTTTTCTTTCGGAACGTGCACACACACACACACACACACAAACACACACACTAATGGACGTAGGAGCAGCCATGGACCCAGAGACGAGTGTGGAGGTGACCCTTCAACCTTCCTACACGTTCCGCAGTAATCGAGGTCCCCCTGCTCACGTCCACTCTCCGACTTGACCCGCACACCACGTCGAATGAAGAGGACATAGTGTACGTTGAGAAGACTCCAAAATTTTGAACTAAAATTTTCTGGTTTCTTTCGATTTACTTTCAATAGGGCAAATTTTGATGTATAAGTATTGTTTCGGATACATAGGTATTTTACGTGTGTGTGTGTGTATATAGTAATAGCCCGGAATTTATTGTCCTTTTTGGGTCTCCACCGTCTCTGCTCTACTGCTCATTTGGGGGTCCAAAGGATTCGGGCGACCTGTCCAAGGACAGGACAGGTGTACTCTCGTAGACCTGAGAGGAGGGCCTGGTAAGTGTGTCGCGCTCTGTCTTTACAGGACGTGTCAGTTGAGGTGGCTCTTAATAAAAGTTCAGGGGAGGTAGGACCTTCTGAAAATAAATTTTATATTAGAAATTATTACGAAAATGACCATTTCGGAGATGTTTTAAAGTTCAAAATTATTCGACTTTAGACACTCTTATTTTTTATCCCTAATATTGAAGACTTTACGGTCACTGACACGAGAGTTTGTGTTATGTTCGTTCTGGGGACATAATCTGCGAACAGACTTGTACCTGGTAAGAGTCCGGGTAGAGGTCGAAGGGGGGATTCCTCGGGGCACGCCGGACCCCGGTCTCCCTTCGAACCCCCTGGGAGTGTCCCTGTTGTGAAGGGGCCCCAGGTGGCCGGGGAGTTGTGGCCCGTTGACACTGTGCCCCGCTCATGGGACCACTCGGACAAGGGAGAGACCTGTGAGAATACCCCATGAAATTTTGCCATTTGTTCATATAAGTATTCGTGTGTTTATTTACTTACATACAATATTTGTTAAATTCCGCATTGTGAAATTGTGTCGTTTACTTGTTTCGTTACTAGGTCCGTGTGCCTCTACGTCCACTCTTTCTATGTCTCTTCAGTGTCTGTCCGTCTGTCTTCGCTCTGAGGACCTCCCTTATAAGGTCTTTAGAACTCGCCCTCCTTCTATTAAGAGAGGTCATACTGTGGGTCTTTCCTACCACTGGACGTCCTCTTTTATTTACTCTCGTCCGATGCCCTTTTAGGATGGACGTTTTTGCAGGTGCTTCAAAAATATGAACCTCCTATACATGTTTTAGGTCGGTCACACCTTCACCCCTTTTATATATATATGCGTACAGATACCTATATCCATATATTCACATGTGTACCTCTCTCTGCACCCAATACGGATACACACGGATGGATGGACGCAGAGAGAGGTAGATATGTGAAGGGATCGCGAAGGGAGTGTCGAGTCAGTCGTTTCTTAGACGGACGTTATTCCCTCTGAGTCCAAGCTAGGGACCCAGCCCTTCTGGGGGACCTCTTCCTTTACCGTGGGTGAGGTCACAAGAATGGACCTCTTAGGGCACCTGCCTCCTCGGACCCTCCGATGTCAGGTACCCCACCGTTCTCAGTCTGTACTGAAGCGCTGATTTGTCTCTCTCTAGAAGTTTGTCTTTGAACACACGTGGTCCTGGGTCCTCTTTCCTCGTCACTGGGGTGTTCTGACTGGGTCTGAACGGGCACTCACACGTCCTCAGAGGTCGTCTCCGGCGCCAACCGTGACCGGACGACGTCCCAGCCCCCGTGACTCACGGCGTCACGCACGTACCCTGGAAACCTCCCTCCAGCGGTAGTAGAAGTAGTCGAGGTGGTATCAAACCGGGGTCCATTTATCGGCCCGCCCTTGTGTCGGGACGGGTAGTTGTCTTTTAACCTAATGTCTGAAAGACTCGTACCGGGGTGGGTAGTGTTGTTCTGGGTCAAAGGGGGGTCAGTCAGAGAGGGTAGTCCTTCGAAGGCATTCGGAGAATAGGGAGAGGTAGTCTCCCGTCTGTCTTACTTTTCGTGTTAGTGTCTTTTGATTAGTTTGACTAGTGTACCTGGTGTCGGAACAGATTAAGTCACTTTGATACTCGATACGGTGCATCCCGGTGGGTTCTACCTGCCCAGTACCACCTCTCAAGACTGTTTTGCACTAGGTGACCTCTTCCCTTACCGTTTGGTGAAGTCATTAGAACGGGACTCTTGGGGTACTTGTGGTACTTTTCCGTTTTTGCATACTGTGACTTTCTCCTTGAGGGGTCCAGTCATCCACGGGTCATACGATGACCTCTAGTCACCTCTTTATTGAGGTCTTTCTTCCTGCTCTGCGTCGGTTTCGCTTTTGTTGTGGGTCAACACCTACACTGACCACTACCTTCATTTCAGGCTACGATATTTCTCGTTATGACGTATCCTTGGACCTTACAATCCAGGTACGACGACGACGACGACGACGATTCAGTGAAGTCAGCACAGACTGAGACACGTTGGGGTATCTGTCGTCGGGTGGTCCGAGGGGGCAGGGACCCTAAGAGGTCCGTTCTTGTGACCTCACCCAACGGTAAAGGAAGAGGTTACGTACTTTCACTTTTCACTGTCACTTCAGGTATTTAGTTCCGTTTAACCTTCACCAGGTTGTCCTCTACCGTTCTTACTTGCAGCTGTAAGATCCTTAGTCGCTTGATTTTACCTGACCTTACCCACTTAAATTGAGTCTACTGGTAACGCAGATGATCACGCCCGTCCTTAGGGAGTCTTCTTTACCTCATCGGTAGTACCAGTTGTTTTCTCAGACTTTACGTCATGAACCNGATGATGACACCCGTCCTTAGGGAGTCTTCTTTACCTCATCGGTAGTACCAGTTGTTTTCTCAGACTTTACGTCATGAACCTACGTTAGAGTTTTTCTGTCTTACTAGAGACAAGCAAAGGTTCCGTTTGGTAAGTTATAGTGTCAATAGGTTCAGATACGGGGTTGGTCATTGTGACTCCTTCGACTTCAAGTTGCCAAGATACTTCTGGATGTGTTTGAAGATTTTGATTGTGGGTTTTTTCTGCAGGAAAGGTAGTGTCCCCTGACCTTACGGTTTCATCCTTCAGTCCTTTGTGGACCTCATTGTCCGTTTCAACCGGAACCTTACGCCTTACTTCGTCCCGTTTCCGATCATCTCAAAACGGTTCTCTTGCGTGACCAGTATCGTTTGCGGGAGAAGGTTGTTGTGTTCTCTTCTGAGATGTGTACGTGTAGTGGTCTACCAGTTGTGGCTTTAGTCTACTAATATAAGAAACGTCGGTTTGTACCTTTCGAGATATGTCAGTCATTCTTATTCTGACCCTCGACTGACACCGAGTCTAGTACTCGAGGAATAACGGTTTAAGTCTGAAGTTAACTTCTTTCATCCCTTTTGGTGATCAGGTAAGTTCATACTGGATCTAGCTTAGGGAATACTAATATGTCACCTTCACTCTTTATCTAAGTTCCTTAATCTAGACTATCTGTCTCACGGACTTCTTGATACCTGCCTCCAAGACCTGTGACACGTCCTCTGTCCCTAGTTCTGGTAGGGGTACCTTTTCTTTCCGTTTTTTCGTTGTACCGACAGACCCCTCCGGAATGTTTGTCGACACTTTTCTCTCCACTTTTCGTTTGCTCTTTTCCTTTCTAGTCAAGTCAAGTCAAGTCAGCGAGTCAGCACAGGCTGAGGAACGCTGGGGTACTTAGCGTCGTGCGGTCCGGAGGGACAGGTAGTGGTAGAGGGTGTCAAGTGAGTCTGAGTGTAGGTAGCTCAGGTACTACGGTAGGTCGGTAGAGTAGGAGACAGTAGGGGAAGAGGAGGACGGGGGTTAGGGAGGGTCGTAGTCTCAGAAAAGGTTACTCAGTTGAGAAGTGTACTCCACCGGTTTCATGACCTCGAAGTCGAAATCGTAGTAAGGAAGGTTTCTTGTGGGTCCTGACTAGAGGAAGTCTTACCTGACCAACCTAGAGGTCGTCGTCGACACGAAACGACTTCGTCGGCACTTCTCTATGGGGTGCGGGTTCCATTCTCTTTGGGTTCATTCTTCCATCCACGACGTTCTCCCGTAGTCTCCCGTCTGTGTGACTTTGGTATGAGTGTCTTTTGATCAGTCAGATTAGTGTGATCCTGGTGTCGGAACAGATTGAGTTACTTTGGTTCGGTACGGACGCCCCGTTGGGTTCTGCCCGCCCAGTACCACCTCTCCAGACTGTCTTACACCAGGTGACCTCTTCCCTTACCGTTCGGTGAAGTCATAAGAACGGAACTCTTGGGGTACTTGTCATATTTTTCCTTTCTATGTGGGTACATTTACGTCTCAAGGTTTCTTATCGTTCCTCTCTATTCTTTCGGAAGGAGTCGCTAGTTACGTTTCTTTGTCTCCTTTTGTTGTCTTACCCTTTCTGATCTCTAGAGAAGTTCTATTAATCTCTATGGTTCCCTTGTAAAGTACGTTTCTACCCGAGTTATTTCCTGTCTTTACCATACCTAGATTGTCTTCGTCTTCTATAATTCTTCTCCACCGTTCTTATGTGTCTTCTTGACATGTCTTTTCTAGAAGTGTTGGGTCTATTAGTGTTACCGATAGTCGTTGGTAATAGTCAATCACGTCTATTAGTCGTTGGATCTCGGTCTACAGGACCTTACGTTTCAGTTCACCCGGAATCCTTCGTAGTGATGCTTGTTTCGATCACCTCCACTACCTTAAGGTCACCTCGATAAAGTTCAGGACTTTCTACTACGACATTTTCACGACGTGAGTTATACGGTCGTTTAAACCTTTTGAGTCGTCACCGGTGTCCTGACCTTTTCCAGTCAAAAGTAAGGTTAGGGTTTCTTTCCGTTACGGTTTCTTACGAGTTTGATGACGTGTTAACATGAGTAGAGTGTGTGATCGTTTCATTACGAGTTTTGAGAGGTTCAGTCCGAAGCTGTCATGAACTTGGCACTTGAAGGTCTACAAGTTCGACCTAAATCTTTTCCGTCTCCTTGGTCTCTAGTTTAACGGTTGTAGGTAACCTAGTAGTTTTTTCGTTCTCTCAAGGTCTTTTTGTAGACGAAATAAGTGATACGGTTTCGGAAACTGACGCACCTAGTACTGTTTGACACCTTTTAAGAATTTCTTTACCCTTATGGTTTGGTGGACTGGACGAAGAACTCTTTAGGTATACGTCCAGTCCTTCGTCGTCAATCTTGACCTGTACCTTGTTGTCTGACCAAGGTTTAGTACTTTCCTCATGGAGTTCCGACATATAACAGTGGGACGAATAAATTGAATACACGTCTCATGTGGTACTCTTTGCGACCCGACCTACTTCGTGGACGACCTTAGTTCTAACGGTCCTCTTTATAGTTATTGGAGTCTATACGTCTCCTGTGGTGGGAATACCGTCTTTCGCTTCTTCTTGATTTCTCGGAGAACTACTTTCACTTTCTCCTCTCACTTTTTCAACCGAATTTTGAGTTGTAAGTCTTTTGCTTCTAGTACCGTAGACCAGGGTAGTCAAGTACCGTTTATCTTCCCCTTTGTCACCGTCCGAAATAAAAACCCTAGAGGTTTAAGTGACATCTGCCACTGACGTCGGTACTTTAATTTTCTGTGCACGAGGAACCTTCTTTTGAATACTGGTTGGATCTGTCGTATAATTTTTCGTCTCTGTAATGAAACGGTTCTTACGAGGTAGATCAGTTTCGATACCAAAAAGACCATCAGTGCATACCTACACTCTCAACCTGGTATTTCTTTCGACTCGCGGCTTATTGACTACGAAAACTTGACACCACAACCTCTTCTAAGAACTCTCAGGGAACCTGACGTTCCTCTAGATTGGTCAGTTAGGTTTTCCTTTAGTCAGGACTTATAAGTAACCTTCCTGACTACGACTTCGACTTTGAGGTTATGAAACCGGTGGACTACGTTTCTTGACTGAGTAGACTTTTCTGCGACTACGACCCTTTCTAACTTCTGTCCTCCTCTTCCCCTGCTGTCTCCTACTCTACCGACCTACCGTAGTGGCTGAGTTACCTGTACTTACACCCATTTGAGACCATCGACCACTACCTGTTCCTCCGGACCACACGACGTCAGGGACCCAGAGTTTCTCGACCTGTACTGACTCGTTGACTTAACTTGACTATAAAGAAGTATAAAGTATGTGTATATCCATATGTCCACATATACAGTTATATATCTCTCCCCGGCCGTATATCTGTTGAAGGATCCCTATACATACACATCTCTCTCTCTCTCTTTCGATGGATACATATATAGATACAGATACTCTTCCTTTACCGTTGGGTGTCGTCATAAGAATGGACTTTTTAGGGTACCTGCCTCCTCGGACCACCCGATGTCAGGTGCCCCAGTGTTTCTCGACCTGTGCTGACTCGCTGAAGAGAAAGAAAGATATATGGATATACCCGAAGGGTCCACCGCGATCACGATTTCTTGGGTGGACGGTTACGTCCTCTGTATTGTCTGTACCCAAACTGGGGACCCAACCCTTCTAGGGGACCTCCTCCCTTACCGTTGGGTGGGGTCATAAGAACGGACCTCTTAGGGTACCTGTCTCCTCTGACCGTCCGATGTCAGGTACCCTAGCGTTTCTCAGTCTGTCTCGACTTCGTTGAACCGTACATACGTACGTATATAGGTGGGTGTAGATTGATTTTTGTCGGTGGAGACGACTGAGATTCAGGCATGTGTGAAGTGGAACCAAAAAACTAGGTGTCTTCTACCCTTCGTCGCGAATAGTCCGCAGGTCACTGGGTGGGCCCTCGTTACGTTTTCCTCTGTCTTAGTCGTCAGACGTTGCCACTCGAATCAAACGAGGAAAACCTTTGTTTCGGCTCTCGACCGAACGGTACTAAGACAAGATGTTGGAGGCGCCCCCTATCTGTCTGGCGTCGGACCTCAGTCCTGGCGCACAAGACGATCAGACTGGCGAGTCTCGGGACTCCGACATCGCCTGAGCCCCCCTACGAGTGGGGGAAAGTCGTAGGACTTCCTGAGCAGACTGCGTCGGGACCCCCGAGGGTCTTCGTGGGTCGGGACCACTCACTACGTCGTCCCCCGAGGTCCACTTCGGCAAAGAAGTCTGTTCACGAAGCAAAAGGGTCTTACGACCCCGACGAGAACTAAACTTCGATGCGACTGTAGGGGAGGTGGACCCCAGACTCAACTGACCTTCTACGAGTGTCGTCGAGATGACTTTTAAAATTCTAGTCCTAAAAGATCTGAGACTCCAGACTTTTTTTAGGGTACACCACGAATTACCGGGAGAGTAGATTTAATCTAGTGGGGTCTTGTGGACACGGGGACTACCTCCTCAATCCTCCGCGTGCACCAGTGGCCCATCGTCGGACACTACATGTGTGAAGGGGTCTCGCCCACACGAGACTCACGAGAGTTGTGTGGTCGAAGCACTCGAACCCTGTCTCCAAAGACATGGATGAAGTGCCTTCTCCTGTGGCTCTGCTCCTCACACTTGGCACTGTCCACAGTCTCCGTCACAGTGCCAGGTTTCGACCCCCGGAGACCTACGGTCACACCCGAAAAGTTTTTGTCCATCAATTTTTCGTGTATTTTAGACGGTAGAAGTGGTAAAGATTCACATATCACGTCTTCACCATTGATACAAATGTGACCACACGTCTTCTGGAGATCTTGAAAGGTAAGACGTTTTGACTTTAACGTGGGAGTTACGAGGGAAGAACCCGAAGGGTCCACCGAACTCCCATTTCTTAGGCGGACAGTTCGTCCTCTGTGCCCAAGGTAGGGACCCAGTTCTTCCAGGGGACCTCTTCTTTTACCGTTGGGTGAGATCACAGGAACGGACCCTTTAGGGCACCTGTCTCCTCGGACTACCCGACGTCAAGTACCCGAGTGTTTCTCAGCCCGTACTAACTCACCGATTTGTTACTGCCAAGGGACAAGTGGGGAGGGGGTCGGGGACCGTGGGTGGGGGAGATGGAAGACAGAGATACTCAGACTGATGAGGTTCATGAACTATATTCACTTTAGTCTGTCGCAAACAGGAAGACACTGCCGAATAAAGTGAGTCGCAGTACAGGGGTTCCAAGTAGGCACACGTCGTCGACAGTCTGAGAGGAAGTAAAACTACCGACCTATGATAGGGTAGCACTCAAACATTGTTACCTTCCTTTACAAAAAGGCAAGTGGGGAGCTACCTGTGACCCCAATAAGGGCATACAGCCGGCGACACCTAGTCCACGTGCCTGTCTCCTCGCGTCTGGGGAGACAGTAGAGTCAGGGCACCAACGTGTAGGCCTTCACCCTACTGACATAGTATGTCATCGGGATAAAAGTTAAAAAACTCCTGGGGGGGTATGACAAAAGGCATCATTTGCCGATGTCTCTACCGACGTGGCAAATGTAAGGGTGGTTGCCGCGGGTTCCCAAGTGAAAGACGTGCAGGAACGGCTGTGAACTATAAGACCAGTGAATGGTCTCCGGAAGGATTACGCACACGCCCAATAACTACAGAAGACTCGTCCAGGTGAGCCTCTATGTTTCTGGCAGAGTCAAATTCCACACTTTTGGACGTCGAGTACAAGAGTCTACCATAGCCCTTCAACAATCATTGAAAGAGTTCGTGTTAGTACAAAGGCACCAGCACCCCTTCGCACCGGAATAATCCACTGTGTCGGACAGCGAGAGTCTCCACTCCACAGTCTTGCGGGCGTTCAACGATAGCCTAACAAGTCTTCAGTCCACGTCTGTCTGTCTCTGCTGTCTCCTATCTATGTCTGTCATCCATGTCTATCGGCTATCCACTAGCTATGTCTATCCCCTGTCTGTCTACCGTCTGCTGACTATTTCTGCCTACTGTCTATACCTGTCTATGGCTGTCTGTCTACTGTCTCTACGAGTCTTTCTGTGCGTGAATGTGTGCGTGCGCTCCCTCTCTCTTAGCCTGTCTCTCCTTCGCCGACACGGGCGCCGGTGACGACTCAGATCCTCTTCGCATAGGTCCGCGGCCAACAGGTAACGACCTTCAAAGGTCTCGCGGGCCCTCTTTCGTTCGACTCCCGCCGTCGCGGGGCCCAGGACGGGCGGGCGGCGGGCCACGGGCCGGACGGGCGCCGACAGGGCGGGACGGGTGACGGCGACCCGGCCGCCCGGGTCCCGGCGTCGGCGACGGGGGTCTGGAGCCCGAGAGCCCCCGCGCCAGGGGGGCCTCTCCCGTGGAGTCGGAGCCGAGGGGCCTCGTGGACGGCGGAGCGCCCGGAGAAGGGCTCTGCTGCACTTGGCGGGCGGCTGTGCCGGGCGCCCCGCGGCCGCGTCTCCTTCCGGGCCGGAGCGGAGTGGGCGCCCGTTTTCGCGGGCGTGGAGGGCAGAGGTTTTCGTTCTTTCGGGGAGGTCCGCAGGCACGACGGCAGTGCGCGCGCGAGGGGCACACGGGAGTGAGCTCAAGCGGTACACGGAAGTCCGCGCACAAGGGGCACACGGGGGCGCGCACAAGGGGTATACGGGAGTGCGCGCGAGGGGCACACGGGAGTGCACACACAAGGGGCGCACGGGAGCGCGCGCGAGGGGCGCACGGGGGGCGCGCGCAGGACTCGTCCCGCGGGTGACGCGGCAGAGGGGCGCGCGGCCCGGCGCCGGACGAGAGGCCCCGCCGCCGACTCGCGGACGCCCCGGGCGCCGGGCAGCGATCTCCCGCGCGGGGCGGGCCCACGAGGCGCGGCCGGGCGGAGGCGGGCGCGGCAAAGCCCGCCGAGGAGCCCTTTCGCCGGGCTCTTCTCGGCCCGCGGCGGAGGTCGGCTCGGGTCAGCCGTCTCGGGCGGATCCGCCGTCCTCGGCGGGAGGGGTCCGGTGCGACCCGCGGGGACGGGCGCCGGTCCTGCGCCTAGGGTTCCGATTAGGGTGTCTGCCCTCGCCGGTCCCGGGCCTGTGGTCGAAGGTGGGCTTTGTGCCCCGACTCCCGTCGCCGGTCGGGGGGTGGGCGGGCACTGCGCCGAGGAGAGACGGAGACAGACAGAGAAACAGAGACAGAGAGAAACAGAGACAGAGAAACAAAGACAGAGAGACACAGAAACAGAGAGACAGAGAGTAGAGACACAGAGAGAGGCAGAGACAGAGAAACAGAGACAGAGACAGAGAGAGTAGAGACACAGAGAGAGTACAGAGACAGAGAGAGTGTAGAGAGAGACAGAGAGACACAGAGACAGAGAGTAGAGAGACACAGAGAGAGTACAGAGACAGAGAGAGGTAGAGAGACAGAGAGACACAGACAGAGCACAGAGAGTACAGAGAGAGGCGGAGACACAGAGTGTAGAGAGAGACACAGAGGCAGAGACAGAGAGAGACAGAGAGAGAGAGGCGGAGACACAGAGAGTGTAGAGAGAGACAGAGACACAGAGACAGAGACAGAGAGAGTAGAGACACAGAGACAGAGACAGAGAGAGTGTAGAGAGAGACACAGAGACAGAGACAGAGAAAGAGAGAGTACAGAGAGAGGCAGAGACAGAGAGAGAGTAGAGAGACACAGAGAGAGTACAGAGACACAGAGAGAGTACAGAGACAGAGAGAGACACAGACAGAGCACAGAGAGTACAGAGAGAGGCGGAGACACAGAGAGTGTAGAGAGAGACAGAGACACAGAGACAGAGACAAAGAGAGTAGAGACGCAGAGACAGAGACAGAGTGTATAGAGTGTAGAGAGAGACACAGAGACAGAGAGTAGAGAGACACAGAGAGAGTACAGAGACAGAGAGAGGTAGAGAGACAGAGAGAGACACAGAGAGACAGAGCACAGAGAGAGTACAGAGAGAGGCGGAGACACAGAGAGTGTAGAGAGAGACAGAGACACAGAGACAGAGACAGAGAGAGTAGAGACACAGAGACAGAGACAGAGAGAGTGTGTGTGTGGCAGAGGAAAGAGAAATTTGTAGACACTCAATAAAGTGGTTTCTCGTGCCCGTCTTTCGTCTCGAGCGTCCCGCGAAGGGAAGGAGGACAAGGGACAGCGAAAAACGGGGGACGAGGAACATACTTACCTCGCAAAAAAGGGGTCATCTTAAGTGGCTCGAACCTGTAGAACGAACAGACACCGGACAAACACCGGGACTATCCTTTTAGACCCAAGGCTTCGGACGTACCAAAGATGTCAACCAGTAAATTTACAGGATATTTATTATACTTGGGGTCTTTCATTATGGAGACAATTGTAGAAACGCTCACACACCGGCCGACCGGACACCTATGTCCCCCCAGAAGTCTCCGACGCCACCAGGACGGGAGAGTGGGACGGGGTGGACCTTAGGAGACACTAGGCGGTTGACCGGGGCGGGGGTTTCGAGTGAACCCTCGGACTCTTTCCCCGGGCTCGAATCTAGTTTCGACCAATGAGTCGAGGTAGGAGACTCTTTTTTACATGGTTGGTGGACGCGACTGTCCACGGCTGGCTATAGCCTGGAGGAGGGTTACCCGCGGGGGACGTCTGGTGGGGGTATAAGGAGACGGCGAGTGGTCGCCCTCCCGGGTCCGGTGCGTCCGGGGACTCGGCCGTTACGTCCGTTTGTCGGAGATTGCTAGGGCGGTAGGCGAGCGGGGACCCTGCAAGGGTCCGTTTGGACGCGGGTCCCCCAGTATCGTCGGGTGCGACCCCAGACCCCCGTCGAGACGGTCCCGACACAGGTGTCGCTCGGTCTTGGTCTTCCTGCCCCCGAGTCCTGCGGAAGAAAGGACTGAGGTTCGGGACTCTCACACTAAGGTGTCTATGCGTTCCAGTTCTCAGTTTGGGTCCTTGGTGTCATAAGGGCCGTCGACACCAAGTCGTTTGCGGGACCGGGCGTGATTCAGACTTGTGAATGTACACGTTTCGGTCCAGGTCTGGTCTGATGTTTGTGGGGTGGGACGTCATTCAGGTTTGTGAATGTACATGTTTCCGACTAGGGTCGAGCGAGTCGTTCCAACGGGAGCAGACGAGGGCTCAGTGGCTCCTCCACGGTCGACGGCTGGACTCACACCTCCGTCCCGACCCGGAGACGAGCACCGAGGGTGCGCGGAGACCCGGTCTGGTCCTCCTACTTCGGTCTGGGGTCCCTTTGGGTGGCAGGTCCCTCCTCGGTCCGTCGACTCTACCCGGGTTCTCCTGAGTCGACGGGTGGGGTGGACAGTCCCAGGTAGGAGTCCCGCGGAGACCCTGGACTCAGGAGAGGGGGACGACTGTTCTACACCAGAGGAGTAACTGAGTTGTGCTCACACGACTCGCGGACAGCACCAAGGGACTACCCCTTCCGGCGCAAAGGCGGGAGGACCTCCAACACCAGGACCCTTGTCGTCCGGAAAATGGCTCTTGGCGGTTTCTATGCCGCACACCCCTTTCGGTTCTTATGTACCGACCCTTATAGTCTAATTCTTACCGTCGAGACCCCAACTACGTGTGTGTGACGACGCAAAATTTGTCCATTGGCTGCTCCTGGATGACACGGCGTGTCGCTCGAGAGGAGTTATGAGGCATCATTGGGTTTCCCCTTTTCTTCAACCTTTTCTTCTCTGTGTATGTAATGTATATTAACTTACTGAAACAACGTGTGGACTTCGATTGAATTGTGACAATTATTGAGACAAGGTTATATTTAATTTTTAATTTGCGTTCTTACCATTCAGTGATGTCTTAAGTCCTTTAAGGGGTATCTTCTTGTCGTAAGACATTTCGTCCATTTATAGTTCCCGGACGACATATCGTCTCCCTTGCCATGAGTAATAGTGCATTATTGGATATTCCCTTTCAGTAGACTTTTCTTTCGCAGAGACACATACATATTGACTGGGTGGAACGACAAGTGCACCTTGATTGCTTGGAACATTTGACTGACACGAAGTTGGATTTTTTTATTGTCTTGTGGAGGATGGATGCGTCATGAATGACGTCCCCCTAAAGTGGAGGATGGATGCGTCATGTATGACGTCCCCCTAAAGTGGAGGATGGATGCGTCATGAATGACGTCCCCTAAAATACACCAGTTCTACCTCGCCACTAAATTCCGAGATAAATCCTCGGTAATTTGGTTCTCTACTGGCACACTAATCGTAGTCTCAGGTAATTATAGCCACCGCGACCACTGAGATGAGTCCCTTCGGCGGTAGCAGTAACGCACATTTACTGGGGTTTCTCCGAGTAGGTCCAACACATTTGCAGTGAAGTCTCCTTTATTGACCCCCTTCAGATTGTGCATAAAGACACCGTAATAGCAGAGTAGAACAGTAGAAAGTGCTCTCAAAGCTCAAGGGACCCTCGTGCACACTCGTACCCCAATCGTGGCGTGCAGACGCCTCTCACGAGGGCCGAGACTGAGACTAAAGGCCACGGAGGACGCGTCCCCACACGAAGAGCCGTCTACCCTAGTCACGGGTCAAAGGACCCTTCAAGAGTCGACACAAAAGACCCTCCTCTTTCCTCTCTTGAGACAGGCGGGGGACTTTGGTCCGAGTGACGTCCATCTGTCGTTCACTCGGCCTGTGGTTGATTCCCAGTCAGACGACTGCGAAGAGAGTACCCGAACCCCCGGTAAGGAGAACCAAGAAATCGAATATTTTTGGTAGAGCTTACAACTTCAGTGGGTGTCAGTCTGGCGGCGGGGAGTCGGACTAGATTGTCCCACTCTCTTCTACTTACGTGGACCCTCGGCTGCACCCCTGGGTGGGCTTCCCCGGGGGAGGACACCACGACAGGTGTCGTGTTGGCCAAAGGTCCTCTCCTGCCGAGGGAGGGCCCTTTAGGGGGTGACGGGACGACCGCGAGGTAGACGTCTGTGACCCCTAAGCACGTCCACTGGAGTAGGTCTGACACCAGTGCTGACCTACTGGAGGGTCGTGTTCAGAGTGCTTGTCTGGGTGTACACGGACGTGTAAAACGCAGGACAGGGTGGGACAAGTCTCCTCAGTTTACACCGTGACAAAGGACGTTCACCCAGGTTCCTGCTACGAAAAGGAGGTCCTGGGGGAGGTTCTACGTCGAGTGACCCGTCCGAGAGTCGTGGAGGTCATAGTGGACGCCTCCTCCCCTGAGCTTTACTACTTTACTTATGCAGGAAATTTTCACTGGGTCGGACCTCTAGTGTCTGTGCCACTGTCCCTACCTTTCTTTCTACCCCTGTCTTTTCCCATCCCCGATGCACCTCCGTTCAGGTCCCGACGGCACCCCCCGTCCCCCGTCCCGCACCCGTCTGTCTCGTCTCTCCGACCAGGTGCGTGCACAGGGCCGGCAGTAAGAGGGCGGTTGTCGGGAGTGTCCTTGGAGCTCACTCAGAGGTATTTACGAAGTACCCGACTCTAATGGAGGGACACCTGAGGGTGTTTACACTGGTGTGGAAATTTTGGACTGCACCCATGTAAAGTGAGCCTCAAAGTCACAAATTGATGGACAGACAGACTGCTCGTGCGGAACAAGGTTATTTGCGGCTTCGCAAACTTACAAAGTCGTAGCACCGGAGAAGGGTCTGGGTTCACAGAAACATATTCTGGGACGGGGTGGTAGTCGGTGTGTCCCCTGTACAGTTCGACTACTACATCGATCAACATACGTTGGACTCAAAAATAGTGCCCACGTCTTCTTCTGCCTTCCGTTTCACTGTAAATGGTTCGTGTGCGAGGCAACTCGCGACCCGATCCATTCTCCGTGCGTCAGGGCGACTCCAAGACAGACGTCTGTAAAGAGATGCGTGCCAACCCCCAAAAAAACCTCTCCTGTACCAAACAAAAAATAACTCCAAATAGTGACTGGATGTCCCTAGGTGCACATGTACAAATTTCACTGTTGCACTGCTCGAAAGTGCATGTGTGTGTGGGCACTTCGTTAGCGGTGGTGCTTGTGTCGTGTGCCTAGCAGCGGGCCTTGTGGGAGTGCGAGGAAACATTCCGAAGGGGGTGGAGGGGCGTCACGGATGCAGGTGAAAGACACGGATGCAGGTGAAAGACACAGATGCAGGTGAAAGACACAGATGCAGTGGCATCTGGTCGAGTGCGAAAAGTCGTAGAATAGGCTTACTTTGGTGTTTCCCGACGGGAAGGCGGGTCGGAAAGCCGCGTCGCACTCCTGAGTCGCTAGGGAGGCCGCGCCACGCGGTCCTCGCACAGGGGCGGGAAACGACTCGCCACAGCACACCGGCCCGAATCGGTCGGTGGGCGACTCGCCGCAAACATAGTGAGCGTGAAACCCCTAGTAGTGTTTACGCCGTTTGTAAGTATAGGTTCCGAAACCAGTGTACTAAAAAATTAAACCTCAGCGATGGCTCTGCGGCTTAACTGGGCTGGTGTACCATCCTTATGTGTGGTGGAAACCTCTTTGACGGCAAAAGGTAAACGCGCAGAAATTCTTAAGAAAAACATAGGACCTCAGTCCAAGAAATAGTCTACAAACAAAAAGATGGTCCCACATCGAACTGGAAAGTAACGGACTTTCCTTTAAAACTTTTTGTCTTGGAGATTTCTACTTCGGTTCAATAGTCAAGAAAGTAAATGTAAACACAAAACTACTACATATATTTCTTTAGAAACGAATTAGGTCTCAGTACTTCCAAAATAGAATACGGAAGAAGAACTTCAAAATATTAAAATATAAAATGTGAATCCACACATGGATAAAACTCAAGTAGAAACACTACACTCCATACCTAACTCAAGGGAAGACCGTATACCTATGGGTCTAAGAAAGATCGTGGCAAATTTTTATTGATAGGAAAGACGTGACTTAACGGAAGCACGGAATCAACTTTTAGTTAATAGACACACACACACACACACAAAGACGTGAGAGATAAGAAATTAACTAAATAGACAGATGGACTTATAGTTTTGGTGTGGTGAAACTAGTCACATTGAAATATTAGTCAGAACTTTGGTTCCTCACAATCCGGACGTCAAACAAAGAGAAAAGTCAAAAAACCACGGAAGATCCTAGAAGTGTGAGGGTATTTACGTCTAAGTACCTTTGGTAGAACAGTTAACAATATTTTTCTTTTCGGACAAGTTTAAAACTAACCATAGCATAACTGAGGAGTCCAGTTAAACCCCTTTTGCCTGTAAAGTCCTTGTAACTTAGAAGAATGAGTGTTTGTGCCGGGTCGAAAGTACAGTAAATCCCGCTGAAATTAAGGAGAGTAGACATAAAATATTAAAAGTCAACAGTCTAAATAGGGATTCATAAAGTATGATAAAATACGATAACATTTACCATAAAAAACAAAGTTAAAGACACGAGTTTCTTTAAGTTATATACAAACGTATAACTACACCATAGGTTAGTCGGAGGACGTGAGTGACGGACCAAGATTGTCGGCAAAGATGTCTAGGGTAACCTTAGAGTCACTTTCTTCGGTCTGACTTTCCTCGTATATGACTGACGTAATAAGGTGAATGTGTTTTGCGACCTTTTATCTTTGAGCAGACATCGGGGTCTCGGGACCACCCCCGTCCCCGACCCTCCTCACAACGCCTCCCCTCGGTCGTTTGGCGCCCGTCGGCACCTCCGTAAGCACGACACGGGGCACCACTACCAAAGGGTAGTACACGGACAGTTCGGAAGAGCTTCTGACTCTGAATATTTACACGTGAGACAAAAAATACTCAGTTCGGAGTTTTCTTCAACGAAAATTTTCTCTGAAACTATTTAACCTTGATTTAAAGGGTCACTAGGTCTGTGTACCTCAATGTCCCTCTCCTGTCTCCCCAACCCTACCTTCGCTCCGGGGTCCTGGTAGTGGAAGAGTGTCCCAGTCTCTTCTCCCCGGCACTCATGACGAGTTGGGCTCCGTCGACGACCGGCCTTTGGACCCGACCCCCACCCCACCCTCCACTAGTGTCCTCTACCCCAGTTACGGCCCTCCCCCACCCACTCCTCCACTAGTGTCCTCTACCCCAGTTACGGCCCTCCCCCACCCACTCCTCCACTAGTGTCCTCTACCCCAGTTNTCATCGACGTCACAGTGCGAAGGGAAGCGCACCTAGTTCCCTAGACACCGAAAGGGAGCTCCGAAAGGGTGCTCCGAAAGGGTGCTCCGAAAGGGTGTCCCGACAGGGTGCACGGTGGCACCACACTCAGCTATGAGCCGAACTTTCAGCTTCGTCACGTCCTTTTTGTCCAACGGGACCTTACCTGACTCTATAGACCCCCTGAGACCCTTACCACCGTGCTGTGACCTCAAGGAGAGCGGAAAGGACACCTCTCGCGGAGGAGAACTCTACGCTGCCCTTGTGGCCCTTAGGAAAGGGCTGTTGCGTCCCTTTCCTAGGGAGGAGAGCTCGATCCTCCAACTTTGCGCCGAGGAAACCTACACCCGCCTGAGAGCACGAAGGTGAGGTCACCTTAGCCCTTACAGCCCCTTGAAGAACTCAACGTCGTTCCCACACTTCCTATGAAACCTTCAAGGTCTCAATTCCACACTAATTGGAGCTCTGCGGAGTCACCTTTACCCGGAGTACAGTGTACCTTCCCTCTTTCAGGACCGAAAAGAGCTCAACGCCTTCCACGAGAGCTGAATCCTACCCCTGGAGACCCTGGGCGAAAACACCGGAGTCCTTTCCGGTCAGGGATACACTCAACGAACCACCAGAGAGCCCTGAGGACAGGGCAGCTACTGTCCCGGATTCTGGAACACACCTCNCTCTACCCCAGTTGCTGCCCGCCCCCACCCACTCCTCCACTAGTGTCCTCTACCCGTCTCCGACAGAAGAGTCGGAAGGAGAGGACGGAACTTCACTAAGTCCAGTACTGTGTCGTCTGCACAGACTCTTTAAGTGTCTGTCAAGTGTATTGCTGTCGGCCGTCGAGTTCCGGTACTAAGTCTTAGTGGAGTGATGTGTTCCCACGATAGGGTCTTAATTCCTCAAGATCGAGTAGTCCTTGTTTGTATTTTATGCCTGCGAGCCGGATCTTCGGGTGAGACGCTCGGGCCGGACCCACGGGTGCGGAATGAACCGTCATCGAGAGTAGTTTCTCCGGAGTTCCCGAACGGGTGGTAGTCATCGCTGGTCCCGTCAAGGTCCTTAGGCGCCCGCTTCGCCTCTCGTCGTGTCCGAGACGTGGAGCCGAGTGTGTCGGGAGAGACGAGAGGGTGTAGACCTCGGCCTGCGGACCGGTCCGGGGTCTAAAGTCCTCTTTACACCCGTTCTCCCTCTGTAGACTTCCACCCAGTGGCACCTTTGGTAGGCCCACACAACATACTTGTTCTCAATTTCCTTTGTGCGAAGTGGACCTTTCTCCCCCGAAGAAGTGTAGGTACACGAGGACGCATACTCTGGTCTGATCTGGCCTCTTTAGTCTGGTTGTCTTGTTGGTCGTTCACCTCCGTCTCTTCCGTTCTCGAGGCCTCTGGTGTCCCTGCGCGGGACGGTAGTCTCGGAGGTCTAGGGAGGAGCGACCTCCTCCTGACGGGACCACCTCTCACAAAGGAGAGACTCTCGGGTCCCACATGCCTCGAGTCTCCCTTCCTGGTGCCCTACGAAAGTACCCCACGAGTGAGTCCGGCGTCAGAGTCCCGGGTAGAGCTGTCTTGGAGATGTCGGAGACGAGTGTCTGTCGAGGACGGGCGGTAGTCGGAGGGACGCTGACGTTCGCGCGAGGTGGTCTCCTCATGTCTCAAGAGCTTCCTGTGGGAGTTCGGAGGGGTCTCTCTGAGTCGGTTTCGGTCCAGACACCTGTATCGAAGTTTGGTACCCGGAACGGTACAGGCCGTCCGGGAGTGGAGGGTTTGGTCCCAGGAGGGACTGAGTGCCGTAGGGTTCTTTCTGCACGAACCACTGTGGGGTCGTCGGGCAGGTCAAGGGACTACCGAGTCTACCATTTCTTAGACGGACGTTACGTCCTCTGGGTCCAAACTAAAGATCCAACCCTTCTACGGGACCTCTTCCCTTACCGACGGGGGAGGTCGTAAGAAAGGACCTTTTAGGGTACCTGTCTCCTCGGACCGTCCAATATCAGGTACCCCGGCCTTTCTCAACCGTGACGACTCACTGATTGTGTATCGTCCTTTCCTCTGCGACGAAGAACGTCTGAGACAAGATCTTGTAAGGGACCCTTAGGTCAGGGTACCAGAAGTCCCAGTCTTGGGACGGCAAGAACCGAAACCCTACAGTCCATAGCCGGAAACCTCTTTGGTGACGTGTAAAAGTTCTAATTTGTCCCTGTTTGTCTAACCGTTCGTCGAGGCCCCGACAACTTACGTCTCTGTGTTTTGTAAGACCTTTACTACGGGTCTTTCTTGTTTCGGACTCACACCCTACACCCAAAAATGCGGTCTTTTATGCCCTAGGTTCGCCGGAGACCTACGCAACGACCCGCAGACGACCGTCCTAGAAACAACAGAGGGTATGTTGTTACCATTCGCAGGAGAGACAAACGTGTGCCCAATCGACCGCAGACCCTACCTTCGTCGTACGTGTCTTCTTCGGGAGACAGTAAAGCTCTGTTTGCTGAGTCTGTACTACTCTACGTCTCTCTTGGGATCAATCGAGAAGACCCGGGACCTCTCGACCGGGGAGAGTCTAGGTCAAGGGTCCGATCGGGTCTTCCTCCGCTCACCTCGTCTGGGTGAGCGTGGTTGTCCCTGGGGGTTCCTTGTCGGATGGCGGTGGCCCGGCCAGTCTGGGGACTGGGCGACGGTCCACCGGTGTGACGTCCGGTCCGACGGGTGGGCGGGACGCGACGCAAGGGTCGAAAGGGTCCCAGACGGGGTCGTCTCGACTACTACCCGGCAAGGCCCTCTGAAAGACATCTGCGACCTGCACCACACCCACCCACGACCCCCCACACACGCACATAAACACACACACGTGGACACACACCCACGACCCCCCACACACGCACATAAACACACACACGTGGACGCACACCGACGTGCAAACACAGACTTTCGAAGACACATACATACATAAAACACACACGGACTCACACATAAACATATACACATATATACACAGACACACAAACAGACAGACACAGACTTTCAAAGACACACACCTCAGACATAAACGTTCACACACACACACGTGCGTGACCTGTCCGTGTCTCTCCGTGTCTGGGGGGAAAAGGAGGAGACCGGACCTCTGGTCTGAGTCCGACGTCGGAGACCCGGACGAGGGACGTCCCAAATTGGTTCTGGAGGTCGGAGTCCTCGTCCGAAAGGGTCACGGACGTGATGACTGTAGTCCCTGGTCCACCAAGAACCGACCCGGGCAGGACACGTAGGGTCGTCGTCGGGACCGGAGGCATACGACCCACGGTTATGGTAGGGACTACACTGGCGGGGCTCACTGGGGTCTAGGGCGACACAGGGACCCCGTCTGGACGGGAGTGACTCCTGGTGAAGGATCTGGACGGTGCGCCACCCACTCTTCTCTCCTCCTTCTCTTTTGGTCCGACTCCTGTTCTTATGGGGAACATGGGGCTCCACCTCCTTTGTCTCTTCGGCGCGGGGGACGACCAGGGGCGCGGAGGGACGTCGGGGAGGACCCGGGGGTGCACCAACAGATTCACGGTCTCCTCTCGTTCCTCCGTAGGAACTCGAAGTGTCCTCGACGCGGACCCCCGGGGGACCTCGTGCCTAGGTCGTTTCCGTCTGGGTACCTAGGGGTCTATAAACTCCTCTAGGTCGGTGTGGTCTCTATTTCACGGTCTGTTCGCGTTTCCTCTCGTTCACTAATCGCCTGTGTCGATGGAGTCCTTCTTTATTATTCCGAACTTTTCGAAGACAAAAGTTTTACTAACTCATATTGTGACTCGGGCACCCGCCCCTCTCCCTTCACCCGCGATATTCCTCTCGCGATTTGTCCTCCTTTCTCGGAGATTTCCACCTTTGCTTTCGTTTTGGACTTTCGTTTGGAATTGTGTCTCGTAGTCCTTTCGTTCGAAACCCTAAGAAGGTCTTTTGTCTTGTCATTCTTTTTCTTAACATTGAGTTTTCGATTTGTTTTCACCTCCTCATTAGGTATAATCTGTTTATCTAGGTCTCTCCTTCTGCTCTCTCTTAGCAGGTCCCTGAAGGGACCCCCAGGTCCCCGATGCTGAGCAGCGAAGGGTTGCGTCCCCCGGGTCCAGACTGGGGACCAGTCCCGGGGTCTAGGGCGTACGACGTTGACTTCTCGGGTACACGTCTTTGTTTCTAGTCTCTAGGGCGCACTGGGGCACGTCAGTTTATTTGTTCGTAAGTTCTTTCGTTTTTCTTTTGGTGGGTTCTTTATTATAATTGTGTTCTTTTGTAGAGTCCTGTAAAGTCTTTCTCGTAAGGGGGTGGTTCACGGTCGCCTCGCTCTCAGTTGCCAGTCTCCCGGCTTCTATTTCTTTTCTGGGACTTCTGCGGGTCTTTCTTCGACGTGCCGGAGGGGCGCGAGGAAAGACGACGGGCGGAAAAATGGTGGTGGTCTGTAGTCTCTTGTTCCCGGGTCGCAGAAAAAGTCCGGTCGAAACGTATAGGTCGACTCGATGTCAGTGCACCTTTCTATTTACATTTGTATTTCTTGAAATGGAACCTACAGATGAGAATTTTTTTTTTTTTCGGTTCTTCGACTCTTACTCAACGTCTTTTTGTTTCCCCAGTTGGTTCCTTGTTCAGACCAATACGAGTAATTAAAAATAGAAAGAGGGAGAGGGAGGGCTCTTGCAAGTAGGCACCAATCTGACCCAAGTAGGCACCCGAAGCGACTCACCCATCATGAATGTTTTCGTTCAGGCCCCTCTTTGTCTTCCTTTTTCCTACACTTTCGATCCTCACGCGTGTACTTCAAAATTTATTAAATTTTCTATGACCTCTCCGACTACCTTCCGTTCGTCCACCCTCCGCTTCCCCGCTACAAGTTTTGGACGACTATAGATGTATCGGAGTTGTCCCTAAACTTTTCAGACTCATCCTTAAAACCAATCAAAGTTTATTTAATAAAGAAACCACCTTACGGAAGGAAACTGGAGTTCAAAAGATACTCTACTCTGGTGTACCCAGGACAAAAGTTTCTTAATATTCAATTGTTGTCAGTGAAGTCTGAGTTTCGTGTCTAATATATTAATTTCCCTCACTTCACTTCAGCGAGCCAGCACAGGTTGAGAAACCCTCCGTGACATCGGACCGTCCGAGGAGGTAGGTAACCTAAAAGGTCCGTTCTAATGACCTCACCCACCGGTAAAGGAAGAGGTCTCCTAGAAGGACTGCGTCCCTAACTTGACCCCAGAGGGCGTAGTATCCGTCTGAGGAATCGCGGACTCGGTGGTCCCTATTAATTCCCTTTATACTCCAGTTTCCAGTACCTTCGCCCCATGTACTATGTCCACCTTAGTTGTGTTATACAATAAGAAAATTAGTATTTTTGTGTGCAAATGTCCTTCTCAAAAATTTTCGGCTTTCCATTCTTATTAACGTCTATAAACGTACGATTTGTTACCTTCTATTTTTATTTTCACAAAAATTTCATTACCACTTTTTCGTAATTTTGGGTATTTTGTTCTTGATCTCTCGAAAAGTAGAGCAAGACACGAGACCTTATCGAATACATCGTAATAGTGACTTACAAAGAATTTTATCCTCTAGAAGAGTCGTTTCAACTACTAACGCGGGAACTTTAGGTGAGAAAGTTGGTTACGTTACTACGAACTTTAACTTTATTGTTCATAGGTATATTTTTGACTTTTAATATGATAATAAGAGTCTATACTGGTACTAATACCCGAGTCATTAAAGTTCTCACAGTTGTTATTGTCGTTGATACTATTATTTTGATGGAATTGATTATGTCTTAATTGTTTTGTGGGTCTGAGTTTTGTTGGGATGGTCGTGGTGCTCACGAGGATTCCGGCGAGACGGCGGACACTGCGTCCCAAGAACGACCGAGAGTAAGCAGACGAAAGTCAAGACGACGTGTCACAATGCTAGGAGTAGCGTCACTATCATTCGTCCCAAGTAGTTCACGGCTGATACACGGCCCTTTTATGCACTACTCAGTATACCTAATAAATAGTGTATATGAGAATTATTGTAAGGCATTCCGGATTAGAAACCGGACACCGAATCTTATGAATTCAAATCTTTTCGATTTGGTGTGTAGGGAGAGGGTCCACACAGGGAGAGGGTCCACAGAGAGAGAGGGTCCACAGAGGGAGAGGGTCTACAGAGGGAGAGGGTCCACAGAGAGAGTCCACACAGGGAGATAGGGTCCACAGAGGAAGAGGGTCCACACAGGGAGAGGGTTCACAGAGAGAGAGGGTCCACAGAGGGAGAGGATCCACAGAGAGAGTCCACACAGAGAGGGTCCACACAGAGAGGGTCCACACAGAGAGAGGGTCCACAGAGGGAGAGAGGGTCCACACAGAGAGGGTCCACACAGAGAGAGGGTCCACAGGGAGAAAGGATCCACAGAGGGAGAGGGTGCACAGAGGGAGAGGATCCCCACAGAGAGGGTCCACACAGGGAGAGGGTCGACACAGAGAGGGTCCACAGAGGGAGAGGGTCCACAGAGAGAGAAGGTCCACACAGGGAGAGGGTCCACAGAGAGAGAGGGTCCACACAGGGAGAGGGTCCACAGAGGGAGAGGGTCTACAGAGGGAGAGGGTCCACAGAGAGAGAAGGTCCACACAGGGAGAGGGTCCACAGAGAGAGAGGGTCCACACAGGGAGAGGGTCCACAGAGGCAGATGGTCCACAGAGAGAGTCCACACAGAGAGAGGGCCCACAGAGGGAGGGTCCACACAAAGAGGGTCCACAGGGAGAAAGGGTCCACAGAGGGAGAGGGTCCACAGAGGGAGAGGGTCCACAGAGGGAGAGGGTCCATAGAGAGAGGGTCCACAGGGAGAAAGGGTCCACAGAGGGAGAGGGTCCACAGAGGAAGAGGGTCCACAGGGAGAGGGTCCACACAGGGAGAGGGTCTACAGAGAGAGGGTCCACAGGGAGAGGGTCCACAGAGGGAGAGAGGTTCCACAGGGAGAGGGTCCACACAGAGAGGGTTCACAGAGGGAGAGGGTCCACAGAGGGAGAAGGTCCCCACAAAAGGAGAGGGTCCACAGAGGGAGAGGGTCCACAGAGGGAGAGGGTCCACACAGAGAGGGTCCACAGAGGGAGAGGGTCCACAGAGGGAGGGTCAATACAGAGAGGGTCCACAGGGAGAAAGGGTCCACAGAGGGAGAGGGTCCACAGAGGAAGAGGGTCCACAGGGAGAGGGTCCACACAGGGAGAGGGTCTACAGAGAGAGGGTCCACAGGGAGAGGGTCCACAGAGGGAGAGAGGTTCCACAGGGAGAGGGTCCACACAGAGAGGGTTCACAGAGGGAGAGGGTCCACAGAGGGAGAAGGTCCCCACGGAGAGAGGTTCCACAGGGAGAGGGTCCACACAGAGAGGGTTCACAGAGGGAGAGGGTCCACAGAGGGAGAAGGTCCCCACAAAAGGAGAGGGTTCACAGAGGGAGAGGGTCCACAGAGGGAGGGTCCACACAGAGAGGGTCCACAGAGGGAGAGGGTCCACAGAGGGAGAGGGTCCACACAGACAGGGTCCACAGAGGGAGAGGGTCCACAGGGAGAGGGTCTACAGAGAGAGGGTCCACAGGGAGAGGGTCCACAGAGGGAGAGGTTCCACAGGGAGAGGGTCTACACAGAGAGGGTCCACAGAGGGAGAGGGTCCACAGAGGGAGAGGGTCCCCACACAGGGAGAGGGTCCACACAGGGAGAGGGTCCACACAGAGAGGGTTCACAGAGGGAGAGGGTCCACAGAGGGAGAAGGTCCCCACAAAAGGAGAGGGTCTACAGAGGGAGAGGGTCCACAGAGGGAGAGGCTCCACACACATGTCTACCCGCAGAGGGAGCCACCACTGGACCCGGAGGGCGGGTCGGAGAGCCCGAGCAGCCATTGATGCCGTCCTTCACTCTAATACCCTTCCCCGTGGATACCGTTACGACGTGGAGGTGCCCTTCTGATCGGACCAGGAGGACCCGGACGCTGGGGTCAGGAGCAGGCGTCAGTCCCAGGTCGTCCCCACGCCAGAGGGAGAGCCCTGGCAGGCGTCCTCGCGGAAGGGGCGACGCGGAGCCACTAGAGGCCGCAGAAACTCTGCGCCGCGGCGTCACAACTGGCCTTCCCCGGAGATCCGGGAGACAAAGCAGGAGGCGTCGGCTTCGACAAACAGAGAGACCAAACAAAGGGAGCGGCGGGGGGGCGCAATCGTCCGTCTCCCACGAGGCGGAAGCCGGGGGCGCGCGGGAGCGGCCCGAGTCACGGCGGAAGCGGCCCGCTACGCTCGCAGGGGGCTCCCAGAAGTCCCCGCGTCCCCGCCCGACCCCCGCCCCCAGGCCCCCGTCGCGGGCCCCTCGTCCGGGCGTGCTGCTCTTCCCGACACCGCCCCTCGTCCGTCCTCCGGTCCCGGCCGGAAGGGCCACTGGACCCGGTCGGCCTCCGGCGGCGGACGGAGGCGGGAAGGGGCCGACGGGACTACCCGCTGGGCCACTCCGTCTCGCTGAGAGGCGCCGAAGGAGGGGTCTCGCGCCCGGTCTTAGACACACCCCCTGCGTGGCCTGTTTGCGTCTGAGATGGTTCACTGACCGGACGGGAGCGGTCTTCTTAGCTCTTTCTGTTTTTCACCCTGCGCGTGCATGTCTAGACGTCTCTGCTGACACCTCTTTTTATACACCCGCCTCCTGTGCTGACTCCGTTTCCTGTCCTAGACTTGCGCACGATAGCTACCCGTAAACAACCAGTGTCAATTTACGCAACTAAAACTACTGGCGTAGTTTTGGTGCTCGCCACACTGGGGCTGAGTGTGTCTCCTCTTGCAGTCCCACTTCTGTCGCTGTCTCCACCCCACTACAAGAATGTTTGGCTTCCAATGGTCAGTGTGGTCTTCGACCTCCCGGTTCTGTCAGAGACGGTGTCGGGGTCCTCCCTGGGTACACAACACACACCGTTTGTTCGTTTCGCCACACAAGTCTTAATTGCCGCCACCGAGATTTGATAAATTTATATATTTTCACCGGTTCAGTACTTTCGTTCAGTTAGTGTCTTGTTGGAGAGGACGTGATATACCGAAGAAGGTATTCCAATTTTTTTCACTTTCACAATCTGAGTCAGCACGGACTGAGACGCTGGGGTGCCTGACATCGGGCGGCCCGAGGAGACAGGCACCCTAAGAGGTCTGTTCTTATGACCTCACCCAACGGTAAGGGAAGAGGTGCCTCAGAAGGACGGGTCCCTAGCTTGGGGGTAGAGGACGTGACCGTCCCTCTGTGGAGTGGTGGGTGGTGACTGGATCGGTTCGTTGACGGGTCGGAGAAGTTCCTGCCGTCCCAGCCCTGCCTGGTCTTCGTAGCTCCTCGACAAGGTCCGCCTTCCTGTGGGAGCTCTGAACTGGGAGTCGCAGTAAGGACTAGTCCTAGCCGGAGACTACCCTTTGCTTGCGGGCTTTTCCTGAGACGACTCAGTCAACCGTCGTGCACTGTCAGACCCTTGTTCTGGTCACCGAGGTCCGTGAGCGGCACGACGGGCTTATGGGGTACGGGCGACTCCCGAACGCCTTCGAAGGACGGGTAGTGGACCTAAGGACTGAGTCTCTCAGACCCGCCCCGCCCCGACCCTTAGACGTAAAGATTGTGCGAGGGTCCTCTGTGACACCGATGTCGACCGGGTCCCTGGGGTGAACCTCTTGGTCGGCATTCTGACTACTGTAAGGTCCCCAGTTCCAATTTAAAAGGTCACAACTAATAATTTGGTAAACCATCACTTTGTTACAGAACAAAAATGATTTATGTGACCGCACCTTCCTGAACTGAACTAAAGTTGAATTTACCAAACTTTTCCACTCACACACACACACACATAAGTACACACAAGTACACACCAACACACACAAGTACACACAAGTACACACCAATACACACACAAGTACACACCAACACACACAAGTACACACAAGTACACACCAACACACACAAGTACACACCAATACACACACAAGTACACACCAACACACACAAGTACACACAAGTACACACCAACACACACAAGTACACACAAGTACACACCAACACACACAAGCACACACCAACACACATAAGTACACACAAGTACACACCAACACACACAAGCACACACAAGTACACACCAATACACACACACACACATCTCTCGTCGACCATTTCTCGTCACGTTTTCCACTTATTACAGCGACAGGAAGGAGGTGCCCGGACGTGAGTGCACAGAAGGCCGCCTGCGAGACCTCGGGTCCGACAAGGCGGTAGTGAGCCCTCTCTCCCTTCGGCACCGGATATTCTAGGGTGGCAAGGGTACTGAGGAGGAGGGTGTCGGGACTGCTCCATAGCGGTTCGGCGGTTTAGTGAGTCGGACAGACGTCGGGAGATTTCCGGGCGCGTGTGTCACCGACGAGAGGACGTTCGTGGTTCGCCGGCCGTCATGACTCACTTGAGAGTAGGGCGTCCGAGGCCAAGACCCTGCTCTCGGGTGTGAGCCTCACCTGCCGAGCCCCACGCTCGGGAGTCAGACCTCCCTAAAGGTGAAATACGGAGGTGGGACTAGCAATGCGTTGTGGTAATTACTGGACAGGACAGTAAGACGACCGTTAGTTCTTCTCTTTCGGACGACAAAGAGATACTTGATTGGTGGGTCGAGGGTGTAGGACACCCCTTTTAACGTGCGCAAAAAAGAAGAAAACTCTACTCTCCGTAGCTCGACCGACTCTTCCTGCAATGGTTCGTACCCTTCTAAACACGTCCTTCTCGTGTGCAGGCTCAGGTCTCAATTGCGACCTGTCTTTCGTTCCCACCCGCTTCGGCGTCCGGACCCACCTCCACGTGCGCCAAGAGAGGGGTCCAGCACCTAACATGGACCCCTTTGAACTCCCGACACGGCTCTGGGGGGTGTTCGTCCACGGGGTCCCTAGAGTGGACCGATTCCGGTACACGGAGGGAGTTTGCACCTCTACATTCCTGTGTTTCGCCTCGGGCGTGCCGGGGCACGACTCGGGGTCACTCTCCTGTCCGTGGCGCCTGGGAGCGGGTCTTAGCGGAGGCGTCCGAGAAACCGGCGTCTCTCGTCCTCCCCAGGGGCCTGGTGTCGGCACGGCGCCCCTCGCGACCGGGCACGTAGGGGGAGCGCAGGCAGGCACAGACCTCCCTGTCTGGGGGTCTCGGGGGACTGGGGAGACCAGTCGACGCCGTGCGGTCCTGACTGTACACCTCGGCGTGCGGGTCGGACTCTCACGGGTCTTCGGCTTTTGGGAGGGTCGAAAAAGTAGACAAGTAAGTGGAACGAGGGTCTTCCCGGGAAACATAGACAGGGAGCAGTCCAAAGTCTGCCCCTCCCACCTCTGCTCGAGTTGGCGAGGGGGACGAGAGCCCCCAGTCCTTTGTACCCACAGTGACCCTCCGGAGGGGTGACGGGCAGTCGGCCCCCAGAGTCCGGGACGTCCGTCGAGGACGACCGTCTACAGGACTGGAGGGTCGAGTGGGGAACTCTCGTCGTAGGGAAAATGTGTGAGGAGACTCCGGTGTGGTCTGACCGTCGTCTCTGGTGGAGGGTGTCTCCTCCTTAGGACGGGGGGTCTGGGTCGAGGTGTCCAAGACGGCGGAGGAGGGGGCGTGTTGGCAGTAGGAGGTCTCCTTCCGAGGAGGCCGTGACAAATGCGGCCGTCCCTGGTCTTGCACCGTACTACCCTTTTAGAGGACTCGTACGACAACGGAAGCCTTCAGAATCGTGGAGTTCGGAAGACTGAGGGAGTCGACAGTTTGGTTGGAGGCTGTCCTTTTAGGGGGGTCTCTCTCTCGGTCTGCGTGCCTCCTCCTTTCCTCACGCACGCCTTGGCAGAGAGGAAGTTGACCAGGATTCGTAAGAGTAACGAGAAAGGATGTTTTCCCACCGTCGACGAAATAAAAGGTAAAGATACAGTACAGGCCTTTCACTTGAGGTCATCACATAAGGGAATTTAATACAATGACAACCCCCTTTTACCTCTGAGACCCCCTACAAAGTGAGTAAGACGGAAGTCGACCGAATACAACGAGTTCTTAAAGTACCAATCAGGTAGGCACCTTTTGGGTCTTAACAGGAGCTCCGGATTTTAACATGTAAGAGAACGACTGCACCTACTTTTCACATGCAGCGTCCGACTTCCATTACTTGCGGGAACTTTTGAGAACTACTACGTCTCAGAAATTATCTATTGTGAGGGGAGTCTCACATCAGCGAGTGATCATGTTTGATCATCGGTGACAAAGATCTGGATTGTGGGTTAGTGCCGACGTCGTGTAGAAAGAGGGAGTCGAGTAGAGAAGGTAAATTTTAGCGATCGGGGCATACAGGACTTACGAATGACGAAAGGAGCCTTTCGTTCCTCGTTCTTACGTCCGGCCCTTTATCAATAGTCGTGGTCGACACTCCTCCCGCGACACGAGTTGCGTCCCCGTCTACCGTTAGGTAAGGTTTGCGACCGCAGGTAGATTAGCGCCCGAAGACGAAAACTTCCCGTAAAGGTTTGTAACTGCGTTCGGACAACAAGTACCATCGTCAAATTCTTAAACAACGATTACCACTACTAAACGTAACTTGTTTTCTGCCACGACGTTTCGACTGACTGGCTTTCGGGGAGCTCTGTGCACCAAACTTCACCTCCAGGTGCGACTGGTGTAGGACGAGAGGACAGGACGTCGCCCCAGTTGGACTCGCTCGAGTGCTCGTGGGGTCGGGATCGAAGACACAGACGTGGGGGTTCCTTTAGTTTTGGACGGAGGACCCCGTAAGGAGTGCAGGGTCCCGGGGACGATGCCTTAAGTTCTGTATTACTCTTTAGGACTCGAAATATGTGTAGTCACCTGTAGTGTCCCTCGGAAACGGTTTACTTCGACCTCAGGGTCCCTGTCGGTACAGGACCCTTCCCGTGTGCTCCTGCCGCCGGTGTGAGTGGTCCCGGCCCGGGGAGTGACCACGGGGGCTACGTCCCTTGTCAGGGGTCCCCCTCGTCTCCCGGAGTGGCGCTCCCCCGTCCCTCTCCCATTCTGTGGGGGTCGTGGGTCCTACCGGCAATGTACCTATGCTTCGAATGTTAAGGTGTTCGGTCGTTGTGGTGGTCCTGTGTTGTCCTTCTGAGTGTCGGGGTGAGCGAAGAGGACTCGAGCCCGTGGCCGAGACTGGGGGTCGAGGCCCGGGACTAGGGAAGACCTGCGTGTCTCCGGGTTCCGCCGGAGTAGTCGTGTGGCAGACCCCGAGGGGCGGAGGAGGGACTCCCAGGAGTGGGTCGGGTCGGGTATCCCCCCACCCCCCCTTCCCCTCACGGGCCTAGGCACCTCGTCCACACTGTCCGTCCCTCGTAACGGCGGTCGTAGGATTTCCAGAGGCTCCGGAGTCACTAGAAGTCCGTGTCGTGGTCCCCAGAGCCCGTGTGACACGAGAGAGGACTGATATGACGTCCTTGGGACCCGTCTCGGACGGACGGTTCCGGTCCCTCCCGACCCCCGCAGACTAACGGGTACAGGTCCCCTAACCGGTCACCTACTGGACGAGGTTGTCAGTCATCGGTGTACAAAATCGAAAACGTAGGCAAGTGACACTGGAGTGAAGGGGGACTCCGTTTTCGTGCACAAGAACGTTTCTACTGCATGAACGGTGCGTTTGGACGTGCACTGTTCGTACCGCCCAGTACACCTTCCTCACTCCGAGAGTCACACTCAGAGTCAGGAGTAGTGCCCCGCTCCTACAAAGGGGAGACCGATACCTGGAGGGTCCACCGCGATCACCATTGCTTGGGCGGACGGTCATGTCCTCTACATTTTCTGCGCCCAAAGTAGGGACCCAGCCCTTCTAGGGGACCTCCTCCTTTACCGTTGGGTGAGGTCAGAAGAACGGGCTCTTAGGGTGTCTGTCTCCTCCGGTCGTCCGATGTCAAGTATCTCAGTGTCTCAGTCTGTGCTGACTCGCACGCGCACACCAGTCCTCCCGGGGAGGCAGCCATGTGGACCGGCGTGTCCAGTCGCACAAAGCTTCGTCCTGTCCAGTCCCTCCCCGTCGTGTGTGTCCCGTCTAGACACGAGAGTCCTTTAGGTCCGGGTTTCTCTAGGTCTATCTTCTAGACGAATAAGTATCAGACTACTCGACCCACAAAGAAAAATTAAAAGAGTATACTTTCGTTTCTCTAAAGTCCAGTTTTTATTTTTTTTTTCCTCTCTGATATTCCTAGTGTAGTCTATAGTTCTAGTTGACGAAACCCCACTAAAAATAATAAAAAACTCGTAAATTTTTAAACGTAATTGTTCGAACATAATGGAAATATTTGTTTCATCGGAAAACTTTCAATTCCTAATATCCCACTTAAAATATACTGTTATTTTCCCAAAGTACCGTGTAGTCCCGGAGGTACCTGGTGGACCGTCCGTCCCTCTCCCGACTCCTCCTCTGACCCGGGGTGCGGGAGGTCCACTGGAAGGGTTGTGGGTCTCCAACTTACGGTGGGGCACTCCTGGGCGGGGGTGGGACTGGGGCGGGGCTGGGGCACTCCTGGGTGGGGGTGGGACTGGGTCGGGGGTGGGGCAC